>RYFJ01001724.1:0-513314 GCA_003991445.1 Oryza meyeriana var. granulata | reverse complement strand
GCACCATCTCCATACGGAGCGTTACGTGTAAGCTTTTGCTTTCACCACCCGCCTTCCGAGCAGAGGCAATTTCCTTTTCGTCCCAAGTGATGTAATACCTGTATACGTGTAAGAAGAATGAGGTGGAACGGATTTGCAACCTTTTGCCTGCTTTAACTCTGTGGCTTTAGAAAGATTGGCTATGCTCATGCTTAGGCAAAGACCCACTGTAGGAACTCATTCATCGATTATGCTACTTTTAAGACAGCGGCTGCGAGTCGCACCTATGCAAAGAATAGCAAACCTCAGAATACCCAGAGGCTAGGGAAAAAATAGGATTAGGACATATTAGGGAAAAAAACAACAGTCCAGTTCCGTAAAAGATATCCAAGCACCAATCAAAGCCATTTTAATGTCCAATTGCTCAAGACACAGAGGAATTTGAGGGATTAAGCATAATTGGAAAAGTTGACAGGTTTTTTAACCAAAGCAACCAAAATGAGCTAAGGACCTCATACTCCAAAACCACAAAGCTAAAGATTAAAAGCTGAAAGACCATAAAAGTCGATTACATAGGAATACAACGCCGAGCCTCTCAACCACCACTTATCAACTTCGCTACTTCTAACACCGCTCCAGGATGGAAAGAAACAATGGGGTGCCAAATCACGATTGCGGATAGCAGATCGCGGATGGCACAGGTGGTCCGACTTGCCGTCCTCTGCGGTGTCAGAGTACCACCCTAAGACATGGATCACTGAGGCGCTGCCACCACGGCTAAGACAGTTACAGAAGGCGGCCGACAAACGTAAAGCCGACCACACCCACACCCAGCTGCGAAAAACAACCACCCCCGACAAAAGCCTCCTCCCTTTGGCTGAAATGCCCTCGGTGCCATGTCCGCTGACCTCCGCCTCCGGCAACTCGCTTGCCGCCTTGCTCGACGAGAGCTCTGTGCTCCGCCGCCCCAGACGCTGGCGAGAGGCACCTTTGCGCAACCGCCTGCTCCCACCACCTCCAGTGCCACGGCTTGGCAGCCACCTGCTCACCACCATTGCCGCTTTGCCACTATTGCAGAACCCCAAACTCCCATTTCCCTCCCTCACTTTGAGCTACACCAGCCTCCACTCACCTCCACTTGCCACCCACTCCCCACCTAGCCAAAAGAAGAAAGCACGAAAGGCCCTAATAAGAAACGGGCATCGAATAAACACAGTAACACGTACACGAAAGCAGCCAAAAAGGTAATGTTGCCAGACCAAAATAGAAGACAGTGCAACACCTGGTACCCCAGCCGAATCCTCTAAAAAGTCAATTACAGTTGATGGTCAAACGCGCCACACACGATTTTAGATCCATGCCAGAGCCCATGGAAGGATACGTCAAAAAAAAAAAAAAAAAACTCAACCCAATACCAACTACCAGGAAAGAACATTGACAAACATGTTAGAACCAAACAGCCGGCAAAATCAGTTCAAGTTTAGGCGACAAACAGTCGCCCATGTCGACTTGGTCAGGGAGGCCGGACCACCGACAGCCACCTGACCCCATGTGTCAAGCAGAATCGTGGTTATTGTGACTGTTATATTGCTTCTAATAGCATTGTTTATAAGGATTTGATAATCCCTTGAACCCGTTTACACGAATGAATAAGTATGTGTAATCTTATATACTGAATATACAAGAGCAACACCCTCAAGTCCCATAATTTTCATATTAAGACAATTTCCATAACAAGCGGGTGATAAAGGTTTTTGTGAAATTGTTTTCTTCGTGTTTATTGTTATGTAGCGATTGTTGTACGTAAATGCATGATATGAAAGTTTGTATGATGGGTGCGCACAGAATTAAAGGCAAATTAAGATCTATACTTAAAAGTTGACCCTACTTTTATTGATACAGCTAATAGGCTCCACAAAAATATTAGGGGGACAAACTTTTACGTATGGTATTTGAAATTCATACCACGCCAGACGAAGCACAGACGGGCATAGGCAATGTTGCATAAGTTGGCTATGAATTCTCGTGAAACTTCAATGTTTCATAATTTGAGAGTCGAAATTAATTTTAATAGATTTGACGATGTTTTATCATTTTTAATATTGATTTACTATGTAATGTACAAAAATTATGATTCGATGTGTTTCAAAGGTTAGAGCTTGATGCTTCATACATAAAGAGAAAATTAGAAATGTTTTAACTAAATTTGTGATGTTTCATTTTCTTATGATTTATTTCTTGTGTTGCTTCTATATCAGTTAGTAAATTGGATAACTCAAATTTTTCTTTCATCATCGTAGCCGAACAGAATGTTTCACGGACGACTAAAACGGGTGACCGTCCGGTTTTTCTGCACGACGCCTCCTGAATTAGCTGTCCTTCTTATACATCGGTGTTTTGTTTGTAGTAAAACTCTAATGCATGCCCACTTTTACCGTTGCGTTTGCTTAACAGTGCAGTTTGTATTATCCCCTCATTGATTGCCTATAATAAGTAGCAATTTTATTATAAATCTTATGATACTGAGGTCGAGCAAGCAAACTCGGACCATCGATTTGTTTCTAATTATTTTTTCCAATTTTATAACTTGACTTCATGTTGCTATGCTTACACCTAGACGTTAGTGTTTGTGTGGAAAAAATAAAGTACATATAGATTATTTATTCCATAAATAAATTTAATACATTAACGCATAAAGCTAACTAATGCATCTTACAATTAATACTAGACATGTAGAGTAACAGAAAATAATGAATAGATTGAACACGTAAAATATAGAAGATATACTATCGGTGACTGATTCTGTTCATAGGAGAAGCGCGAAGCAGAGGCGTATTGAGAGATAGTAGCACGTACCCACACAGCTACAACGCGTGAACAAGAGATGATGACGATGTATGCACAAGCACCTGAACGTTGAGGAAGACGAGCAGTTGGTGGACAAACAACGAGCAGTAGTGCGGAGACGCGTCCCAAACCATTTTCATTCCTCTCCAGGCAGGGATTTACAGGAGACATTTCGGAGAACCTGCTCTCATCGATCGCTAAGTGTTACGCGACAAGCGAGAATAGAAGATGACGTACGGGCGGTATGTTAATGAATACAGAGGAGAGAAGACAAAAAACCCTAAAGAAATATTGTTTTCGCGGGTGTTTGCCAGTGGCAAGTAGTGGTTCGGTATATAGTATGACATCTGATCAGGATGCCCTTCCCGTAGCCAAACGGATAAGGTCGCTGCGTAACCTAGCCACGGACTCCACACCAGTCCAACGCACTGATAATCTGGTGTTCCAAAAGCAAACATCGGAAATCTTGGATTGCAGCAAAACCAAAAACTTGCAAAAAAAGCGCAACTGCGCAAAAGCATGAGTCAACTTTGGGACATTCACGCGCATGTCCGCGATGTGTGCGCCCTTGGGCCGCGAAACTGGCCAAGCGAGCACGTGTGTTTTAGTCTCTCCACACACATTGCTGCAATGGCTAGGAGAGCACTTCATCTTTTTAAGGAGGTCTCCCTCGTTCCTAATGAATAGCAAGGTATTTACTAAAGTTAACAGTTATCCTCACATTGGAGGTGCGGCTTTTGAGATTTTGGCTCTAGGATTATTCTTCCAATTGGCCCCTAGGCCCATAACAATTTCAACAATCCCCCACCAAATTCTCAAGTCATACAGAGATTTTGAATTTTTTTTTCAATGTATTGTTTTATATTACGCAGTTTTCGTCGGAGACCGGTTAAGTTGAATCCATCTAGATCTCCAAAGCTTACACTTACTCACACTTGAATAATGACTAAGCCTTGAATTTGCAAGTTTTGTGCGAGGCAAGTTTCAATTTAGGAAACTTAAACTGATACAAGGCCACCTTCGATTACGCTCAGTTGAACGTTTAAAAGTCATATTTTTTTGTGTCTTTTTCAGGGAGCTTCCTAGGGAGATTCACCAAAATTCTTCCATAGACTACGTCCAACAATCAGGCTCATATAGGTGTGCTCTTTCAAGAATCTCTCTTGTAGGACAGTATCTTCGTCATTTTTAAACCAACAGAACACTTAAGGCACAACCAACCTGCCTTGTGCTTGTGAGAGTATAGCATTCTTCACTTAGAGGGTGATGAAAGTTACTCTCCTTAACTAATGCTTGTTCTCCTAGATGCCTTATTTCACGGGATCTTGATGACTAAGTTAGGGTCCAATAGTATAACTCACATGGGTCTCATGCCCATTCTCCTTCGATGCCATTCTAATCACATTCTGTGATAGTCCCTTCATAAAGAAATCTGCCAGGTTTCTAGATGTTTAATATGGTATCCAATTGTTATACTGCAGAAGTCCTTAATTTCTGACAAACTTCAATCGTCTCTTCACATGTCTAGTGATTTCATGTTATCACTTAGAACTGTTCCACTTGTAGATAGTTGATTGTCACGGTTCATAAGGATAGTGGCACAGGCTTCTCAAACACACGTAAGATCATAATAGATCACCTAACCATTCTTGCCTCACCAGTTATTAGCAGTGTCTAGTGTCGTAAGCTCAGCCTCCATGTTGACCTAGTTCAAATAGTCCGTTGACAAGGACTTCATGAATAGCAGCACCATCTAGGTGTGAAAAACATATTAACTAGTGGCTTTTGATTCTCATGGACATCAGAGATCCAGTTGGAGCACTATAGCCCTTAATACGCGTACCCAGTATAATGAAGTTCCAAGGTTTAGTACCCTTTCAGATAGCACATACACTCGCTTAAGCCACGTCAAGATCATCTCTTGGGTTAGAGAAAATCGGCTCAATTTACTCATTGCAAAAAAGAGATATTCAGGGCCTAGTCGTTGCTGCTAGCTGGACATTAGGAGCCCCAATTTATCTGGGAGTTTCCATTTGATCTTTACTAGCTATCTCTTTCTTGCGAAGCACAAAGCTAGGATTCATGAATGTTTGGAAGTTCTTGCTTCATTAAACCAAAACGGTTCAGATCTTCACATTAATGGGACTGCATTGAGTGTAATCCATTCTCACTCTGATTAGGCTTGATCATTCAGATTACATTCAGCTACTCCAAAATCTCTTCATATCAAATTCTAAGATAGAAATGATCACCTTGTTTACCACATCAATACTTGTTCCAAAAATCAGCTATGTCATCGAACATACAAGCATACGAATTAACTCTCTCACCCCCATCATAGCATAGCTATACATATTTATCTACCTCATTGACCACAAAAGCCCTGTAAAAAATTGTTTAGTGTTCTATCAAATTTCTGCATGCCATTGCTTAGGAGCTTGTTTGCACCATTACAAAGATTTTAGCAACTTTAACAGCCGTTACCTTCTTGACTTTTACTACAAACCCATCAGGTTTGTTCCATGTAAATTTCTCATCTAGCTCTTACATTAAGAAAAAGCTGTCTTAACGTCCATCTGATGGAACGAGAGAAGACCATGTGAGGCAGCCAAAGAGAGTAGTACTCGAATTGGTGGTCAGGTTTCTAGGCAACAGGTGAGTAAGGTGTCAAAGAAATCTTCGTCTTCTTTCTGAGTATAGCCTTTGGCTACAAGCCAAGCCTTATACTTCTCAATAGTACCATTAGGTCTAAGCTTCTTCTTGAACACCCACTTACAACTCACAGGTTTGCGGCCATAAGGTCGCTCTGTGACCTCCCAATAGTTCCCGGTTAGCGAATAATGGGAATCCATTTCACTACGGACAGGCTCCTTTCAGTAGTCTACATCAGGAGATGCATAAGCTTTTAAAATAGACTTAGGAGTGTCAACCACGAGGTACACAGTGAAATCATCACCAAAGGACTTAGCTATCCTTTGTCTCTTGCTCCTCCTAGGAGCTTCACTATCATCCTCCTCAGTGATAGATTTATTGTAATGCCCCGCTTTCAGCGAGATGTTAAACTGATATTTTACTAAAATCTACCCGTGAAAATTTCGTTCCTGAGTACTGTGTTGTATGTTGTTCCTGGATCTTGATTTGCATTCCTGTCCTTAATCCCGAAACTCCTCCTCTCAAAAACCTCTGTTCCAAAACAATCTTCGATATCGAATCGCAGTTATCAAACTTCGCTCCTAAAACCCTAAGCGGCGAAGTCCCTCGGTCTCCTCCCTTAAAGTTTCTTGTCTCGATATCTGTCCTGTTGTCTCGAATTGGAACCCAAAAATATCCCCCCTTGATCCCCTTCCTGAAATCCCCTCGGCTTCTCCTCCCCTTTGATTCCACAAGTAACATTCCGAGTCAAATAATGCAACTTGGCGATCAAATCTCTATTCGGAAACCCTCCCACCAATATAAATATATACTGTGTATATATACATAAATCCCTGAGTATACACCCACACTCAAATTCCCCATCATATCAAAATATATATATATATATATATATATATATATATATCCACAGATATATATGCATATATCCATACACGCGAGTGCATGTACATGTGTGTTGGTTCTCCACCCTGGGACTTCTTGAAAACCCTCAAGTTCCCATGAACATCCACAAATTCAAATTAAATAAAATAATTTGAATTCGAGCTTTCTCTCTCTCCATGAAAACCCTCTCCTTGGAGTTTTCTCGATAAAGATCCTCGGAAAGTTCCCAAAACAAATCTTTCTGAACAATCAAAATTTTCCTTGAGATTCTTGCCCTTGAATCCCCAAATTTTCCCAAAGTCCAGAAATAAATTTTGAATTCAAATTCCTTTGAGAAATCTTCCAAAATCCACCCAAATATCCTAGGGAAAATAAAAAGGAGTACTATGCTCACTGAGCCTCAATCGCCCGTTTCCCGGCCCAGCAAGCAGCAAAGAGCCGACGCCCTCCCAGGATGCTGCCACGTACCCCCGCCGCACCGCGCCAGCCACACGATGTCCCTAACCGCGCGCGCCCTGCGCGTGTCCACGCGCACCCGTGCGTCGTCTGATCCCCTTCCGCCCTCTCTCGCTTGCGTGTGACCGCGCGTGAGCCGCACCGAGCCACCAGATCTCACCACGTACTCCCTGATCATCACTCCACGCCGTTGATCCCTCTCTGCATGCCTGCATCACGCGTGAGCCCGCCTACGCCGCTCGATGCCTGCCGCGTGTCCCGTGCTGCGAGCGCCCGCCGTCGATCATCCCATTCTCTTTCTCACCCGCCCGGCTGCTGCATGCCGTTGAGATCACGCCACGCATCCCTAGTGCGCGTGCAGCCGTTGATCTCCCACGAAACAGTGCTTCGTCTTCCTCCCCATCGCCACTCCGTTTCCCCTCTCATGCCCGCAATCCATTTGGGCAATTGACTCCATGGCCGCCCGACACCATGACGGTCCCCGCCCGGCCCCGCCATGACGTGCCACTAGCTGCCAAGCAGAGGAGCTTTGCCGCTCCCGCTCGGCCCTATTTTTCCCCCTCCTCCGTCCCCTCTTGCTCGAGGCTGACCGGTCAAAAGAGCTCGTGCCACTCGCGTCATCGTCGCCCCACCAAGGTCTTGTGAGCCTACGCTCCTACTTCAAGCTCCGCCGCTCAATACGCCGCCTATCCCCATCCCCCGCATCACCGCCATCCGCCATTTTTCGCTGTCCACACGGACACCCGTGTCACCTCGGTGCCTCTCCGCTCTCCTCCATGATTAAGCGTGGAGGAATTCCCCGCCATGCCCTTGAACCGACCTAGAGCTCCGCTTGGCTATAAAACCCCTCGAAGCCTTTCAGCCCTCCTTCTTGTTCCTGCCTCCTTGAACGGCTTCGGACCGCGCCTGAGCACCGCCCTTCGCCGTCATCCTCCATGGTCAGGCACCGGTGCTTCGTCTACGCTGCTCCCCAAACACTGTCGTGACCAGCATCCGCTCCTTGCCACCCGTCCGTCTCTGCCCAGCCATAGGCCGAGCACGTGCTGGCTCCTCCGAATCTGCGCTCAAGCTCCACATCCTCATCGACGTTCTCCCCTGTTTGCCACCAACGCCGTCCTTCCCGTCGGTGAGATCCCCGTTCTGAGCATTGTGTTTACCTCACCGCCCGTCGCCCATAGGCCCCGCGACCGCTCTCCCCGAACCTCCGCCATGGCCCCCGGCCTCTCTTGTTTCTCTCTCTACTCGCGTTCAAACCTCCGTCGCTAGCCACTGCCGTTCGGCCTCACACCAATCCCCGCAGTTGATCGGGTTCGCCGTGCTCCCCTCCTTCTGCTGGTGCAACCGCTCGCTGCGAAACATCGCCGTGGGCCGTCGGATCGGCTAGCCATGCGCCTCCCCTCCTTGCCCCTGCTGTGTGGCCCCGCGTGGACAGAGCCAATGGCCGTTCCCCGAGCCCGTGCAGGCGGCCTCTCTAGCCACTGTCGTTGACATGGGGTCCCGCTTGCCTTGGTCCATCCCGAAACGACCCCGTGCACCGAGCACCTCTACCACCATCGTCGACCCGGTCCATGGACTGTGGTTCACTGCCCGGTGGGCCTGCCTCTCTTCGATCCACCATGCGCCGCACCCATGATCCACTCCCCTGTTCCAATTTCGACACATGGACCCCACAGCCCCATAGTGTCCGCCCCCCGTTCCACCGCCAGTTGGGGCCTTAGCCATCAAAGAACCACCTTTTTTGTACCATTGACAGGTGGGCCACCACATAACTCCTCAGCCCATAGCCCATCCATCAACCTCCCTCACCAACACATGGGCCCAGGTTACTGATGGGCCCTGGTTGTCAGTAGGCCAGTGGAGATTCTAGGGAATATTTCCCCTTGGAATTTAATGAATCCTTTTTCAGTAATCCAGAAATTCCATTCAACTTCAAAAATTCATATCTTTTTATCTGTGACTCCGATTGACTCTGTTCCAACTCCAGTAATTTTCTAAAATGGAGATCTATCTGATGACACTATTATTAGCACTAAATAGGATCTTTTACTAGTCTTTGTGTATAGATTTTGTGTGTTGCGCATAGTAACGGTCACCGGAAATATCGTTTCGGAGCGGATTTCGCCGAGATTTCTCGAAGACTCATGAAGACCTAGAGCAAGACAATGCCTTTGATCAATCTCCAAGCAACCTATAATTGAAATTTAAATAATTTTGATTGCGAAACTGCATCGATATGCACGCACTGATCTGTTCGGTCCCATCTGCGAGTCAGACTGGTGGACCACCCTACCTTGTGTAGCGCCCCCGCCCTGGTACCACCTATAGTGTTACCAGATAGGAAGCGCCGCAGGAGATTGGCGTGAACCAAACTCCCATAGAACTGCGATGCTCGGATACAGTCCCAGAAACCTGCTGGTATCGCGGCCAACGGGAGAAATGTACCACAGCAATTAGCTAAATAAATATATATTTTGTACTATACCTTATAAGTTGCAACTTTTGGGCAAGCCTGAGAGCCAACCAGCAAACAGAACCACAACAGCTAGTAAACGACAGCACATCGAGAACCCAATCCACAAGCAACGGCTTGAAATTAGGAAAGAAACTCTAATCTTCACTTCAACTTCACTCTTCCTGAATGAGGGGAGAAAAGAAATAGATTGAGTACTTACGTACTCAGCAAGTCACGGAAAACGTAAGTTATGCAGGCTATCATTCGCAAACCTTTTCATTTGAAAACATTTTCGAAAATCTAAGTGTGAATTGTCTCAATGTGACTGGAAGGAGGCTCTCACCTCGATCCTGTCTGCGAATTGCTTTTCAACAACTCAAGCGGACGAAACAGATTTTAATTGATTTTAGGTATCCTTGTACCGCCTGTCAGATCGCGACAGCGGTTCAGTGGGTCTACCCTCAAGCAGCTTTCCACTGTATTTGACTTTCATCCTTCCTAGGACGAAATCTCATTTTTCCTCTATTATTTTCCTTCCACTTTCGTCCTATCTGGGATATCATCTCATCTCATAACTCATCTCAGTGGCTCCTCAAGCCATCCTTAATCTCAACTCAAAACATATACCGCTTCCACTTGGGAAGCCTAAACTATGATGCCATTCGATATCCCGGGTCACACAGTCCTGTTTCAGACCACTCAGGTCATCCATCAGCCACTGAGGCCGATTTTGGTAATGGTTCCCATACCACAAATCACTTTCGCAAAGCATTGGCAAACAAAACTACGCTAGAGGAATCACCTCACATTCGCCCGTAATCGTGGGCACGGCTGTTCGAACAGTTTATAAATCTTTGCAAAGGTGTACGCTTACCCACACGACGCGAGCTTACTTTCACACTCATCAGCGGGAAGGTTCGTGACAAGGCCTTTCCAACCAAAGCCTACCCAAGATAGAACGTTGCCTAAAATGGGTTTCTCAACCAAGTACCAGGAACTCATTTCCTGTACTCAGGGACAGGGGTATATCGCCCTCTTGGCACCCAATCGCTCCCACATTTATTAGCAACCGAAACCATCCTGGGAACACTGGTTACTCAGCCAGGGGTGTCCCATTCCACCCATGTGGTCACACTTGTGAGATGCTCGGATGAAATTCCCCAAGGAAACGGTCCTTATATACGAATACGAAGTGCCACCACATAGGCGATCACTCTGTACCATGGATTTTCGTAATTAATTTTGTTTCGCAATTCCGCCGACATCGCATGTCGGGTTTTTTAAACCTTTGGAAACCCAAATTTTCCCAATCGACAAACAATAGAGATGTGGGTAGAACCATCGGAATCCATGCTCAGAGAGCACGGTAACCGAGGTACCATGAGGTGGAGCAACAAGGAATAGGATATCAAAGTCCTACCAGATTTATACAACTACTGGGGAGGTCCGTCGGTTCGACACGTAAACCGAGGCTGATCAATTTAACGTGCACACTAACCATGCAATTTTGGCAAACGAAACATTTTAAATTAGGAGCAATATGATCAAGGAGTGACTTGCCTCAGTCTCCGTCTTCAAACTTCGCGAAAATCCAACGTCCGACGAATTTCCAAAACGTCGACTACACATGAAGCGAGAGAAAAACATACAAAACCCTAGAAATAATATACTATTATTAATAACTAATAGTGCCATGAGGTAGATCTCATTTTTAGAAAAATTTAGAGACTTGAATGGGGTCAATCGGAGTTACGGTTGAAAAGATATGAATTTTAGAAGTTTTAGGGATTTTTTGGAATTAAAAAAGAATTATTTGAATTGAAAAAGAATATGCCAAGGGAATATTCCCTTGGCTGACAAGTGGGGCCCTTGGTCTGTGGCAGAGGAGAGAGAAATGGAGAGCTGGCCCACTTGTCATGTCACAGAGAGAAAAAGAGATCATGGCCCACATGGAAGAGAGAGGGAGATGGATGACAGTGTGGCCCCACTTGTCAATGGCACAGAACTGGTGGGGGCCCACATGCAGTGAGAGGAGGAGGGAGTTACTGTGCATGGGCCCACTTGCCATTGAGTTAAGGAGAGAGAGAAAGATTGGGACCCATATGTAAGTGGAAGAGGGTTAGGGGGTCCACTTGTAAGTCTCTCATTACTTAAAATGAAGATCAATTAATATTTTTAATGTGGCCGGGCCCACTGGTCAGTGAAGGATTATTTGAGATTACTGTACACTAATGGGATAGGGCCCACTTGTAAGAGGTTTAGGATTAATTAGTGGAGGGGTGGCCACCTATCAGTTGCTTGGGGAGGGGATCAGTGGGCGAGGCCCACAGGTCAGACAGGGAAGGCGCGGGTTCGGCGGGCGGCCGGCCATGGCGGCAGAAAATCGACGGAGGACGACAACCGGGGAGGATTTAGCGAGCGGCGGCTCACTGGAGAAGATGGAGTGCGGGAATGGAACGAGGGGGATGCAGCGAGGGAGGTGGATGGTTCGGATTACTGGGATGGTGGCCGACGGTGGCGGGCGGCGGCATCCAGTGGGTAGCGTGAGGTGCGTCGTCACCGGCGTCAGGAAGCGGTGGAGGGGTCAGTTTGGGTGCGGCTCGAGGAGAGTAGGGAATAGAGGGGAGGTATTGATCCCCACCTTTACGCGACAACGAAGATCCCGAAAGCCGGCAGCAATGGCGTGGCGCGGGGTGGCGGCGGCCAAATTGGGCGTTTCCCCTAGGGCATCACCTGGACAGAAGTGAAGACACGGGCGGAGCCGCGAGGAGATGAGGAGTTCGGTGGTGAGGTCAATTTGATTGATTAGGCTTCTGGAGCGGCGGATTGGATTGAGGCCGAATGGTTATGGCGACGGTGGAGAGAGAGACCGTGGCCCGAGAAGTGGTCGAATAGGGCGACGGGCGGGGGTCTTTAGGCTTATTTATAGACGGCAAGCGCGAAGGAGACAGGAAGAGAAGCGGTGCGGCAGAGGCCTTGGCTATGGTAGAGCAACACGACGGGAGCTCGGGTTGGCCATGGCGAGCACTGTGGATGGCGTCATCGCCGTGCCGCGCAGTTGCCAGAGAAGAGATGAGGGCAGAGGAGATGATGACGAGACGAGATGAGGACTTGCACACGCGGTTTTTGACTTCACCGGAGAGACAAGCTTCGGCTTTGGCCGGCTTTTGTTCAAGCGCCATGGCGAGCGGTGGAGCGTAATCCGCGACGGGCTCGGGTCCCACGGTGTTGACGAGGAGTGCCGCACGTGCTCGGGTTAGCGGGGCAGAGAGGTATGGGCGCGGCAGCCTGTGTCGGGGAGCAGAGAAGAAGGATCGAGAGAAGAGAGAGAGCGGTGTGGGAGGAAGATGACGGGGAGACGATGACGCCGTCGACAGCAGGGGCCCGCGCGTCGGCGTCTGCAGCGATTGGCCGGGGAGCTGACAGAGGGGCCCGCTTGCATGCGCCGCGCGGTTGGGTGCGTGGGCGGCTGTGCGCCTGGCCAGTGGGGCCCGCACGTCAGCGCGTGGGGAGGTTGAGGCCGAGTGGGCCGAAGGAGAAGGGGATGGGACGGCCTGTAGGAACAGTGAAGTTTAATAATTTTCAAGGATTTGTTTTGAGCGATTGTTGGAGAGTTTGAAAAGGGTATTTTAATTTGGAATTTGATGTTTGATTTTAAAATATTCTCAGGAATTAAATCAGGGGAATTTGAAGAGGGGCTCTGATATTTATATATATGTATATATATATACATATATATATTGGAAAGGGAGGTCTAGAGAGTGTTTTTGAAAGGACAATTAAGAATTCAAACTTAGGATTTGATTTTAATTTGAGATTTGATCCTTTGGGACTTTTGGGAATTTTGAGAGGGGTTTATGTGGTTTGGATTTGAGCATATATATATTGTTATTTGGATGATATTTGGAAAAAAAAAGAGGAGATTCATGTTAACGCCAAAATTTGGTACGGTTCTTTATCAGATTCGGTTAAGGGAGAAATCACAGTCAATTAGCAGGGATTAATCCAGAGGAAGCCGAGTTTGGGAAAGGATCGTGAAGACCACGGGAAAGCAGTTAATATCTTATCTGTAAATTAGGCAGAGATAATAATTTTTAGGAAACCTGATCTCGTGTCCGATAAGAGCTTGTTAATTTTCCTTTTATAGCTAGGAAACTCCTGTTTCGTATCCGATCAGGACTGTATCGACTTGGGGTATAAATACGTATGCCCGGGGACCATGTAAATCATCTCAGATCAATACAAATTCGGCGCATTGCCACCCTTTTTGACGGGTTCTTGCTTCTTGAGCTGGGCTGCATCGGTTAAGTTCGACCTCCTGCGAAAAGGTAAGTCTCGTTACCCCGGCTACCGTATTGGCTAGGACTTCCTCGGTTAGGTCCGATATTCTAGTCGATTCACGGTAGTCGGCTTACCACGATATATCTGTTCTGTCTACGGCTGCATCAGTTAGGTTTGATCTCATAGTCCGAGTAGATATATCACATCACGCGTGCATAGATTTATCGGCTTACTAGGTGTAATTTATCGTCAGTTTGTGCTGCATCGGTTAGGTCAGACCTACTAAACTGCCAGCGATAAATTGTTCCTGCTAGGTTGATAGATTTCATGCAAATGTCTTATCGGGATGTATAGCCGATAAGTTACCATATTTTACATCACAATTGCATTAGATCTATCGGCTCATTGAGGTTCTTTTATCATTATTAATCTGTGCTGCATCAGTTTAGTCTGACCTACTAGATTGATAATAATAGATTTATCCTTCTTAAGCCGATGGATGTTTATGCAACGTTTTATCGGAGTGCCTAGCCGATAAGTTATCTGTTATTAAATACAGCCGATTGCATTATCTTTATGTATTTACACTATCATCAGTTTTCCAGCCGATGCATATGTTCTATCAGCAGTGGGGTAGTTTGTTATTTCATTATATTATCATCAACTTATCACAGTTATCTTTTTATGCCATCATCGGCTTCCAGTCGATGTTTAAGTGCTACAGTCCATATCGGCTATCGGCCGATGAAACGAGCCCAAATCGGCTTCTAGCCGATTGGCTCACTGATCTAATACTTTCTATCTCCTTGTCAATTGCAGGGTCAAATTGACTGGCACGCCTACGAACCTCAAAATTTAGGACCTGCACTGGAGTTAAGTAAATCTCCCAGGCCTTCGCGTGTCTAGTGCATCGAACCATATCATCGGCTCGTTCCCAACGCTGTCGGTGATTTTCGGTGTCAACAATTCAATAGGGGACTTTGAATTGGAATTTTGATTTAATTTGGGATTTGATTCTCAAGGATACTTCAGGAATTTTCGCAATGGATTAGAATTTGAGGACCTTGAGGGAATTTTAGAATTTGAATTTAATTCTTGGGATTTGAGGGTTTTAGGAATATATAAATTTGGCAAATTTTTGGGAAGGGGGTTCTCGATGGAATTTAGCATTTTTCGAGGGAAACAAAATGAGGAGATTTTAATGAAAGGCTTCAAAGGTGACTTTTGTAGGGTTTTTATTAGAGGGCTTTGAATTACAAAATTCGAACCCGAGTATAGAGAATTTTTGGGAGGTATGAAATAAGAGTATTTTAATCAAAGCTTCAGAAGGGATTCGATGGGGACTTTGAGTTTGAATTTTTTTTCGAGGAAATTTAGAGAGAGACAGTCGAATTATAAAATTTGAGTCTTGGATTTTAGGAGAGAGTTTGGAACCGAAGTTTTTAGGGTTTCAAGGAGGTTTAGACCGAGATCTACGGCACTAATCCTTAAGCACACACAAAAATCCAATTTTTTTTGAAATTAGGGTCTTTACTAAAATAGTTTTTAATGGCCCAAAAACCGGGGCGTTACACCTTGCTGCATTAAATCCTTCCTTAATGATTGAAATACCCTGTTCCCTTGTAACCACCGCTGTCGTGCCTCGATATTCATGCACTATTGTGCGAGTACTGACGGTTGCTCCTTTAAACTTAAAAATTTAAAAACTTCTTGGTTAAAACTTGGTTTTACAAAACGTTTGGAAAACTTGACACCTAGGTCGGTGCCTTGTGAAAGCAAAATGAATTTTAAAAATGGAGATTTGCGACACAAGGCTGATCCGGTGGGTGTGATGCCTGTGTGGTCGCGTTAAGGACCGATTTGTTTGGAATTTCATCCGAGCATATGACAATACAACCACATGGGTGATATGGGAAGCCTCTGTCTGAGTAACTAGACTCTCGGGGACGCCTTGCATACCATTGGACTATGGATCGTGCGGGAGGGCATCGGGATTGCCTCCTGGGTTTCTGGTACAGCATGGTTGTGGACCTACTCTGTGATTGGTCTCGAGGACCCCTCCAGTTGGCATGGGGTAACCTGGGAGGGCTGGGGAAACGCCTTGTCGTGAAAACCTCTAGACCACCGATCGTGCTTGATCAGTGTGAGCTGGTGGCTAGAGTGAGTTGCGTCATGTGGATAAAGTGTACCCCCTCTGCAGAGGTCTAAAATATTTAAACAGCCGTGCCCACGGTCATGGGTGGATGTGAGGTGATTCCTTAGCGTAGTTTTATTTTACCCCTGTTTGCAAAATGTGTGTGGTTTGGGAACTGTGAGAAGGAAATGCCATCAAGGACACTGGAGGTCTGATGAAATGGCTTGGTTGTCGTGGACAGCAGGACTTGGGAAGTCGGGAAAAATGTTTTGGCCCGGGAAGCCGTTTGATGAGAATTCTTGAGATTGTGAAAACTGGAGAAATAAAGATCGATGTATCTCTCACTCCGATCGGGCGTGACTCACCTCGCCCTGATTGTTGAGAAGCACACACTAGCAAATTCAAAAAGATTTAAATAAAGCAGATTACAAAATAACCAGCCTTCCTTGAAGCTTGCAACAACCACCTAAGTTCCACTGGCTTGCTGAGTATGTAAGTACTCACCCTTGCTCTATATATATATAGTTCTCCGCCGGGAGCTGGATGCTAGAGTTGCAGTGAAGTGAAGATTAGGGTTTCATCTTGGTTCCCAACCGTTGCCTGTGTGTTGAGACTTAGTCCGTTGTTCCACTGCTACCGCTGCCTCTGTGTTATTCGTTGCTGTCTCCGGCTTGTTTCGAAGCTACAACGTAAGTAAAGGTATAAGTCTATTTAATTATTTATTTATCTAAGGTTCTGTAATGATGCATGTCTGATTCCCGTGGATACCAGCGCTGCGTCTTAGGACTAGTATCAGTATCGCAGTTCCGCGGGAAGGCAGCTCGCGTTGTTTTCTTGCGGCACGCCCTATTTGGTGTCGTTATACGGCGGTGCCAAATCGGGGTATGACATTTATGTAGGTGTTCAGATTGTTCAGGTGGTGTGATTGAGCTGGGAATTATTTCAGAAGGTTGAGTACAAATGTTATGTGTATCCTTCATTGGAAAAATGCTTTAAAGAACGTAGCATCACGAGACTCCATAATTATACCAACATGTATGTCAGGTACCTCAGATTTAACTATTAAAAATCTATAAGCAATGCTATGGTGAGCATATCCCAGAAAGACACAATCCATAGTCTTAGGCCCAAGCTTGCGCTTCTTCGTTATTGGTACATTGACTTTCGCCAAGTATCCCCATGTGCACAAATAAGAGAGTGATGGTTTTCACCCAATCCATACCTCGTATGGAGTTTTGTCCTTATTTCTGTTAGGATCTATTCAATACATGATTCGATGTTAGCAAGGCCTCCCCCCACCATGCCTTGGGTAATTTCGCAGTATCTAACATGGTATTCACCAAGTTAGTGCGCGTGCGGTTTTTCTTTTTGGCAATCCCATTAGATTCGGGAGAATAGAGAGGCGTCCTTTCATGTATAATTCCATATTCCTCACAAAATAAGTCAAATTCGTTTGAGAAGAACTCTACACCACGATTTGATCTAAGTATTTTTATCTTTCTATCAAATTTGTTTTCAACTTCTGCTTTATAAATTTAAAAATAGTCTAGAGTCTCATCTTTCGTTTTCAACAAGTACATATAGCAAAATCTAGTAGCATCATCAATCAAAGTCATGAAATATCGTTTTCCACCCTTCGTCAACACCCCATTTATTTTACAAAGATCTGAATGTAGGAGTTCTAGTGGTGCCAACTTTCTCTCTTCGTCAACCTTGTGAGGCTTACGAGATTGCTTTGATTGCACACAACTATGGCACTTAGAACCTTTGACAATGAAAAAAGTGAAATTAAATTCATATTGAAAAGCCGAGACATCAAACCAAAATTAATATGACATAAACGTGAGTGCCAAACATTAGCCTCATCATCCACACTATCACAAATATGGTTCACAGACTTATTGCAGAAATCAGAAAGGGAAAAAGAAAACAAGCCTCCGCACTCATAGCCTTTACCACTAAAATATCCATGTTTAGACACAACTATTTTATTAGACTCAAACACCAACTTAAACCCATCTCTACACAAACGAGCACCACTAACGAGATTCTTGTTGATAGTAGGGACATGCTGCACGTTCCTCCGATGCACGATCTTTCTCGAAGTAAACTTCAGATCTACCGTGCCAATACCATGAACAGTAGCATGCGATCCATTCCCCATTAGGACGGAGGAATCTCGAGTGACCTGATAAGAAGAAAACAATGAGATGTCAGCACAAACATGTACATTGGCTCCTATATCAACCCACCAATTAGTAGATTGAGTAACTGAAAGAACAGTAGGTAAATTACCATACTCAGTCTCATCTCCAGTGTTGCCAATGGTCACGTTGACAGATTTAGAAATCTGTCCAGCAGGTGCTTTCATTCCCTTGCGTTGTGGACACTTCTTGGCCAAGTGACCAGGCAAGCCACACACATTGCAAGGTTTTTCCTCCTGATTGTTGTTCTTATTCTTCTTCTTCTTGAAGTTGGTGCTCTGATGGGCTTTGACAAATTTTTCTTTGTTCTTGTTCGATGGCTTCTGCACCACATTGGCGCTAGACTACCCACCATTGTTTTTAGACGCAGCGTCCTTTTCCCAAGCTTTCTCCTCAACATAAGAGAAGCAATGAGACTTTTAACGGAGTACTCATGTCTCTTGTGTTTGAGCGCAGTATCGAAACTCCTCCATGAAGAAGGTAGTTTTGTAATAATACACGCAGCCACAAACTTGTCAGGTAAGGTACACGTTAGGAGTTCGATTTCCTTAGCGATAGTCTGTATATTGTGAGCCTGATCGACCACAGAACGGTTGTCAACTATCTTGTAATCGTGGAACTGCTCCATGACATACATGTCATTACTAGCATCAGTAGCACTGAATTTGGTATTCAGTGTATCCCATAACTCCTTAGCATCTGTCATGTGCATATACAACTTGACCAGACGATCACCAAGAACGCTAAGAATGTATCCTACAAAGATAGTAGTGGCTTTCTCAAATTCCTTTTGTTGTTCAGCAGTAAGAACTCCTTCAGGTTTGCCAGTACTAACCCAGAATAATTTCATAGCCGTGAGCCACAGAGTGACCTTAATCTGCTATCTCTTAAAGTGCACGCCGGTGAATTTATTTGGTCTCAGTGCATCGGTAAATCCAGCCATAGTAAAATCACAGTGCCTATAATAAGATTTTTGGATTGTTGAAAAAATAAGCACATGTAGATTTAATTTATTCCATAAATAAATCATGACATCAACCGCATAAGCTAGCAGAATCATCTTACACAATTTAGACATATATGTAATGGAAAAATACACGAATAGATTGAATACGTAAAACATGAAAAATACGTACCGACGATTCTGTTCCGAAGGAAAGTTCGGAGCAGATGCACTTGGAGCACGCGTGGAAGTGACGGTTCGGTGCCACTTCGGTATATATAAGACGTGTGATCAGGACACCCTTCCCGGACTGCAAAAGAAAGCCGCAAGCATGAGGTCGTGTGCGCGTATCCCCCGGCCCTGAGACCGGCAAGGCGAGCGCTTGTGTTTCTCTAGTTTTCTCCACCACACATTGCTCAAGTGGCTATGAGAGCACTCACTCTTTTAAGAAAGTCTCCATCTCCTAGAAAAAGCAATGTGGTACTAAAATTTACATGCATACCTTACATGAGATGGGTTTTTAAGATTTTTCTAGAAATTATTTTTCAATTAGGTTCTAGACCCACTAACAATTCCAACATTTGTGGTCTTCACTTCGTCAGACAACTCACTCACTGCTTGGTTTCTCGTTGTGCCATTTCTTGCTTTCCTGGTTGTGGTATCAGTTTGTGGAGATGACATGCATTGGCCTGAATAATCGAGATATGTTCATATACTCATGTGAGTGAGACCACAGGTAGAGTAAAAGAGGTCTTTCCTGCTGATAGTATTGGAGAAATATCCAACATTGCGAATACGTGATGAGAAGGGATAGGGAACGGAGAGTGCAAAAAACCATTACAGACCGACGCTCTCCTCTCACTGCAGAAAGTTTCTGATACTCAAAACATATTACTACTACTACTTGTCAGATATCTGCGTCCAACTTCGTGAGACAAAGGCCATCCTCCAACTGTACTACTTCGTTGCTCGATCCGTTGGTGTGCTGCATAGCAAGAGAAGAACTTGTTAAACCAATTAGTTGAACTACTAATTTGAAGCCAGCTGCATGAAACTTGCTAGTAAACCAAATAAATATCAACAGAAACTAGCTGAAGTTGTGCAGGAACCTCAGAAGTCCTTTAAGGGCAAACAACAAAAGGATGCTTATAACCATAAAGACAGGCCTGAACAGAGTTAACATTCATCAATTTCATACCAAAATTGTATTGGATTGGTTTTGTACAGGTCAAAAAAATGGTCATGTAAAAAAAAAGGTCGAATCCTCCTTTCTTATGGCTAAGGTGATCATAGGGCTAAAACAAATACTGATAAATGGGATCAATCAAACAGCATATACCAGAAATAAATTACAAGTAATGTTCGAAATGGTAGTAGTACCGGTCCAAGTTAAGACAATTTTTGTTCTACCTTTGGCCTAATGTTGAATGCACCTTTTTTTTAAAAAAAATATTGTTGAATGATCACATCAGCAAGTTTATGTTGTGGCAGAGTCATTTCTTAATGTACAGGGCAAGCTAAATGCCCTAATTTGGGTCTATAATAACATACAGAATGATCCAATGTTGGAAGTAGGGAAATACAAATCACTAAGGAGATGGTCCAATCTGCTTCTATTGCTGCTGGCTTATAAGCCACACGTAAAATAAGAAACATCATTAACGTATGATTAATTAAATATTAACTATTACAGACTTGAAAAATAAATTTATTTGATTTTTTAGAGCTACTTTCATATAGAAAATTTTTATAAAAAAACACATCGTTTTTACGTTTTGAAAAACATGCTAACAGAAACTAAGGGAGAAGCTAGAAGCTTCAAGCCATTGCGAACGGCATCTAAGATCATCTTGTATATTCACATGCTACTAGTGTACTAGACACCAAACCACGAAGAACTGAATAAGTGGAGCTTCAAACTATAGCAACTCTGGAACACAAATCAACTACTATCTGAAAGTTCTCGACTAACGTAGATTAAAACTGTATTAGGACAAAATAGCCATTATATGTTGCACAATAAACCCACAACCATTTCAATCTGAGGAGTATCTATTAAGTATCCTCTGCAAGTCAATCTATACTCATACTCCATATAACAGGAGCAAAGCAAAGTTGGAATGCATTTACTGTAGTCAGCGTCCACACTGATCAAACGACGCAAGTTGCACAATAAACCCACAACTATTTCAATCTGAGGATTATATATGAAGTATCCTCTGCAATTCAATCTATACTCGTACTCCACAGAACAGGAGCAGAGCAAAGCTGAATTGCTGGAATGCATTCTACTGTAATGAGCGTCCATCGATCAAATGACACAAGCTGCAATGGCATTCTGAGAATGGATTCCATCTATTGCAAAGGTGTCTTACTCGATCCACAGCAGAAACAAATCAAACATAGCTTTGATCGAGGATAGAATGAGCAGAATCACAACCTGATGGCACTACTCGACGTCCTCATACTCGTACTCGTCCTCATAGTTGTAGCTGTCCTCCCAATCACCAAATGTAGCGTCCTCACTGCAATTACACACCAGGAGAACATATCACATCAGCTACAGCTAGCGATAGAACTACCACTCGATCACCTACAGAAAAGATCGAAGGCGAACAGATCAAGTTGCGATCACCCACCACTGAAGCAGGTAGTCCGGGTCGCTGCTCCCGACGAGGCGGAGGGTGCACTTCGCGGCGTTTTTCCTGCACGGAGAAACCGCAAACACGGCCGATCGCACGGCGACCCGTCCGAAATAAGCCCCAAATTCCATCAAGCATTCAAACACGTCTCATCAAACGGGAGCAAACGGGCAAAACCATACCTGCTGCGCTCACGGGGGCCGATGAGTGGGCGGCGATCGAAGGGCGACTTGAAGCGGTAGGAGCGGAGGTTCCAGTCGTAGAACTCGTAGTCCATCGCCTCGTCCATCTTCCTGAGCCAGCGCTTGACATTTTTCACGGCCAAGCCGGCTCCCCCTCGTGCCTCGGACTTGGGGATCACCCACGGCTGGAAGCCTCGCTCGAGCTCCAGGAATCCGGCGCCCCCGAAACGATCTGCACGCACACCGATCGAGACATTAGAAGCCAAAATCCAACGAAACAAACCAACCAAACATCGAAAGGAATTAAACCAAATTTAGACGAGCGGCACAAGGACAAGGCACACACATCTCGGTGCGTTCTTCTTCATCGCCGCGTGTGGGAGGAGGAGCCGGCTTGGTGAGGAAACCCTAGCTTTTCGCCGCGGAGAGCTCGAGATGAGTTGGCGCGGGAGCGGCGGTGGCCGGAGAGGAAGGCGAGGAATGGGTTGCAAGGCGGTGAGGTGGTTTTATAGGAGAAGAACTGGTCACGTGAGCTGCACGGAGCATCGGGACAAGGGCCCGCACCTCGGTGGGGCTTTGAATTCTTTCTTCCCGGCTACGACAGCCAAACCTACCCTACTCAAGCTAACTAGAGTTACTGACTTGTAGGCCCAATGGAGTCCGATCCCACTTGTTCGTTTCAGTGTTTGGTAGGAGATGGGTAACGTTGGAGGAGGCAAAAGTACTGGCCCGGGCTGCAGTTTGTGGGGCCTATAGAGCAGAAGTCACGTGATGATGCTTTTGAGAATGGCTTGGTTTGGGCCTTCGCGTTTTTCTTGATAAAGCCCATCAAGGAGAAGGCCCAAATAGATCTTTCTAGAACTGCACTAGCCCAACCTCTCCGCCTCGCCTCGCCCCCATCCTCCGCAATTCGTCGAGCAGCACGCGCGCGCTCCGCCGCCGCTTACTCCTTCCCCTAGGCCACCCGCGGTGCCGCGGCCGCCGCCGCCGCCGCTTACTCCTTCCACTAGATCACCGACCCGGCGGCGCTGCAACGATGCAGAAGGTGCGGCTCAAGTGGGTGAAGAACCGGGGCCTGGACCACATCATCGCCCGCACCACCTCCATCCGCGCGTCCTGCCTGCTGCTCGACCACCTCGCGCGCCTCCCGTCGTCGTCGCCTGTGCCGGCGCGCTCCCTCGCGCGCCTCCAGAAGCCGCTCGGTCTCACAGTGCCCGTGCTTCGCTTCCTCCGCCGCCACCCCACCCTCTTCGCGGAGATCCCCCACCCGCGCTTCCCGACCCTCCCGTCCTTCTCTCTCACGCCGGCCTCGCACCTCCTCCTCGGCCGCCTCGCCCGCGCCTCGGCACTTGACTCCCACCTCCGCCTTGCGCGCCTCCTCCTCCTCACCCGCTCCAAGTCGCTCCCGCTGGCCTCCGTCCTCCCGCTGCGCTTCGACCTCGGCCTGCCTTACAACTTCGCCGCCGCCTTCCCGGTCGCGCACCCCGACCTCTTCGCCGTCTCCAACAACCACATCTCCCTGTCCACCTCCCGCCTCCCTGAGGACATTCTCATCTCCTCCCTCCAGCGCCGCCACGCCGAGGCCATCGACGGGGCGACCTACCGCGCGCTGTCTCGGCCGCCGTCCTCGTCAAGCGCTCCCCTCGCCTTCCCGATGCGGTTCCCGCGTGGGTATGGCGGGATGAAGAAGGTCAAGGCCTGGATGGAGGAGTTCCACCGGCTTCCGTACATCTCTCCGTACGACGACGCCTCTGGGATCGACCCAGAGAGCGACATCTACGAGAAGAGGAACATTGGATTGCTGCACGAGCTGCTCGGGCTGATGGTGCACAAGATGGTGAGGAGGAACGCGATTCGGCTGCTCCGGGAGGAGCTGGGCTTGCCGCACAAGTTCACGAGGTTGTTCACGCGGTACCCTGGAGTTTTCTACCTATCCTTGAAGTGCAAGACGACGACAGTGGTGCTTCGGGAGGGGTACGAGAGGGGTAAGCTGGTAGAGCAGCACCCCCTCGCGGCAGTGAGAGACAAGGTGTTCTATGTGATGCGTACTGGGGTGCTGTACCGGGGGAAAGGGTTGTCCAAGCTTGTTTTGGATGAGGATGGTGATGAGGAGGGTGTGATGGATGGAGATGAAGAGTTTGACGGGGAAGGGATGGATAAAGATGCTGATGTTGAGTGCTTTGGAATCGAGATGGTGGGTAATGAAGAAAATACTGATGATGAGGATAATGAACAAGATATGGTTGACATTGCATGATGATTCTCGCTGCTGAATTTCATTGTTCTGAAATGTTAACCACTCCTGGATTTCAGCAATAAGGTTCAAGGAATTGCCTCCGAAGGAGAGGTTTCAACTCATGAATATCCATAAGAGAGTTTAGATCACTGCTCACGAAGGAGAGGTTTCATAAGGCAATCACTGTGAGTAGCTAGCTCCATCAAAATTTTGATGTACTGTACATTTACTTGCTTGAAATGCAGAAAGCTATTCAAGATGTTTAGTTTCTCTGGTCGGTCTGTTGTTGGAGGTGCAAAACATATACTTATAGCTCTTTCTAAATAGCATGAGAATTATCATAAGTTTGACAAGTTGTCAGATAATTGGGTCATTGTTTTTATGTATCTAATTGTTCAATTTTCCCAACCAAGTTGAAGTTAGCTTCTCTTTGCTGATCTTTATGTTTCTAGCGATGAATTTCTAGGAGCTTATAGTGCAGAGGATGTTTTAAACAGTTTTCAGGGGAAATAGGCCCCACATTCTCTTTAAGTACTGTTTTGTGTTTTGAAGCAGTATCTAGTACTAGAGTCATCATGGTTGATAGCTTGATTGATACGGTGGTGAATTAGAAATAACTGGGAAGACAATTTGAGAATTAGGTGTAGGATATTATAAAACCCGTCATATAGAGAAGCTCAAGTTACACGACTCCTATTTTGAGAATCAAGTGAAGCATGCACTTCTGCAAGGTAGTGGGTGCAAGTTAGGTATTGTTCTAACCCAGCTAGCAATAAATGAATGCCAGTATGTCACACTGATCCTTAAGTCTGGTTCAATTTTATTATACTTGGCCTTTCCGTTCTACTGCCAGCAGATGTAAATTTATCTTTTCAGAAAATAAAAAGATCTGCACTGCAGAACTGTTTGAAATTTTGATTGGGCCAGGAAATGGAGTATAAATATCTCTAAATTCGATCTGGCTCATTTCTGGTGATGAAGAACTCACCTCCTCTTAACTGTTTACAAGCAATCACTACAAGCCTCTCAATAATAATGAGATGGTATTGATCGTCGGTTCATTGCAGCACAAATGACTTTTTCTCATAGGTCCTTAAACCATTCCATCTACTTATGATGATGCTGATCCAGGAACCTTAATAGTCTACCACGAAACCTTCAAAAAGACTTTGCCACGATGATTCTGATTCTTGTTCTTCCACGCTTGATTTCTGAAAATTCTTGCAGTTTTGATACTTCCTAGCTTAGAATGGCCTTGTCGTGATATTTTTTGAATAAGTTCTACATTGATTATAAATTTAGAGATAAATATATGATTTGCCTTTTCTCCAAAACAAGACCTGAAGATGGTCAAATCCTGCTCCCAGTTCCTAGTAACATGAGTTTTACAACTGGTACCGCCAAGAATAGCTCAATAAGAAATCATGTGAATATGCTCTTGTGCAGTTCTGCTTCAACTCAAATTACTCTGAGTTGGATAGATAGTTTTCTGCTGTGATAGACTAACCCATTAAGAACATCGTTCTATATATCCGGACATCTCTCTTTTTTTTTTTCTGAACCTTGTTTTGGTTGCTTCCATTACATTTTCCCTTATGCGATCTGTCATTTTGGCAGCTTAGCGGAGTGCAGTGTGGCACTTCAAACAGGAGCACACAAATCATTATGAATTTAAGTATTTAATTTCTCAGAGTTTCCGTTACCACTCCACATCTTACAGACTTTCTTGTCACTCATCAGCACTGCTAATCATAATGTGTGTTCTCCTGTGAGCATTACTTCAAATATATTCAACCACATGAGGATACCATGGGTCGATCTAATTAAAATTTTGATCTGTTTCCACTACAACCCAATCAGGTCAGTCTCTACACATGAGGATATCTGTTTGATAAGCATCACCTACGTTGGATTAGCATTTTCAAGATGTACAGTACACCTGCACATTATCTAAGTGATTAAATGTAAGTTTAAATGAATCTGGTATTATCACTTTTGTGATCATCTATATGAATTTGTTTCCATCATATGCTGGTGCTGGGATGACTTCTTTTGCTGTTTTCATGTGGTCTTATGTTTTTTTCTCATTCAGGTTGGTTCATCTTTACTCAATGACATTAAAATTCTTGCATGTAGCTGATTTGAAGTTTATATAATTTTGAACACTATCATAAAGTAAGTTGAGTAGAGCACACAATCTTTGAGATATTGGTTTCACTTCTATGCTTGACAGTGCATGAACTGATGATAGATGACAATAGTACTCCAAGAGCAAACCAAGTGCTGTTGGTCTTAAAATCCATTTATTTTCTTTTTCTTTCATTTGGAATTATTATCCTCGGAACCTATTCATGTGCTTTATATTTTTTCTTATTTCTTCTGATTGAACTATTCACTTGATTTTTGGTTCGGTATTCTCCAACATTCATAATTCTTGATGGCTGTAGAATTGCATTACTCAACCCCTAATCTTTTAGGAGCTTAACCAGACTAACATAACATCACCTAAGACAACAAGCAAGCTTGTGTGTGAAGCAACACATAATAGCAAAACTCTATTGGAGTGCAATGGTGGCCATACGGTGTATGAACCGTTCACCCAAATCCTAGTTGTACATCTACCTTAAAATTTGAAGTCTCTGTGTCTTGCTGTGGGTGGGCTTGTGGGGTAGCCTTTTATCCATCTCAAAACAGTATGTGGTTATGTGAAGCAGCAGGCGGATTCAGAGTCAGCAAGCCAGCATTTCCTGCCTGACATGTATGGCAACCATGATGAATTGTGAGTAAAAGGAGGCATAAATTGGCAAAGCTTCTTTTGACTCGGAATTGTTATGTTGAAGGAAAGCCCCCACAAGTCCACAACCTCACATTCTGAGTCTCTTTAGCCTGCAGCAGCTAGGCATCATGGGTGCGATAAGATGCATGACCCTGGAACATCAGTATATGACTCTGCAACTTTCCTGGTTACCAGTGCCCAGATGGATGGAGGGCCACGGATGAGAGGGAAAAGAAGCAAAGCTAATTTGTTGCCTGGGTGGACATATATTGCTTGCCAATTGCCGAGAACTTTGTCAAAAAGAATTGGCCCAGGGGGCCACGGGTTATTGCTTGAGTAGGAGTAATCCCAATGCCTCATGCTACTAGTTTAACTAATGGGCACAACTTTTTAAAATCTAAAGCTAATCACTGTATCATGCGCCTATCTCTATTTGATGATGATCCATGCTTAACTTTTGAGCTGTTCCTTTTCTGCTGTGCACAGCGTGCACCATTTCCTAGGGGAGAGAGGATAATAGGAAGAGAAAATTAGTGCAAAGAAATCATGCCATGATACTAAGAATAATGGAACCCAAGCTTTATCCAAAAATGTTCACTACAAAATTGACAGTTTTGAGTCTACTGGTGTGGACTATAGATAAGTCTTATTGATGATACTGGCATTTTGCATCTACTGTGCTTCAGGATCACATGCAACCGATGAGGCACCATTGACACCATGAATCAGATCATGAAACTGGAGGTGCAGGTGTGCAGGCGGTGCATGGAAGCTGCTCCCGGAAATCTGGTTGCAGAATCGAGCAGTGTGGAAGCATGGGAATCCTATGGCACCTGCTGATTGCATGCACATATGATAGATCGTTGTCCAGGTCCGTGATTTGTTTCGGGTCATTTTGGATTTTTCTCCCTTATCTTTTCTGCCTGTTCTATTTTTGACACGTCCCCTTTGGCTATATGTCCGGTCACTTTCAGGTCAGGTCAATTCAATTTACATATCTTCTATCCAATGTAGGAGTGTACTAATATTATTTTCTTTTCTAGGATTCAACAGGGAGACGCACACTCGACTCGACTTGACTCTCATGTCGTAATGCTCCTGTGGGTTTATTTCTTTGCTAATCCAGCTGGAATGAATGGAGTGTTTGGTCTCCCGCTGTTTTCGCAGGTCCGCTGTTTTCGCAGGTCCACTAGGATGAAAAGCTTTTGTGCGAATTTGATCCTGCAAATGTTTTTTTCTTAACACAGGCACGCAGCTTACTTGGACGTGAACATCCGTGCTACTGGGAGCTCGGAGAAACGAATCAATGGAGGAGCAACAAGTGTTTTAACCTGATTAACTATCAGGTCAGTTTTCCACTCTTCAGAAAAAGCTAAAGTAGTACTCTCTCTGTTAAATATAACAAGTTCCAGTTCTAAAATATAAGGGTTTTTATATTCAAATCTTATCTCACGGTATAAAGATTTCTAGCACAATTTATAATATTACTTTCTAGCATAATTTATAATACTACTTGTCTCATCAATTATTTTTTATTTAAATTTTTTTTTCCATCTTACCTCTATCTACTATTTCACCTTTATTCATTCATCAAATTTTTTTTAATCTTAATCTTTACTTAAATAACATTAAAATACTTATATTTTAGAACAGACTGTGCACTATTAGCTTTAAATTTGTGAGGCATTTTTGTTAAGAAGCTGTGGTTCGAAAATTACCCGGTCACCTCACCGTCTCTTCGCAATTATGCTTGTTCCGAAATACTCCTATCCTTTGAAAGGTACTCCATCCTTACAAAAATATAAAAATATAGTTAATTTTAGTACTATAACTTTATTTTAAAATATAGCTATTTTTAAGTTATTTTCATACTATCATATCTCTATCAACTATTCTACCACTATCGACTATCTTTTTTTTTAAAGTCTTCTTTGCATTAATGAAGAACAATTTAGTCTTTTTACTTTTTATTTGTTAGTCTCTTTCAAAACGTAGAAATAGCGACGGAGGGAGCAGAGTAAAACCGTGCATAGAGCCAGCGACACAAGATGATGGATAAAAAAAGCAGTGACACTTCGAAAACATTTTTCTCGGTCAACAGACAAACTATAGTCGGGAGTGACAGGACAGGTCACAGGTGCGATGGCATTAGGGAAGAGGAGAGAGCGGAGAAAAGCTGAAGAGGAGGACAGCCTATATGTAGGGTGAGTTGACGACTTGTCTTCTTGTCCTGACAACGACTGCCACATTGTGCGTCACGGGCAATCAGGCACCTTATCATATCTAAATCCACCTACGTTTGCAGTTGATCCTTTGATTAGTTTGCTAGTAATTGTTTCTTCCGCCTCCTGCCTGAAAGCCCATGATTTTACTAGTAGTAATTTATCATACTGTTTGCCCACTTGGTACGGTATATCCAAAAGAGAAACAGCATTATCCATTATCTTTAGTTCTAAGGATTGTGCTTCTCTCCTTATTTGGTTTCTCTGTTTACTTCGCTGCGTCAGATATTAAAGTGATAATATTGGTTTTATAGCTAATTTACAATATATTTTTATAAAATTTGTCAGAAAATTTAACTCATTAAGCATGTCATTGCAAGCCGCAACCAAATTAAAATTCTAAATTTTAACTTTAAACTAGTTGTTTTTATCATTTTCTATTCCCTCCGTCTCATAATATAAGTAATTTTGCTATCTAAATTTATCCTAAAATATAAGAGATTTTATAATCCTGAGATAGTATTTTATTTTCTACCTATTAACTTTTATATTAGTTTATTCTCCATCTATCAACTTTTATATTATTTTCTACGTTCTAAAATATAATAATCTAATACTAGGGTAGACACCATCATCTATCCAGATATATAATACTAGATGATCTCTAATATAGTACTAGCTTACTATATTTTAGAATGAAGGGAGTAGTTTATTCTTTATCTACCATTTTTTATATTAGTTTATTCTTCATTTACCTTGTTTTAGTAGTATATGTGTTTTTTGGTTGTAACCTTAATTTAATTTAAAAAATAGTATAATCTCTTATATTATGGAACGGTGAGAGTATTTTTCAGCTTTGCATAAACGAGAGAGCGAAAAAACCCAGCTATAATTACTGATAGGGTAGTACTACTACTCCTACTTCATTTTTTAAGCTAAAAAAAGCGAATTACTACTAGTACTAGTGGTTTGGCGTAAAAAAAATAAAGTTGATTTGGCGTCATTAATGGCACCATTCAGTCATTCACTATTCTTCTGTTTGTCCGCACCACTCCCAAGGGACAGTGACAGGGTGGGCCTGTTGTAGTCGAAAAGAGCTGCAACATGGTCCCACATTTTGGTCCGAGCGTGTCGGGAACGTCCAGCCCATTCCTTGTTCTCCCTTTTAAAAAAAATCCTTTTTCCAAGGAAAAATACAACGGTAAATTTAGTGCTCTCTCGGTCCCAAAACAATAACCATTTATAGTATTTAAAATTTATTAACTTCTCTGTCTATTTCCCTTCTAAACTCACAATATTTTTCTGCTTAATTTTTTTTATCTAATTTCTTTTCTTAACCAATCATAACTTTTTCTTTTTTAATTTCAACTATGTGTCTAAATTCAGAAGTTTTTATATTTTAGAATAAATACATGTGTCTAAATTTAGAAGTTTTTATATTTTAGGATGCAGAGAGTAGTCTAAAAGTTCTCTTCAACAAACACCTTATTATATCAAATTAAAATATTTTAAATATTAGTGCCCTTCGCCTCCAGCCCTCCAGGCATGGCGCTGACCTTTTCTTTTCAGAAATAGGAATGGCGTTCCCTTTTCAAATCAGTTCATATAGTTATCATAAAGATATAGAAAAATTATACTACTTCCGTTTTAAAATATAGCAACTTCTAGTTATATATTTAAATAAATATATATCCAGGTACATGGATAAAAGTTATATTTTGTGATAAAGGCAGTACTAATTGACTGAAAAGCCCTCCAAACTACTCCAACGAGTAGTGAATAATGTGATATAAGAATTTATATTTTTACTAGTGATACTAATAACTGATAAGACGATGGCATCTAAGAGGGATAAAAACTTGGCACGAGTGCATATGAAATTATGTGTTTATAATGTTAATCAATTTATATTATACTTTTAATATGAAAACAATGTTAACACTACGAAAAAATGTTAACAATAGCCCCAACGGGTGCCAAGATATGAATAAAATATCCCCGTGATAATTAACAACAATTTAAATCGATTGTCCATGTGTCCGAAGAATACTGAGGGCTCTTTTAAAACGCAGAAATTTGGTTAGATTCATATATATTCTTTAACAAGTTCTCATTTTAGAGTGGGCTTAAGTATAGTTTTCAAGACTCCGTACAACTCTAATTCTTGTCAGATCGTTGAGGGTTGTCCCGTGATACACATTCTTTCTTAAGAGTGCAGCTTGGGTGTTGGATCAGCAACAGCAAAAAGAAGGAAAAAGAAACGGACCAAAGGGAACAAAGCCGTTTGATTAGGGAAAGTAATTTGGAGATTAGTAGCGGGAATCATTTGTCAGGATTGTAGGCTGCAGGCCTGTAGCAGCCCACGCGGATACCTTTTCCTCCTTTCCGTTTCTAATTTAGTATACCATTTCTGAAAAACAAAAGGAAGCAAATTATCACATAGCCCACACCGCACAGTTACTACCCGGCCTTTCGCTTTTGCTTTCCCTTCTCCACTCGACCACACCACTCCCCCCACATCCTCCTCATCGCATGAGAGAAGGGGAGGACACGAGAGTGCGTGTTGAGTGCGGAGTTACTCGGGGAGTAGTACCAGCAGTAGTAACACTTGTTGGCGGTGGCGACTGGCGGCGAGGCGAAGAGCCAAGAACAGCACGGAGCAATCCCCGAGCCCTCCACAAGCGCGCAGGCGGCAGGCCTCTCCCTAGGGATCTCCCCTCCCTCCCCCCCCCCCCCCCCCCCCCCCCCGGCATTCGAGGTGATTCTTTGGTTATAATTTTTATTTTTTTGAGTTTTCTTGGGTTTGGTTCTTTTCTTCTTGGGGAACTGCTGGTTTCTTCTGCTCCTCTGCTCTCTGGCCTGCTCGTGCGCGAGGAGGATCTAAATGTGGGTGGGTGCATGACGAGGGGGTTTCGGGTGTGTTTCTTGGGGGTTTCCCTCGGTTTGGGAGTCTTGAGATTTAAGGAAGTTTTGGCGTAATTTGGTGTGTGATTGTTTTCTGAAGAAAGCAACATCTAATTTGGTGGATTGGACGGCTCTTTCGTGTTTCTGCAGGGTGGAGTTTGTCCTACTTCAGAGGGAGTCACTTCGCTTGGTGCCAATAATTAGCCTGGAAGCAGGTTGGATTCTTGGAGCCCGTTGGATTGAAGAGAAATTTTGGTTTTCTTCATCCCCCTTAATCATTGTGCTCGTTGCAGGTGGAGTGCTCTCCTTGCTGGAATCTGCTTCTCTGGTTTCAAGAATCCTGTTGGTAGGGCAGTTCTGTAGGAGATAATTGCCTGGAGATTTGCCTTTTTTGGTTGAGTTGGGCAGAGGGGTTCAATTAGTGTCTGTGCACTTGTTATGCTAAAATTGAATGGAGATAGTAGACAAGATTGCAGAGCCCAAAGAACCTTTGATGGTCACTGCTAGGAAGGTGCAGAACTTGGAGGCACCAATACCAATAAAGGCATCATGGAAAGGGAAGAGCTCCCAGCAGCAGCAGCAGGATGAGAAGGATTTTCCAGCTGATGGCGAGGAGAGTTTCCTGAGCCTGGATTCCTCGGACGAAGGTGGCCGGAGTTCCTTCTCAGGGGCCAGTCACCCCTTGGAACCAATTGATATGGACCTTATGAAGACGGTCTATGTCGCAATCGATGAGGAGAAGTCTGAGCCACCGGTGTGTTTAGTGCGAGGATTATCAGCGAAAGGGCCGTTCATAGATGACCTTTCGATCTGTGTTACAGGCATGAAGGCCAATGCAGTGGTAGGTGCAGGCGGTGCTGATGGTTTGGCTGAAGAGATGAAAGTGTCCGGTGCTGCGGTGGCATCATTGGCAACGGCACGGTCATCACAAGCTACAGAAGCTGTGTCCTTGCCTCCAGATTCAGAGGAGAAGGACTGTGTCTGGGATGCCTCGCTTCCTCCCAGTGGCAATGTTAGCCCTCACAGTAGCATTGACAGCATGGGTGTAGTCACGGCAATGAGCACTATGAACAGCTGCACCAGCACATATAAAAGTGAAGCCATAGCCAGTGAACCAGTACTTACAATGGAGAGGAACTGTGGGAGTGTGAAGGGTAGCATTCGAGGCGACTCCCTAGAAAGTGCAAAAACTAGCATGAGTCGTGCAAGTGATAGCAGTGGTGTTAGTGATGACAGCAGCTGGAGCAATATCACTGGAGGTGCTAGCAAGCCTCACAAGGGTAATGATCCTAGATGGAAGGCAATACATGCTGTACGAACTCGAGATGGTGTGCTTGGGATGAGCCATTTCAGACTGCTCAAGCGTCTAGGTTGTGGTGACATTGGCAGTGTTTACCTCTCAGAGTTAAGTGGGACCAGGTGCTACTTTGCAATGAAAGTAATGGACAAAGCATCCTTGGCAAGTAGGAAGAAATTGAACAGGGCACAAACGGAGAGGGAGATTCTACAGCTTCTGGATCATCCATTCCTTCCAACTCTGTACACACATTTTGAGACCGACAGATTCTCGTGTTTGGTCATGGAATTCTGTCCAGGTGGTGATTTGCACACACTGCGACAGAGACAGCCAGGAAAACATTTCTCCGAGTACGCTGCAAGGTGATCTATTTGAACCATGATTTTGTTGTTCTGCAAAATATAACTTGTTTGGAGTAGAATGGTGTTCCTTTTATCCTTAGCACTATGCCACTATGTTTGCCTACTCACTATATATTTACACAAGAACCTTTGTTAACCTATTTTTATTGTATATGGCATGGCTTCACTGTTGTTTCTGCTGCTTTCTACTTTCTAGAAAAGCTCTTTTAAACCTTTTGGGGGTTCTTGAGTCTAAACCATTAGCACTCCTCAGGTCGAAGTGAGTTTCCTCAAGAAAAACAACTATGGGCAACTAATAAGTTTTACAGAAAGCTAGTCTATGGAGCTTCTGGCAGAAGCTATTAGCAACTTTCAAAAAACCAAAATGGATTATGCCAGTTGTGAGATGATGTGGAGAGAAGTAGAAAAACTGATGGATGGTGAAATATTGGTCCAAAATTTACTCTGGGTGGTGTTCATGAATATTGTCTATATTCCATTTGTTGACATTTATATAATGCAATCAATCTGGGTGGCCAACGTAGCATGTGTAAAATAGATACCGAGTCATGTTCCATTCCTATTTTTGCACCAGTTTCTAACAAGTAGAATGTTAGCTGGCCATATTGAACTCGAACACCTTATACCTGGCCGCTGCTAGCACTGACATCTATGTGCTCTGATTCTGAGCAGGTTTTATGCTGCAGAAGTACTTCTAGCTCTGGAGTATCTACACATGTTGGGAGTTGTTTACAGGGATCTGAAGCCAGAGAATGTTCTTGTGCGCGATGATGGTCACATAATGCTTTCAGATTTTGACCTCTCCCTGAGATGTGCAGTCTCACCTACACTCATCAGAGCATCAGCTTTTGATTCTGATCCAAGAAGAGGCAGTGGTTCATTCTGTGTACAACCTGTTTGCATGGAACCTACTTCAGTCTGCATTCAACCTGCATGCTTCATGCCCAAATTGTTTGGTCAGAAGAACAAGAAAAAAACTAAAAAGACAAGGTCTGAACTGGGACAGAGTGCCACCACCCTGCCTGAACTAGTTGCTGAACCAACATCAGCTCGATCGATGTCGTTTGTTGGGACTCATGAGTACTTGGCTCCAGAAATAATCAAAGGCGAAGGCCATGGAAGCGCTGTTGACTGGTGGACCTTCGGCATATTCTTGCACGAGCTGCTATATGGCAAGACGCCATTCAAGGGGTCAGGCAACCGTGCTACCCTGTTCAATGTGGTCGGTCAGCAGCTAAGGTTCCCAGAGTCACCATCAACAAGCTATGCGAGCAGAGACCTCATCAAGGGGCTCCTGGTCAAGGAACCGCAGCACCGCCTTGGCGTGAAGAGGGGTGCAACGGAGATAAAGCAGCATCCGTTCTTCGAGGGCGTGAACTGGGCTCTCATCCGGTGTAGCACACCTCCTGACGTTCCCAGGCCTGTCGAGGCCGAGCTGCCCGTGAAGTATGGTGTGGCGGAGGCGATTGGGAGCAACAGCAAGAGGATGGTTGGCACGGACATGAAGTCCGGTGGAAAATACCTTGACTTTGAGTTCTTTTAGAGCTGTGCTTTGCTGCCTGGTGGCAGAGAGCTAATTGTTTGCAAACTGCTGGTGCTGGTCAGTTTAGGTCGTGATTCGAATGTGCTTGACCTGGTGGTGTTTGTCTCACCACGGCTGCAAAATTCTCGGATCTGAATTGGCCAGAGTTAGATTGATCTGTTTGCATGCTTGAATTCGTTTCCCCCTGTGCCGTTTCTGTAGTATAGTGCACCTCCAAACACTCCCTAAGTCACCTGATTGATTTTGAGCCACTGCCCCCTTTGCGGCGTGTTTGAGGATTACCGATCGACGATCGACGGTTATCATTGTCACAAGGCATACTCCAAAATAAGTAGTATGTGTTAGGTTTTCTTATCATGAGACGTAGGGAGTAATATTTTGTAAAATTGCCTTTCAAAAAATAATATTTTGCGAAATAGCTCCTCATCCAGTTAGCGATCTGGAATATTATAAAATAGCCCCTCGTTTAGTCCGTTCAGTAGGGTTGGCGATCCTAATTTTCGCAAGTAGCCCTAATCGAAATAGTTACATTAATAGGGGTCCAAATAAGGGCTATTCTGCAAAATATATTTACAGAAATAGCCCTTCATTGCCTAACCAGTTCCTGCAATGCAATCCCTTGGACAGAAAATGCCAGTACGCCAACTCGCGAAGCCGCCGACCGCCGCCGCTCTCCGCGTCGTCCCTTCCTCCGGCACGTCAGCCGCCATGGGCAAGCGTTGGCTCCCTCTCGAGGCCAACCCCGAAGTCATGAACCAGGTATTACCTGTCTCACGCCTCCTCTGATACTCTCCATCAGCCATCTCGATCCCCCCCCTTCTCGCTTACGGCGCATAACGCTACGTTGGTTGCCGCAGTTTATGTGGGGCTTAGGGGTTCTGGCGGAGGTGGGATTTTGCGATGTTTACGGTCTCGACGACGAGATGCTCGCGATGGTGCCACAGCCCGTGCTCGCCGTCCTCTTGCTTTACCCTCAGGTGATCGCCGATGCCCAATTGGTCCTGGGATTCGTTTGGATTGCTTGACAGCAACTGAATTTTTCCCCACTTTTTGTAAGCAGGATCAGAAGAAGGAATCCGTTGCTTCAACCTCCTACACGGTCGAGAGCGAGGTGAGACTAATTGTGATTAGTAATTACTTCCTCCGTTTTTTAATAGATGACGTTCTTAACTTTTGATATGACATTTGACCATTCGTCTTAATCAAAAAATTTAAGAAAGTATACTTTATTTTATTGTGACTTGGCTTATTATTAAAGAAATTTTAAGCATGACTTATATTTTTGTATATTTGCACCAATTTTTTAATAAGACGAATGGTCAAACGTCACGATAAAAGTTAACGGTATTATTTATCAAAAAACGGAGGGAGTAATTCATTATAATGGGCAGCAAGCCAGCAAGTATGCCCAGAGCCCTTTCCTCATCTAGAAGCACTCGGCTTCCATTGAAACCGGGGAGATAATCTGGTTGATGTACTTGTTAAATGATATCCAGCAAACATTGTATTTCTAGAAATGCTGAAGGCAAAATACAGCTCAAATTGCTTAGCGTCGAAGGACCAAAATCACCTGTGTTCATTTAATGCCACTCCTTAAATGCTATAAACAAATTGAATTTTAAGAGCCAGCCAAGTTGGTTTGTACTGTCAAACTATCATTTGTTTGTTTGTTATCGCACTTGCAACTTGACATGTTGAAGTTGTTTCCCCAAAATGCATGGAGCAAATCAAATCAGTATAATCTGCTAAATTTTTTTGTACATATTGGTAAGCACCTTGTCAGCAATATATTACTCTCTGTATACATAATGTGATGGCTTGTTTATATTGGTCATTTGGAAGGCATATAAGTCAACCTTTATTTCGTACTAACTTGACTTATTTGTTTTTTTGGAGATGTTGAGAGCATGTGGAACTTTGTTACAAAGATGTTTACTCAGCTTATGCCTTGCTTGTATATGTTGTTTTCCTTTACTAATCTTATAACTCAACGATGCAGAAGCTTAGCAAGAATGTATACTTTACAAAACAGACTGTTGGTAATGCCTGTGGAACTGTTGGAATTATTCATGCAATAGGGAATGCTGTATCCAGAATCAAGCTTGGTAATTGCAGGAGCTTTGAACTTTATTTGCCTATTGTTCTATATAATATGTCTTCATGCCTCAGAAGTCAGAACAGCTCTTTATATATTATTTTAATGGATGGCTAAACATCTGTAAAATTTACTGATCAAGGATTCCACTTACTCATTGTTCGATCTTGCAAATCTATCAATCTTGTGAAATATCAAATTGTCAGGATTTTACCAGTCCATTTGGTTACCAAAGTAATTTGCATAATCCCTTAAGAATCTGCTACTATGTCATTCTTAATGAAATTTTAAATATATCACCAGATGTCCTATAGGGCACTGTACCTTCCAATCACGGATGGTTGCATGTTCTTTTGTTTAATGTTGTGTTAAGTGTGCGATCTTCACAGATTTGAAGTTATGCTGCCACTTTTGTGACAGTTATTTTGGCTTGTAGGGAGATTTCATTATCACTTTCTTCTTTGCAGTTGAGGGGTCATATTTTGATAGATTTTACAAACAGACGGCTGATATGGATCCTTCCCAGGTTAATAGTCTCTGTATTAAGTCAAGTTCTTTTTGGTTAATGGTTATATCTTGACATCTGTGTTGTACTAATATGTTGATTACTGGACATTTTCAGCGTGCTGCGTATCTTGAGGAAGATGAAGAAATGGAAAAAGCTCATTCTGTTGCTGTTACTGCTGGTGATACAGAGGTCATTATAGCCGCACCTTTCTTCATTTATGCCTAGTTGATTAATATACTCACCAGAGAGCACAGTAATATTCTGTTGAATGCTAACAAGCAAATGCTTATAGTTCTGTATTGCGAGCAGTTTTTAGAGTCACCCTGCGCCAGTAACCAGCTGAAAGTGATAACACCTGTTTTCAAGGAACCAAAAAGATTTTCTGCATAGCAAGTTTTCCAAACCTGTCTATAAGCCAGCTGACCAGCTTCACTCGGTCGGAAAAGCTGCAATTGGCCGTGAATTTTACTGATCATGTGTCTTTTGTAGGTGGTTGTTGACATTGTGCATTTATTCAATTTTTTTGTTGAGAGGGCTGTTAATTAGGAATTAGTCAATCATGGTTACAAGTGTTGTAGTGGAAGATCTACTTATATGTCCTTGGCCCAGATTTAATTCCATAGTTGGGGATTTTCCCCCTTTTCTCACATCTGTACTTTGTGCAGGCCAAGGATGGGGTAATCGAACATTATGTCTGTTTCTCCTGTGTTGATGGTAATCACTATATGACCATCTACTATAAATGCCATAACAAGTCTGCAAGTCTGCAACAGTTAGTATATTGGTCACTCGTTTTATTTTTCTCGTTCAGATGAAATTTTTGAACTTGATGGAGGGAAATCGCAGCCTATCTCCCATGGCCCTTCCTCTCCTGATAGCTTGTTGCAGGTATCTCCCATGTCCCATTTGTTTTTTCAATCAGTTATTTCCTTTTCTGTACTTAGTTAATGATGTTATTGTACGGAAAACAACGTTTGCAAGTACGCCATCCGTTTTGTAACAGAAATACAAACGATGCTGATGATTTCTTGTTTTTCTTCTCTGTACGCAGGACGTTGCAAAAGTCATCAAAGCTAGGATTGCGCAGTACCCCGAGTCACTCAATTTCAATGTCATGGCTCTTTCAAAGCAGTGATGATATGTAAGACTCGGTGTAAAGGTTTGTTTATTCACACCACTCATTTAAGTTTCCAGTCCGCAATAGTCTTGTTCATGAAGTCCTAATGTAGCAGTATTTTAGTCCGTTATGTATCTATTTGCACACAGAAAAGTTTACGAGACAGAACAGTGTTGGCATCTGACTCTCTCACAAGTCCCAAGCTATCTCCAATTCTGTGTTGCTACTTGCTACCAGACTTGTGCCGTATACTATCACGATTCCCCCCTCCCTTTCCCGAGTTTAGGCACACTGCCCACGCGGGAATCGGGCTAGTCAAACAACGGAATCAAGATAGGTTTTGCTGGTCGCTACGGCATGCGCGACGCGCCGTCGACGCGGCCATGGTTGATCCTGCCAAGTGCGAACTTGCGAAGGGCAGAGGTCGACTGGGCGCCGCTGCCTCTGGGGCGTGCAGGTGTGCAGCGCTTCGGCCTTGCGGCTGGCGTCGTGGCAAGGCACGCCCCGCGGCTCCGTGCATGTGTGCGCGGGGTTGGGCGGCACCCATGACAAGTGGAACCGGCTGCTATCGTTTCGCGCATGTGGCACGCGCTTCGTGGCGGCGAGTAGGCACGCAGGGCTGCGCTGTGCGCGCCGCGCGAGGAGCAAAATCCGCAACAGCGCCTTGGAACGGGGCTCGTCGCGGCACTGCGTTTTGGTCACTGCCGGACCGAGCCGGGGACGGGAAGGGCCGGAGAGTGGTATTAGAGGAGCGCATCGTTGGATCCTTTGTTGCTTGATCAGATTACAGATTCGTTAAGTCTATTTACGGATGAATCAACTTGGCGATGGTTTATGAGTTTCTTTTTAGACGACGAAAGGCACTTTTCATTTCTAAACTAAAGCACTACCTCATCACTGTTTTTTTATGGCCCAGGTTTCTAGTCTGTAGAATATAGGTTAGTACTATACACGTGTCCGGCAGTCGACTCGAAAGCACGATCCTAGACCCGCAATAGCTGCGGAGGCTGCACTACTGTCTTCATAGCCAGCCTACCTGCTCAGGTAGAAAAGAGAATTGAATGCTATATCATGTGCTGCATGCCAATATCTTATGTCATGGCCATGCCGTCCAAAATAACTATTGCATCTAGTACATTTTAATTTTTTTTATAGTGCTTTTCCTCGCCCACATTTGTCGTTTTAGGTTGGAGAATTGATATACGGAGTTGTGTAATAACGTATGCAAACTCTTGGCCTTTGGCGCGCGTGGCACTTGTGACCGAAGGACCCTCATATGCGAGGTTGGTGAAATGCTTTGTTCCTATGTTTCTTCGCGGTTTCCTATTATCCTCTGCCTTCGGTAGAGGAACGGCAGCATATTGGACCATCAGGGCAACCACAAATAAAGTACTGCTAGTAGTTTTAGTACTTCGATACTTACTGCTACAAATTGCACGATCATGGAAGCTAGAACTACTAGTTTGTCGAAGAAACACTGCATTTTATTCCCCATCACCATAAACATGACATCCACACGAACACACAAGTGCAAGTACCAGGCGTCCAACATTCACGATCGCCTCTTCGATCTGCTAGGGGACATATTACATAGGAGTACTACGCAACCAAGCCTAATTATAATTAAACATGCATGCACGCATTTACAGATCTCAGCAGATAAGAGGAGTAGCCAGCGTGGCCACGGCGAACAGCTAGCGTACCTACGTACACACGCCGGCTGTGTACTTAGGATGCTCAGGCGCCGTCCCGTGAGCTAGCTACCAGAAGCGGCGGCGCTCCCGCTCTAAGACGCCTGCGCCTGGTCGATGCGTTGCTGCGCGGCCTCCTTGATGTCCCGGGCCTTGGACGCGAGCCTTGCCTTGGCGTGGTCCAGCTGATCGGCGCCCGGCGGGTGCTTCCCGGTGAGGTACTTGTACATCCACGAGAACACAGAGAGCGCGGCCACGCCGAGCCCGCCCGACGTGACGAACCCGGCCGCCATGAGCGCGAGCGCGATGGCGGCCGGCACCAGCACGGGGCTGAAGATGACCAGCACCGGCGTGGCCACCGTGAGCGCGATGACGGTGCCGGCCAGGATCAGCCCGGACAGCACCAGCATCGACCCGCCGGCCGTCGCCGCAGTCACCGTCTTCAGAGCCGTCATCATGAAGGGCTGCTTCTCCTGCCCCTGGCCACGGTCGCCGTAGCCGCCGCCGACGCCCCCACGGTCGCCGAGGCCTCCGCCCACGACGCCTCTGTGGTGATCAGCCATGGTGGTAGCTAGCTACGGGGGATCAAGCACCTACAGCTGCAATGCAGAGAGAGCTAACTCACGTGCCGCACTGCCTACGAGCTAGTGAGGTGGACAGTGACGGGGAGGAGGGAGAAGGGGGATGGGGGAGGGTTATAGAGGAGGCGCCGTGCATTGGGCGGCGTGGAGGCGGGAGCTGGAGCCGCCGCGTGGGGCGCATGCGCGACTCGTGTCGGCCACCGCGCGACACCTGTGGTGGCGCCGCGCGCGCGGGCGCGGCCCCGGCCGCTTCCGCGAGCGATACGTACGAGGTTACTGGCGCTGTTGCCTTCGTCCGCCGCTGCCTCGCTGCGTGCGTATATTGGGCCCGATCCCTCGTCGGCCGTATCACCATGTACATGTTCTACTGTACGCGTGTAACCAAATAGCCAAACAGGCCGTAGATGGGCTGAAATCCATGTAGAAAAAAGTATACTTCGACTCTCTTCAAATTCGATTTATATCCTTCAACCATAAAATCGAATATATCGACTCTCTCAGCTATCAAAACAGGTGTAAATCGACTCTCTCAATGGTTTTGAGGGTGGTTTTCATTGACATGGCGCCTACGTGGCACGGTTGACCTGGTCTCTATTTGACGTGGCGCTTACGTAGCACCAGAAGAAAAAATAAAAAATAAAAACACCAATAGGATCCACGTGTCAGTGAGACTTACACTAGAAAAAGAAATTAAAAACACAGTGCTCCATCGGTATCTCCTCTGCACGGACAGGCGGCACACAAGGCAGATTTGGGCAGCGGCGAGCTCGACAAGTCGGTGACGGCAGCGGCAGCTCGAGCTCGAGCTCGTAGCGGTGGCGGTGCGGGATGGCGGGGAGGGCGCGGGAGCCGGAGATGGAAGGGGAGGCAGAGGCAAGGGCGATCGCCGCCGCTCAGCCTCCTCAGGTCAAATCACGGAGGGCCTCGCCGACCAGCTTCCCGGGAGGAGCTCTGCGACCTCAGCACCGTTGCCAACCTTGATGCCTCCTAGCCGTATAGCTCCGGCCCCCGCGCACTCACTCCACCTTGGATTCCCAAACGTGCAAGTCCTTCCGGTTCGGCCGTTCACTATGGGCAACTGCTCCCCGTCCCCACGCCGTTGCAGCCGCCCCATGTCACCCTCGGGGTCGCCGCCTATCATGCGCCGTGCCTCGGCTAGCAAGGCCGTGGGTAGTGCCGCGGCGGAGGCCACCACCATGGTCTCGTCCTACGCGCTCGCTAGATCCCCCTTTGTGTCCGCGGCCGAGGCAGACGAGGACGACGTCGTGCACGTGTACGGCTCCGACAGGTGCCTTGTCGCGTGGTGCATCCGCGTCTCGCTCCTCTACAAGTCGCCGATCCGGTTGGGCAAGATGGTCCCCACTCTATTTGTTATTTCTATGATGACTGGACGGCCACGTGGACACCACGTCAGTGAAAACCACCGTTAATACTGCTGAGGGAGTCGTTTTGCACCGGTTTTAATAGTTAGAGGAGTCGATTTACCCGGTTTTACGGTTGGAGGGTATGAATCAGATTCGGACCATAGTTGAGGGAATCGAAGTATATTTTTTCCATCCCTGTACGACTGTACGTGTATGACGCTATGGACCTTATAAAGGCTGGACTGCAATGTTTTGAAGGTCTGTAGCGCTTTTGTGAGGAAGTTATGAAGAGTATCTATCTCTCTATTATCAGAACATATTGTGGGGACTGTTCGGAGGGGGTCCAAACATCCCACAACACACGTAACCACCCAGGAAGTTCAGTTGCGCGTAGAATGATACAGAAACAGAACTTCAATTAATTATACAAACCGACAAGGTTCTAATACAACCCAGACTCAACACACGCACATAACGGGTCTATGGCCATACACATACAACCAAAAGACGCAACTCTGCACCACAGAAACGGCCTGAGTGTAAAGTGGACCTAGAACTCAAAGCTTTCGTCTTCGTCCTAGTCCCGCGGATCGACGGCTTCCTCGACTTCACCTACAACTTCCTCTTGACCGGCTAGAGCCCAAAATATGTAAGATTGAGTACACAAGTACTCTGCAAGCCATGCAGGGAAACATATACTAATGCAGGATATAACAAGGAAGGAAATTGGTTTAACTCTAATCCTTATCAGTAGTTCACAAACATCCCATTTTATAAATAAGTTTAATTTTAAAGGGTTTAACATTTCATGCCATCATCTCACAATTTAAACCATTATTTCAATTCTACTCATGCCATTATTCTGGATTCATCCATAGACATATCTCCATTAACCGGGAGCACGGCGTATTCAAATACCAAACGACTCTACAGCATCTGCCTAGCTTTACCCGCACGATACCCACAGCTAGCCAAGTTGAAGATAACAATGTGTAATACTGCCCTAAGCTCATCTCTGTTCTGCCTAGCAGGTTATAGGACAAGACGCCTGTTAGCCTCAACTTGGCCTTCACGAGGGTGTGCACCAACCCGACGACTCGTCCACCCACTATTGCACGATTAGGAGAAACACGCAATCCTCAAAGACCGCAAAGGGCACTGTAGCACCCACACTCATATAATCAAATAATCTCACCTCACTCAATGGCCATTACACACGTTAAAGCCTGAAAATACCGATACACTGAAAGGCTGCAGAAGTTCAATTCACTAGAGCAGTATACACTGGGTCTGAATACCTTGATCGTGCGGATGGGCGTTAACTATGTCACTTATACTGACACAAGGGGGTTATGCCCTTAAAAACTTTAAATAAATCATTCATCTCTGAATTCATCACATAAAATGATAACCTTGCATAATAATTAATGTGCTCATGATAATCAAAATTAATCTAGGGTTATCAAGGATATAATATGCTCAATTCATGGCATGGTAGAATATATAGCAATATAAAGTAACTGGTCACTACTATTTCAAAATGGTTTTGAGTAAACTAAACACATGCAAGCTATATTGTACTTGCAAGGTAAGTACATCTACCCAAAATAAGACCTAGCTCCAGATTGGGTTCAATTATGTTCAAAGGATTTCATGGCATGCCTTTGGAATCGGCGTAGTCGTACCACTCGTCTCCTCCTATGGCTGTGAAGGTGTACGCGTCAGTGGCGAACTCGGACTCCTCGATCGGATTTGCTGCGGTGGGTTCTATCGATATACAAATAAAAATAAATAAGCGAATATTCTAAATAAATGCCAAAAACTCAGAAAATGCACAAGATAACAAAAAGAGGAATTTTGGAAGAAGTTTGGGATTTTTCCGAAGTTGCAGCAAGCGGAAACCTTAGGGCTAAAATTAGGGTTGCGTCAACGGATGCTCGGATCGCGATAAAACTGGTGCAGATGGATTCGGAATAATTCAAAGAGTCGGGAATAGGTCTCGGATTGTGATTTTGAGGTCAAACAGTCACTGACTAGTCAAACCAGGGAATAACAGATTTTTCGGAATTATTTTTCTGAAGCAAAATTGTTTGAACCGGTTTTCTTCGGTTTTCTCTGGTTAACAAGTGGCGGCGACGGTTCGAGGGCGCCGGCGGTGAGGGAGGCCGAGGGGCGGGGAAGTGGGACCGGTTCGGGGCTCCTAGGGCCGAGGTGAATCCATTCCCGCTGGTCCCCGGAGCTGGCAAGCCAGCGGCGAGGCTGACAGCGATGAGGAGAAGCTAGCGGCGGCGGCGTCCCGTGGCGGTGGCGCTCCGGCGAGCCAGCGGCGGGGCGCGGCGGCCGGGGAGCAACAAAGGAGCACGGTGGAGCTAGTTGTGGCGTGTAACGCCCCTCTCCCGCTAACCTGAACAAGTTAACAGAGGAGGAACCCCGTTACCTGTAATACCTGTACCAGTCCCAGAAGACCAGCTGGTACATACAGGATATTGGTGGTTCACAACCAAACCTGCTTTATTTATTACTCATAGTCTTTACATAAGTTGCAGCATCGGACAGACCCCGAGACATGCAACGATACATTACCAAAAGTAGGCAGCGAAAATACACGGGTAGACCTATACCCACAAGCATGGCTTGGGGACCTAGACTGAAACCCTAAAACTCCTCGTACTCGGCTTGATCTTGGTAGTACTGGCTGAGAGTAGGGTCTTCATCTTCGTAGACTTCTGGGAGAAGATAAGCAAGGGTGAGTACACGAGATACTCAACAAGTCACAGAAATTATGTGGCATGCAAGGTTTAGCAAGGAAGGTTAGGGTTATTTTCGCAAAAGAGTTTTCAAAAATTTTGTGGTTTTAAAACTATAAGTGTGCTCTTTAAGTTGTCAGAAAGAAGCTCACGCTTCAATCCATTCCGTGAGTTGCTTTGCAACAACTCACCATAATTAAGTCAATCGGGAAGAGACTCGCGTCTCAACCCATTCCACAAGTCTGAGACTTATCACAATTTCCAATTTGGAGCGTACCCTCCTCTGGTACCTCCATTTAGATGGATTCTCTTTATCTTAAAACTTGTCTCTTCACTTCAACGAACTCAACTTCGGTGTCATCTGACACCCCGGGTCACACAGGCCCGTTTCAGGCCACACAGGCCATCCATTAGTCACACATACCAATTCTGATAACGATTCCCAACACGCAAAACAATTGCACAGATATTTATAATTTAAAAACTACGCTTGAGGAATCACTTCACATTCGCCCATAACCGTGGGCACGGCTGTTCGAACAGTTCATAGACTTTTGCAAAGGGTGTATGCTTTACCCACACAACACGAGGATACTCCCTCACTGGCCAAGTGGGGAGGTTCACGACAAGGCCTTTCTAAAGCCTTCCCAGGATAGCACGTTGCCCTATAAATGGGTGCTCACTCTCAACCAAGTATCAGGAACTCATTTCCTGTACTCAGGGACAGGGGTATATTGCCCTCTTGGCACCCAGCCAGTCCCATATTTATTAGCAACCGAAAACCATCCTGGGAACACTAGTTACTTGGCCAGGGGCGTCCCATTCCACCTGTGTGGTCGCACTGTTATATGCTCAGTGCAATTCCTTAAGGAAACAGTCCTTAAAAATCATGCGGAGCCGGGGCCACACAGGCAGCGATGTCCCATGACCAATTTTTGTAAAACTATTTTGTTCGCAAATGCTCGACCAAGGTGTCGAGGATTTTAAACCATTTTATTTAAACCCTGATTTTCCCATCGTCAAGTTTTATTCAAGGTAAAGGGGGTCATCGACATTCGTACACAAGTACGAACGTCAAAACGACGAGGTTACAAGGAACAGGTCATCAATTTATCCAAGGCAAGGTCAAATGCAGCAAATAGGTTAAGCCGGACGGATTCGACTACAAATCGTGACCGATAAAAGTCGTGCTCCTAATTATGCGAGTTTTAGAAATTAAAATAACTTTAAATCATGGGTCCAACATGATCAAGGGTGACTTGCCTTGCTCGAGGTCCTGTGGGTCTTCGACAAAATCTTCCTGTGGCGAACTCCTCGGGATCGGCCTCTAAACGTCGCAAACGTAAGCATGCAAAAACACCAAGAATCAGAATCTACATCATACAACTAATAGTGCCAATATGTAGATCTCATTTTTAGAAAAATTTTGAGAGTTGAATGGGCTCAAACGGAGCTACGGTTTAAAAGTTATGAATTTTCAATGTTAGGGTTAATTTCTGGAAATAAAAAGGATTTAAACTTATTTTAGGAAAGAAAGAAATAAAAAGGAAATAAAGGAAAATAGCACCAGAGGCTGACAGTGGGGCCCTCGGGTCAAAGAGAGAAGAAGGGGCACAGTGGCTGACATGTGGGGCCGAATAAACAGTAAAAAGAGGGAGGATAAAGAAGCTGACAAGTGGGACCGGGTTGTCAGAGAGAGAGAGCTGACAGGTGGAGCCTGGCGCTACAGTGCTACCGAGAGGGATGGGGACACTGGCGGTGTGGGACCGACTTGTCAGTGTCAGGAGGGGGTGCGGGGGCCGAAGCGCCAACAGGTGGGGTCCAGGAGGTGGGCCGCCCGGCTGACGTGGCGTCCACATGGCGAGGCCACATCGGCCGGGGTCCGACGGAGCTGCACGGCGGGGGATCAACGGCCGGCGATCACCAGAGTCGATTTTGCCAGCAGCGGCGAGGATCAGCGGGCGGTTGACACTGGCAGAGAGTGGAGGAGACTGGGAATCGAGTGAACGGCTCGGATTGGCTTATTGGACACCGGATGATGGTCGGCGACGGCGAACCAGAACAGGCGGCGGCGACGGAGAGAAGTGGTCATCGCCGGCGACCATTCTAGCGGCGGTCTAGCTCAGGGTGGGTTGGTTCAAGTGCAGCATCACGCGAGGAAGAACTGGGACGTGGTTAATTTGGCTTTACCTTTGTCTACGGCGAGATACAGAGCGACGGCGATGGCTGACGGCGGCGGGCTGATTTGGGGATTTTCGATACAGAGGCTAATCGATGGCGGGGAGTGGCGGAGGGGCTTCCCGATGACTAGAGGAACTCAGCGGTGGCGGTGGTTCGGTAGGAGGCGGTCGGAAACGGCGGTGGGAGCTTGGTTAGTAGGCGGCGGAGGGAGACTCTTGGCGGCGAGCTTGCTCGAGTGCTTGTCTTGGTGACTGGAATGGGGAAAATGTTGCGATATATATAGGAAAGCTCGGATGCTAGCCGATGACGGACAAAGGCGGTGGAGGTCGAAGATAAGCTCGAGCGAGGGGATTTGACGCAACAATGGCGGAGCCTGCTGTGGCTTGCGTCATGCGCGGCGGAGGCAAGAAATGAAAAAAGGAGACGATGGCGAGGCGATGGGACGACACGCCCGCGCATGCTCGCTGACTGCCGAGGCTAAGCGAGGAGAAAAGCTGGGCAGCCATGGCGTGGGTGACGTCGGGCGTACTAGACGGGATGGCGGAGCGGATTTTGCGCCGGTGATGACGCCACGTGAGGATGGCGAGGGTTGACAACGGCGCTCTGCGCGACTTTATGGCGGAGTTTGGCTGGTATGGGCGGGCACAGGCGAGAGCAGAGAGAGGACTTGAGAGAGATCGAGAGAAGAGAGAGAGAGAGGGCGAGGATGAGAGGTAGACGACGACGAAATGTCGTCGGGCTGACAAGCGGGACCACGCGGCAGAGTCGATCTCGTCCGTCCGTGTGGAATCATCAGGCGGCCGAGGAGACGGGCGGCGTCGGGGCAGCTGACGTGTGACGTGCGGGCCCCACGGGATTTAACCAATGCGCGCGCGCCCGCACGGGCCGAGCAGGCCGCGCAGGGAGGGCACAGTGATGGGCCAAGAAAGGAAGGAGGCAGCCCAGCTTGAACAGTGAGATTTGATATTTTTCCAAAGAGTGTTTGGAATTGATTTTGGAGAATTTGAATTTTCAAACTGATTCAAATTGGGTTTAAAAATTTTGCAAAAATTTGGGTGACTTCTATAGAGGCTCTAGGGCTGTTTTGAATATTTTTGAGAATTTTCTTGAGATCACACTTGGCACAAAAATCAAAAATCAAATAAAGAGCCAAAATTTGAATTTAGCTTTTTATTAAAATAGTTTTGCACAAAAATAGAAATGTGATCATTACATGGCGGCAGCTGGGTGCGGGGAAGGCCGAGGCAACGGCGTGCCGTGCGGCATGTGGCGGCCGAACAAGGGCGGCACGGCGGAGATGGCGGCGGCAACACTCTGGCGGCGGAGCGACAGCAAAAGGAAAGGGGAAAGGAAGGGATTGACTTATGAAAGTTGATTACCACCTTAATTTTGTAGGAGAAATCTCGACTGTGGCAAATTTTGCGATTTTTTCTCCCAAAGGCCGAAATCCTAGCCCCAATTCAATGACTCCGGCGGCGGCGAACGGTGGAGCGGGGGCCAGGGCGGCTTCGAGGAGATGGAGGCGGCTTTGTTTTGTGCTGGCGGCGACTGGTGAGGAGCAATAGAGTGGGAGATAGAGGGAGAGACAAAGGCGGGGGCTGGATATATGCAACAGCGATGACGATAGCTAGCTTGGTGGCACAGGCTGTACATAGTCGTGTGATGCGTGGCGAGGAGAGGCAGAGCAAGGAAGAAGATGGGAGGCGGTGGGGGTTGAGCTGGCCCTAGCTGGCTGGCCAGATGAAGACGAAAAAAGAAAGAGAAGGAAAAAAGAAAGGGAAAAACGGGTCGGACCGAGGAAAAAGCGGATTGACGACGAGTACAAGAATGGACCGACACAAGTAAAAGGACGGGTCAGTCGCCCGTTGTCGACACGGACTCGTCGCGAGGGTTTAGGATGGACGAATGCACTTCCGAGAAAACAAAAAGAAAAAAGAAAAACGACGAACAATGAACAATGAACGAAGAACGACTTTTCAAAATAGAACGAAACGGTGAACTCGACGTGCGAAGTTCGAAAATTCACAAAAACAAAAACGGTTTTAAAACTTAGTGATTTTTAAAGCTGTTGCACATATCCTATTCACATAGATTTTTTCCGTGCACATATCGTACACATCAACTAATAAGTATCACCAAAAATTTTAGAAAAATTTATACATATGCTTTCAATAGTAATACACCTAGGTGTATTACTATTGAAAGCATATGTATAAATTTTTCTAGAATTTTCGGTGATATTTGTTAGTTGGTGTGCATGGGAAAGCCTGTGTGCACAGAATACATTCTCATCTATTATATTATTATAAGATAGCTCAAAAAGGAGTCACCACATTTGCTCTATAGGTTAAAAATTCCCACATTAATCGAAGAAAAAAAATATTATCCATTGAATCGTAGTGGGTCTAAATTATAGCGTTGTAGATTGATTGATACAATTGTATATAAAATATAATTGTATCATAAAAAAAGCTAAGGGTTGTATATCAAATCTAATTCCACTTTAAAATTATATTGTGTGCAAATTACAAATGTACTCCCAATAGGTAGAGTTGTATAAGAAATCTAATTATATTTTCAATTTTGTATGGAAATTATAATTATATTTATAGAAATAGAAGATAATAGTATATTAAATCCAGTTATATCTCCGTGCAAAATTAAGCGGGGAGATCCACTAGTTTTTCGACACAAGTTATGAAGAGTATTGCTAAAAGACCAAAATGAGGGGGCGTCATGTGTGGCTGCTAAGCCCTACAGGCTTTGTTTAATTGTTGATATGCATGTAAACCTGTCTAGTCATGAATAAAATTTCTGACTTTTATTTTTCTCTAAAAAATGACAATATAAAGGCTAAGGGGCAAGTACAACTGTCTCATCTCTCATATTCCCTCAAAAAAAAGGTCTCACTAATCTCATCTCATATGTGTCATGCACTCGTGCTGTTCATCTCACCGTAGAAAAGTTTCCACGGGCTGATGCTGATGCTGGGGTGGCTGAGCCTGGGATCTCATCCAAGGCAAAAGCATCTACTAGAAGACTAGAACCATTCGTTGACGGTCAGAAGCCGATCTCTTTTGGAACAGAAAGTTTGCTAACTAGAGAGTGCTCCCTTAAGCGGAATCACGGAATCATCGTGAAAGCATCAGCTTAGCCAGGAGGCCCCGCTGGGTATTTGCCAATTAATTAAAGTTTGCTCTCACCGGTTTATATTTTAAACACGCTTTTCGAACTGCTAAACGATGTGTTTTTTTTAAAATTTTATATTTGAAAATATCTTAAAAAATCAAATAGATTCATTTTTTAGGTTTTTAATAGTTAATACTTAATTAATCACGTGATAATGATATTTTTATTTTACGTACGACTTACAAAATAAAAAATAAGCAAACACAAACACCACCTTAATTGCCTTGACGATCTAGAAGACTTTGCTAAAAGCTCAGGCCTTACGCATGTACATTTTGCCTTTCTAGAAGGTCTCCCCACCCCGCTCTCGCGCCGCTAACTCGTGTGTACGGTCCCGGTCGTCGTCTCTCCGATCCATCCATCATCGTACAGCGACTTTCTTTCTCCGGGTGTTGATAGCGCATCCGCCATGCATCCGGCTGCTACATTTCTCCCTCTCATTGACTAGGGCTAATCCAATCAGGTCACGCCTAGATTCGATTTTAGTTTTCACACGATAAGCCTCAAACTAAACACACATTGCCTAAAAAAGGGTCATCACTATCCATTCATCGCTATTAGTTCATCGTGAGCCAACAGCGTTACTTAAATATCACATCTAATTCGTATTATAAACCTACATAGATAGAAAGCAAGTAACACTGTCGGTTTATGACATGAACCGGTATCATTATAGGTTAAAAAACCGACAGTGTTAGCCCTAAACAACATCGTCGACAGCTATTGGTTCAATTATCGGCAGTGATGCCGTTTTTGAGCCGATGCTGTTGTCTGAAGCAGGGCCACTTCTTTCTTTTGATCATCTTTACCGACGTAATGCTAGCTGCGCCGCTGTACAGCACACACAAACTCTATTATCAAGTAATGAAATATTCATAGCTCGTGGTGTACTTTGCTGCATGACCTGGAATCAATCATGTAGCGTGCTGATCGGTCGGCAATTAAGCTGGAAAAGCGTGCCTTTTCTCATGGCTCTTGAGCGCCCTTTCCACCCAGAAATCACATAACAAGTACTCGTGGAGAGTGATCTCATATAGAGCATGATCCCTGCTTACATGGATGCATTTGTCGATGATCCATGGCCAGCTGTCGAGCAGCTGAACTTAACACACACTGCTTTGTTTGCCAGATACTGGATGGAAGCAAAGCAGGGATGCCAATCGCTCTTTACGCCTTGGATAAGCACGAGTTAAGATTTTTATCGATATTATAGGATTGAATTATAAGAACCAAATCTATCTGAGGGTAAATAATAGGAACACAAAAAAACCAAAATTTTTCATAGAATAAAAGTAACCCTCAAATCTGGATGAAGTGCATCGGTCAGACTTTCTTTGTTGCGCTGATCTGACCGTAATATATCCGCCGATAGAACCATCACCGCGACCTTGTCAGATAAATCATCGAAATCCAGAAATATACATACCGAAGATGCTTTTCAAAGTAGATCAATTTTATTGTATCAAGATCTGTCTACAAAGTGCATGTAAAGCACTCATCTCTCTCAAAACTAAACCCTAACTTTTTTCTTTTTCAAAAGTTATGGCTCTAAGGCCTTAACCCCTCATCTATTTATAAAAAAAACCTTCTACATAAAATAGAAGTAGAACTTTTAATCCTATTAGGACTTAGCTCCTAATCCAAGTAGGACTCAACTCCTAATCCAAAATAAACTCCTCTTTCCATACGAGCATAATTCCTCTTGTATGCCATATAAAATCTTCACCTCCACATGCATTGATATTTAGCCTTTAGTATCTCGCATGATCTCTCAATCATCCGGACATCAACTTCTCCCAAATCGACTTCTGATCCATCATCGGCAATATTTCCAAGATAAACAAAGAAAACATATCCGGATATGAGTTCTTTTTCAACTTGACTCATATTAACCACACATAAAATATTCATTAAATAAATTATTTACAAAGTTAACTATTTATCATAAAATATTAATCATGATAATGATTTTATAGTTATTACTGGTTAAAGACTTGTGTTTTTTCTTTACATATTTTTTTAGTTTCTTCTCTTGCCATTTCGTCTCCAGCATAATGGCAAAGCAGATGGCGACATCTTCCCGCCTCGCCCTGCCCACTTGCTGCACCGAGCTATCAGCGCTTAACCCCAATGCTACTTTTTTTCGCCCACGATTAGCGGGAGAATGATTGGTTTACTTGTGTATTTAGGTGTTGTTCGGCAGCACTGATCTCAGTAGCTTATTTTCTTGTTTATCGTTAGTACGTTTCCCGAACTACTAAACAGTATGTTTTTTGCAAAAGTTTTCTATATGAAAATATCTTTAAAAAATTAAAGAGATTTATTTTTTAAATTTTTAATAGTTAATACTTAATTAATCAGATGTTAATATTTTTCGCTTTACGTATGTCTTATAAGCTAGAAAAATAAACCACTTCAAACACCATCTTAGTCTTAATGTTTCACTTTGGTTTCGAGCACCATTTCGATTTGGTCTTCTCTTCTGGCGACCATTTGGTTGACTTACAGTTCATTTAACTCCTCGAAACCTAAGGGGCCGTTTGTTTTTGGGTTAAATGTTGTGATTACACCATGGTGAACGCAGTCAAGTATCATTTGGAATCCCAAAATAAAAGAACAAAGGGGATGATCGTTCCTCGTCACTTCTTCTCCACAAGACATCGTATGTACAGTTTTTTTACTGCAATCCTCACAACCCACTCGGGTGATCCACTAGTGACAGTGACGCGAATTATAACCTTTTAGGACTGCACACGTAACGACACCGTGCATTCTCTGACAGGAACCTGCTAGTAGTACAGTATCCTCCCCCTTGGGCGAGTTGCACCGAGGCAATACCACCACACTACTATCTAGAGCTTGCCCACACACGATTGCACCACCCAATTGCATCCCGAGCTTATCGCGTCGCGTCCGGTGGAGCTTTCGCTGGGATGCTGCTGCTTGCGCCGTCGCGTTCACGGCTTCATCGTGCTCCTTGCCGTCCTGCGCCGCGCCGTGCAAGCAATGGCTCCTGCCATTGTGTGACTGCGCTCGCTGGTCAATCCGTTGCACGTCAGGTGATCATTGGTTACAGTCGCGCCGGTCGCAGGCTTGCTGTTTCGCCGTGTGCCACTGCGCCTAGATGACGAGCTGCTCCACGCGCGGCGTGATCGCCACCGGGTCGACCGGTGCGCCGGTGGGGTACCATGGCTGAGACGGCCAGTTCAGCTGGGAAGGCGGGGGCACCAGGGGCATGGCCATGGACGCGGCCGCGGCCTCGCCTCTCTTTCTCCTTTTCGGGGAGCCGGAGGAGGACGAGGTGGTGGTGGTGGTGGTGGTGGTGGAGGATGATGATGAGGAGGACAAGGACGACTCCGAGGTCTCCGGCTCCGGTGACGGCCGCTTGTCGCCGGCTGCCGCTGCCGCGGCGGCGGCGGCGGCGATCTCCGAGCCGATGCGGAGCGGGAAGTTGAGGAGCGCGCGGGAGCCGCGCATGCGGTAGGCGGCGCGATCGTACGCCAGGGCGGCGTCCTCGGCGGTGTCGAACGTGCCGAGCCACACGCGCGCGCCGTTCTTGGCGGGGTCCCGGATCTCCGCCGCGAACTTGCCCCACGGCCGCTGCCTCACCCCCCTGTAGTGCTTCCCCCTCGCCACCGCCGCCGCGGCCTCCTCCTTCACGTGCGCCGCAGCCACCGCCTCAGCCCCCGACGCCTCCTCGCTCGGCGTCACCGGCTCCTCCGACTCCACGAAGCCGAAGCAAGAGCCGTCGTACGAGGACTCCGGCGAGAGAACGGGCTCAGGCTTCACCTCCTCGAACACGCCGTCGGGCAGCCACCCGCACGAGAACGCGTCCCTCATCGCGCCGAACACCACCATGTCGTCGGAGTCGTCGTCGCGGAACGGCAGCGAGTCGCTCCACAGGTCGGCCACCAGGCTCCCGAAGCTCGCGCTACGCGTGTACACCACCGGCCGCGCCCCTCCATTACTACTCCTCCCCTCCGCCGCCGCCGCCGACCCACCGCGCGGCTCCTCCAGAAGATGCTGCCGGATGGTGTCGAGCACCGACGCCTCCGACGCCAGGTTCAGCAACATGTTTCGCGCCTTCGCCTCGCCTCTTTGCTGACCTCTGTCTCAAGCTGGTATCAGTGAAGTGTGAGTTGCTCGAGTTGAATGGTAAGCCCGGAGGCGGAGACGGGGCGAGCGTTATATAGTGGAGGACGAGGCTTGGCACCCGCCTCGCGCTTCGTTGAACTTTCCTCGCACCCCACGTGGTGGAAATGGTTTTCTCTCTTGTGCAAAGTTACATTATTGAGAGTAAAATAAACGGAGAAATGAGTGAGCCACAATGCCAGATACTAGTAGGTGGGTAGCGCGATGCTTGTTTAGTTGAGCGTTTTGGGAAGAGGTTGCCAAAAATAAAATTAACCATTTCTTTTGTTGGGTAGCCTCGTGCGCAGATGGTGGCGCTGGCGTGAGCGATGAGGTCGTCACCTCGGCTCTCGATCGGGGCCGGGCAGCAGTGTGGCGCGGCTCGTTGTGCCCGCTCCGGCCGGTTTGTGGGCGCGGCAGGCATGATCGTGTAGGGCAGCTGGTGCGATTATCTCCTCTAGATGGTCCAGTCCAACTTGTGCTTACTTTGGGATATCCTCGGAACATTCAGGTCATCAGGTGAATGACTGCGATCTTTTCAGTGCCATGGGCATACTTATCTCTGTGTGCTAATCGTTACGTAAGGCTCTATCACTACTGCAAGTTGCTTAAAACAGCACACCAGCCATCGAATAATTCCGTTGCGTTTCTGTAAGCGATCAGCTGGTTGTATTAACTACAGTAACACGATGGAGAATTGGAAGGCAGGGGTCCTGGCGCCCTGCCAAAAAAAAAAAAACAATGGACACGTACCAAACGCATGTGGCCACTGGCCATCGAGTTTTGCCATCACAGGAGGAAATAGCGTAGAAGTCATGCGGTGCATCGTCCCTGGACCGGCTCTGCTACTTTGCGCTCGCGCACAAGAGGATAAAGACGCCATTTGTTGGGCCCGAGCTTACGAGAAAGCAGCGTGCGATTTAAAGCAGAAACAGACAACCAGCAGCCTGCAGCAGTACAGCCCTTGTGCTGTAGTTGGCGTTTCAATGGCAAAATCCTCTCTGCGAAATCAAGCGTTTCCTATCATCTATCCTATGGGGGAAAATGGGCTCGGTGGAGTGACAAACACAACGATATGTTGCCGGACAATAATGCTGTTGCCTTGTACCGCGAAATGGCATGCTGGACATGCGAGATAATGTTAGGTAGGGTAGCATTGCTATCACATTTTCAATCCGAAAACGAAGATGCCGGGTAATTATGTGAGAGAAGTCAATTGAAATGCTAAATTGGCATTTGTTTGGATTGTGGTGTTCTAAAAAAAATGTTTATTAGTGAAGTAGAGCATGGTTTGTAGAGGGAGAGGGGAGAAGATCTTTTTTTATGACAAACTTCATATCTCATCATCTGTTCTGAAGCACAAGAAGGCAAAATTGTCATTCTGCCCACTCTCGTGTCTTTCCATCATGTGATTCTAATTGTTCGCTGCATTATGTGCATTGCGTGCCGTTTGATCTGTGATAGATGGTTCAGTCGATCGCTACAATACAAATAGTATAGTTTAAATTAGTCTGACCGTTGGACCCGAAACTGTAACTACAGTAAAATATCATTGTTTATGCGTTGATACTGCGGTACTCACAGCTACAGTTATCCTCTGCAATACTGCAGAAGCTTGTATGCAAGACTTTACATTGTTAATAATCGACGTTTGAGATGAACGGTTGGAAATCCACATATGGTATTGCTTAGGTTCAGTGTGCCGTGTGCAGATAAAGATGGTTAACTGGCCATTTCTTTGACTTCTGCAGCAGCGTCACGCCAGTGAAGACCTTGCTTGTCTGCACGGGCTTGCCGTGCACTAAAATGATCACGCGATTTTCTTCTGAACCTGACCCCGCGGGATGCACGAGCTTTGAAAAAAAAATACAGAAAGAACGGTTTCCTTGGATCCGATGGCGACTGGCGCCCTGTCTTATAAGAGCTGTTCGTCGTTTAGGGAATTGTTTCTTAAAAAAAAATACTCCCTCATCCATAATATAAAAAATTATATTATTTTTTAAAAAAGAATCTAGAAAAATAATAAATTATAGTATAAAAGGTGTTAAGTAGATAAACTATTATAAAAGATGGTAGCTAAAAATAAACTAGTACTCCTATAAAAATAGATAGAGGAAAAATAATCTAATATAAAAGTTAATAGATAAAGTACTATCTCAGTTTTTTAAAATTGTTTATATTTTGGGACCAGCTAAAATATAAATATGGAGTAACGACTTTGAGTTTCGGAATTATGTTTCTACTTGTTTATGAACTGGGACATGTGACAGATTAATTAGTAGATAGAATAATGATCCAGCGAAGCGCAGCCCAGGTGCTGTAAATAGGCATAAAACACTTGTAGCTCGTAGCTAGGCCGCTTATCGTTATCGAGACTGATCAGTTATCCCAACAGGTATTGTTAATTAACCTCAGGAGTCAGGAGTTCAAGTCGCAGAGCGCTACCGAACGCAAGTTAGTTAGCTGCAGTCACGTCAGTGCCTAAGACGTAGTATCATAAATATATGAAACTTACAGTATATACCAAGCCGAAAGATGTCGATTCCATCTAATATCTTAATTTGTTTATAGTATTCTGATTCAACTGTTTTACTTAATATAAATTCTATCTGTAAAACATAATATTTCGACCCTACGATCTATGAAATATTATTTAAATAAGTTGTATTGAAATATAATATGAATAAGTTCATTAAATTTATAAAATATCAATTCAATTTATCAAAATTAATATTATAGGCTTCAATTTATACAACATATTACAAATAATATATAAAAATATGTACTTTTTTAAAATTTGATAGTATCTCGATCCTATGATGCTATCAGACAAAAACGATACAACCTTATATCCCGATATTGATTACCTTGGATAAAAATTACAATCTCTATTCTAAAATATAAAAATTATTATAATTTAAATCTTATTTCATAATATAAGAATTTCTATTATTATTTATCTTATTAATCACTTTTCATCTAAACTTCTTTACATCTTACTTCCGTAGCCTTGCATCTCTATTTATTAAAAAACATTAAAAATTTTTATATTTAATCTTAATTTCTACTAAATAATTTATAAATATTTATATTTTAGAACGGATCTAGCAGATACTTTTGACCCTGTCCTGCCAACTCTGAAGCTAACTTGAATCAATGAACGATCATGATGACGATGATAATGTCCTGTTGTTGGAAGTTCACCTGACTAAGCCCGGAACCGGACCCTGTAAACGAGCAAGTTGTTGCCACCAGATGCTCATTTTATTCGATTGCCTATGCATCTACAACCGATTTGCCATGTGCGGCTAGACCGTTGCTATCATAACCGGCCATTATCGTTAGCAACACAAAAGGTCATGCTTACTAGCTTAGCTGTATGCCTGTATCTGTAAATTCCACGGCCAATGAATCACGGGCGCGCCGTCAGGCGCCTTTGTTTTACAGCACCACGTCGTCCTGCTAAAAACAGGTTATTACGGAAACAATCGACACGTCAGTTACTCCCTCCCCTTATTCTCCGTCTTAAAATAATAAAATTCAGTAATAAATTATTTATTTATAGCTATTTAGATTTATAGTACTGGGTCATATCCTATACCAGATTTTATTATTTTAAAACGAATGAGTATAATAAAAGAGATTATATTATTTTTTATAAAATTTAAAAAGTTACAAAAGGACAAATCAAGATATAAAAGATTGTGGAATAAATAGAGGTGACAAGATAGATGGAGGAAGAAAGAAATAAATTTAAATGAGAAATGATTTATGGGAAAAGTAATATTATAAATAATGCTAGAATTTTTATATTAGGAATAAGATCTGAATGCTAGAATCCTTATATTTTATTTTAAACGAAAGAAGTAATAGTTAATTAGATAAACTAGTATAAAAGTCAATATGTAAGAAATAAAATGGTATAAAAATTAGTAGATAAAGAATAAAATACCCTATCAGAATTCTAAAATCTTTTGTATTTTACGATAGATTAAAAGGACAAAAATTTCTTAGACGAAGTAGTACAGTATTAACAGTAGTCTAGTAGTCGTAGGTCGTCAGGAGTAAAGTACTTCTCTATTAAAGTAAAGTTAGAAGTGAGTAGAAGAGGGTGGAGTGTGGGTTAGTCAAAGGTCAAGGCGGACTTTGACCGCGGACCAGGGAAATTCGCGGGAGCAGCAGCAGCCGAGGTCCTGCATGTTTGCTCGAGGCCGAGACGACGCTATCCGTTTGGGATGGGTGCCGGGTCTCGTTCTCGCGGCAGAAGTCTCTCTGCGACTCTGCGTTGCCTCGCGTGCGGGACACTGCAGCTGCTGCTTCTCGGCTCCTTCCTTGCAAAGATTGCAAGGCGTCTACGAGGTCGAGAAATCCATCGCCTTGTCTCTGCCGTCTGATAGAACTCCGATAATTTGAGCTATATATTTATATTGTTAATGATTTAGAAGCCAATATAGAAAATAGACTACTACAAAACACTTAAATTTAACTGTAAAATTAGGTTTCAAAATTTAAAATTTAGATATAGCCGATAAGCTAATAAGCAAATAATGAGAGAGTACCAAAAGTTCCGTCATTGATTTGCAACATCCTGTTTGAATTAGTTTCTAACTTATAGTTTATATCTCGATTTTTATTAGCACATTTTTTAAAATATAAAATGGTACGTTTTTTATAAAATAATTCTATATGAAAGCATCTTAAAAATTAAATAGATCTATTTTTTAAATTTTTAATAATTAATATTTAATTAATTATATACTAATAATATTTCTTGTTTTATGATGTGGCAAAGAAACTATATCAAACGCCACGTTAAAGCGTTGGTACGCGTTGCGCATGAATGAAACGAGACAAAGCGCGAGAGAACGGAAGAGGATCGGTGTGCAGATTCGGTGCACCATAGGAGGTGAACCTCATTACTGCAGATTCGGTGCCAGTCAATTTTTGCGGCGGCAGCCGTAACGTTAACAGCACTACTGTACCCTATACACAAGACTTGGGTCTTCGTCTAGTTCAACGTGCTGATGAAGGCTTCTGGACCGTTTCTAGAAGCAGGGATTTTGTTTTCCTTGCCGCGATCGGAAGAGCACGCATGTACAGTTTACAGTTACTTCTAGTATAGGAGTACTAATGTTTTCTTCTCGTAGGCTCTGACTGCAAGGGGTTGATTTGATGATGTGCACCTAATCATAAACTTTGCGAAAAAGCAGTGCAGGAAGCATGAAAAGGACCGTTTGTTTCTTAAGGGATAGTTGAAGGTAAGAAAAAAGAAGGAGAAAAAACATCAAGCAAAATGAAATAAGTTATTAATATATAATTAATTAATTATTAATTATTTTAAACTTAAAAATAAATTAATATAATTTTTTAAAACAATTTTTATATAAATTTTTTTAAAAAAAACACACCATTTAGCAATTTAGCAATTCGAGAAGCATGCTCACACAAAAATAAGAAGATTTTTTTGTCTAACAGCAGCTCGAAGCACCCTAAACAAACCAGTAAAACCTTTCCAAGAGTCCGAGATCGAGAAGAGCACCTCCGTGCGGCAAACGGCAAAGAAAGGGCCACCACGAGCTAAGAAAAAGCTTAGCTTCGGCCATTAACCAACCAATAGGTTGTGAAGTTGTGACGGTATGGTGTAGCTGACGTAGTCGAATTCTTATGTTTCTTGGTTTATTAATCAAAAGCAAAATTTAAATTTTAAATTTTAATTTTAGAATTGGTTTTAAATCATAGTACATTTTTCAGCCTTATTTTAAACTATGAATAATATATGTATACAAGTTTTATTTATAAATTATCTTTTTTTCAATTTTATACGGGTTTTTATCTATAGCTCAAGTGACCAGACTTTATTGGAGAAGCTTTTCCTTCGAAGTTTACTTACTCTCTTTTCCTAAAATATAACTATCTTTATATTTAAATTTTATCTTAAATATAACTAACTAGAATATATAAAAAATAATTTTTATCTTATTTTTTATACATGCTATTCTTAGTGGGTATATCATCTGCCAACTTTCGATACCCAAACTCATTCATACTATTTTTAATTCTTTCTACCATTTATTAACAAGATTATTTTAGATCTGTTATTCTAACCCTTAATTTTTCAAAACATTTATAATTAATTATATTTCAGAATAGAAAGAGTACATCATTAATAATACTCCGCCAGCTAAATGTAATAGAGACACGACGCCATCCAAATGTAATAGAGACACGACACCGGTTAGATTCTAGCGAGTGCATCCGTATCGAACAGTGACTGTACTGGAGTTACTAGTCTTCTAGACAGGGTTTGAACTTTCAAACCTCAAACCAGTATATAATATACTTATCAGATAAGCTGCAAAAAAGTTTCTTTCTAAGATATAGTACAAGAGGACGCATAAATCCTGTGCGAGCATCCAGCGAGGCTATCTACTCCTCTCCACTGTGTGGTGCCGTAGGATGACGGCGACACGGATCTAGGCCACCCTGACCGGATTCATTTTTGAGGCGGCTGCTGCAGGGAAGAGCGGCGACCGTCGGCGAGGAGATGTGGCGGCCGGGCGGCGAGTCAGGGTCTTTCTCGACCTGGTCCGGCGGCCAAACAGGAAGGTGCCTGCTGGTGGAGGCCGGTAGCCTATGGGGCCCTTCCCAAACACGACGAGCGCTCTGATGACGGCGGTGGGCTCGTGGGAGCGGTTGGCGGTGACGAGGATTTCCTCCAACATCCTCCTGACCGATGCCGGCATCCCTCTGACAACAGAGACCCTTTGCGAAGGCGACGATGGAAGTGGTGTCCTGAGACAGTTAGGACATGCACAATGCGTATCTCAGCGTCGTGTCTTCGGCTGCCACTTAGACTCGGATGCCATGGTGAAGACCTGAAGTGGCTTCCTAAGGTGTTGGAGTGTCCTACAGAAGACATAGTTGCTTTAGGGAAGAGAAGATGGTCCAGTGAGAAAAAGAGGAGAAAGAGAAGGTATTGGATCTAGGGATGACAAACCTGGATGCCTCCAATGATGAGCAGGAAGACCCTGTGCCGGATTTGGCATCGGGATTGAAAGAGACAAGTCGCCAATGGACCTCATCTCGCCTTCTTGACCGCGGCTGCCCCAATCTGCTCCATCTGTAGCCTTTGGCGATGGGGTGGGGAACCGCGGCAATATCTAAGAGTGGAGAGGCGATGGCGATCGGATGAGCACAACCTCCGCACGGCTAGATCAGAGCGGAGGAGAATGAGCTTGGTGGACGGAGCGGGAAGAGAGAGGGGAGTGGAGGATGGAGGTGGCGTCCCCATGGAGGCAGCCGCTACGGAGAGCCGGCGGCACCAGGAAAGAGAGAGACTGCGCTGGCGCCGCTGGAGAGCGAGAAGTGACAGAGATGGGGAGGGGAAAGGGGAGAGCGGAATTCTATATATGTTTATGATTTTGGGAGCATTGAATTGAGCGTAAAACTTTGGACTTCTTTGTAAATCAATGAAAAATAAGATCTGAAATAGATGATGCCAGGAATTGAAACAAAAAATTGAAGCCACTAGTTGAAACCATTTGCACTGTGATGGAAGGACTTTTTTGAGTTATGACTTCAGCCTATGTGACGATCACGTGGCATCTGAAACCACTCGAAGAAGTGTCATGCATTATGCATGCCCTTATGGCGGAGATGACTGGTGGTAGCATGATGGCGCGTGTAGACTTCCGTGGATGGTGATTGTGTCAACGGGCGAGCGGGATAGGCATGCTAGATCCACCTTCCCTGGTGTTCACAGCCAAATAGACATGACGGAGGCAGGGCGAAAGAGGTCCATAACGGTGGATGGCAAAGATGGGTGTTGACAAGGTGGGCTAGCTCCTTCCTTCTCCGCACCCATAGCTAGAACTGGCAACAGAAGAATGTGAAGGCTAAGGAGATGGCAGGGCGGTGACAGGGCGGACTAGATCCGCTTCTCCTCTCCCTTCCTCTCGCGATGCGGCAGGGAGAATGATTAATTAAAGCCTAGCTATTCTAGCACGTAAAATTGAGCAATTCATTAGAGAATGATTAATTAAATATTAATCATTATAAACTTAAAAAAATGAATTTATTTGACTTTTTAAAGAAAAATTTATATAGAAAGTTTTTTTAAAAAACACACCATTTAGCGGTCAGGAAACATGCTCACGGTAAATGAGAAAGAAATCTAAGCCAAGAAGCTCTTAAAAACGGTGCCGTCATTTAGCTTTATTTTAGTTTTCTAAGCTTTCTTCTTTTGTTTTTATAATCCTTGATATCGAGGCTTCAAGTCTAATAACTCTAGTAACTTTTTAGCTGTATATATCCACTAGTGTATATAGAGGTTGTATCCCTATCCATTGTGTACACACACATATATATATAATACTTAGACAACATTCGAATCAAGGGGAAGGAGGAGAAACTCTCTCATTTCCCGTAAGCACGTTTTCCGATACGTTAAACGGTGTGTTTTTATAAAAAAATTCTATGTAGAAGTTGCTTAAAAAAATCAAATAAATCTGTTTTTCAAGTTTGTAATAATTAAAACTTAATTAATCATATGCTAATAGCTAGTCTCGTTTTACGTGCGCTGAAACATTCCTCCCAACCAGTACCTGTGTACTAGGGCTGTCAACGAGCCGAGCTCGAGCGAGCTTGTCTGTTTAGGCTCGAGCTCGACTCAAGCTCGAGTCGAGCCTACTGCACCTTCAAGCTTTTAAGCAGGCTCAGGTCGAGCTCAATCAAGCTTAAGCTCGGTTGTCGAGTTCGGCCGTAAGTAGTATAATATATATTATAATGATAATTTTTTGATAAAAATAATTATTTTCTAGTTAATTGCAACAATAAAAGAAAAGAAAAATGACTAACATATATATGATACCAATACATATTGATTCATTGTATAGATATATACTAATGTATATGATCTTTTAGTTATCAAATAAATAAAGTAAATAAACAATAAAAACCATATACGATTAAGCTCATTAAAAGCTCGAGCTCGGTTCGATAAAGCTGATAAGCTTTGACTTAAGCTTAAGCTCGGCTCGTTCAGAGCTTAAGCCAAGCTCAAATCGACTTGAGAACAAGCCATGCTCGAGCTATTTTTGACAGCCCTGCTGCGTACGCTGCCTTATATGAGAAACCAGCACATCGGTGATCCTTTCTGCAGGTCCTTTTCACACGTACCCCCATCCTACAACACACCACAACTGTTTTTGTTGTCCTGAATGCTGACGTGACATGGTTTAATATACACAACGTACGACCAAGACTGCCACCGCTCAGATCAGACAAGCTAGTGAGCAATCTGATGCGGACGGCCTGTGCACTGAACTTCACGTTAAAACCGAAGCCAAGCGTCCGGATAGTCGCAAAAGATTGCCTGATCCTGCATGATCGTTAATTTTACTCTCCACAAAAAATAGCACTCATGCAGCCACACGAATACACAATATCTCCATATGCATAATACATATATGCAGTCAACTTGTATTGTTAATTTCTAAGTTAAAAATGTTATGTATATTTTTTAAAAAATATAAAATTTTGATAAGATTTTTATATTTTAAGACGAAAGAAATAAGTTTTACCAAGAATTATCTAATGATTTGACATGAGAAACGTTCCCTTATGTTTTCACTAGTACTACCCTTCTTTTTTTTAAATAAAGGTTAGCGATGTTGACTAATAGTTAATTTATCTATATTTTATAAGATGCAATACACTTTGACAATATAACCTCTTTTTAAGCATTTATAAATTATTTTTAAATCGTTCCGGTGCTAATTGTTTAAAAACAGAGTGAGCACTTTCCAAGGAATAGGTAGTATTTACTCTGAAAATTTAAAAAAAGATGACATATTCTTTTCTAGATGATGTGAAGAGAAAGATAAGTTTAAAAAATTCTCGTTTGTTTCGTCGCACTGGGTGGACAAACATGTCCTGGAACTCAATGCCTTTATTAAACTGGAAATTGTAATCACGGGGCCAAGACCAGTAGACCACATCAATGGACACCTCTCCCGCTGCTTCCATGTTGTTTCCAGCACAGGTACGGCAGCCATATTGTGACTTGTGAGTTTGTGACAACAGATAAGTTAAAGTATGCACTTCTTTTCCACGGTCGTATGAATTGAAGTGGACGCAATTTTTCAATTTTCCAGCACAGCACCATTGGGGGTGTTTGCTTCCGCTTTAAGTTTCTCAAAATATAAAACGATATATTTTTTTAAAAAAACTTTCTATATAAAAATATCTGTAAAAAATCAAATAGATCTTTTCTTTAAGTTTTTAATAGTTATTATTTAATTAATCACGCACTAATAATATTTCTCGTTTTACGTATGACTTATAAATCAACACAATAAGCCAATTCAAACACTCCCTCGATGCTCCCTCCTCTATCACAAAATATAATCATTTCAAGCGTTTTAAATTTTTATAAATATAAGGTTTCTTAAAGTACTGGCTGTTATGCTAATCATCTTTTTATTAAAAGTTTTCCTATCTTATCCCCAATTGTCCTCACATCTCACCATTCCTCTTATTTTAAATAAGAGGCATCATAATATTTTTTTTAATCGGCATCATAATATTTTTTTTAATCTTAATCTTTTTAAAATAATCTTGAAATACCTATATTTATGAGCGGAAGAAATAGTCTTCTAGAGAAGCAACTAGGTAGTGCGTAGATGCCTGATAGGCTTAACAGGTGACCCCTCTTCTTACCATAAATAGTGTATACACGGTATATATACAGTTTCCTCCTTTCCAAAAATAGCATTGCATCACTTGTTTTTCCCGGATGCATCTAACTCATGAGTTCTGCAGTCTCTGCCCATCTAACTCGGCATATGAACCTTAAGGTCTGGTTTAGTTTGTGGTCTAAATTGACCTTACTAATATTTAGTAATTTTAATAATGTTTAGCATCTATTTATATTGAATCCAAAATTTAGCAAGCCTAGAAAAATAGGACACTTCAATAGTTAACTTAGACTATTTTTGCTTTAATGCAAACACAACTCCACCTTGCCAAAATTAGTCATGCCAAAACTTATAAAAAATTTGGCATTGACAAAAATTAAAAATTGGTAAACCAGCCCTACGTTTCTTACTTTTGGTGAAACAACAATCAAAATATAAGAGAGAAAAATATTATTAGTGGGACGTTACAGCCATATTTTCTAGTAGGAAACAAAGCAATAGGTTTGAGCATTTTAGTGTTTGCATACTTAAAAAAGGTTTGTTTGAATCTATTGCTGGCTGTCACTTTGTAAGTTACTTCTAGTTTTTTGAATAGTTACTTCTAGTGTGGTATATAGTTACTTCTACTTCAAAAGTAGTTAATATTTAGGGTATACTATTTACCAAATATTCATGTGTGAGTTACTTCTATACATCATTATATTTGTTCCCTTATTTATGTTTTACTTGTAGTGTGCAATTGCGTACTATAAAATTACTTCTAACATGTGTATAATTTACTTCTAAACTTGCATATAGTTACTTCCATAATTTATACTTGTGCACAGTTCCCCAGTTACGTAAAAGTTATTTTTTCACTGTCCCTAAAACCTTGTAAAAAAATGTAGAGACATGGAGTCTAGTCAGTTTTAATCACCATAATGAACTATTCTAGGATAATAGCCATAAATGGCTATTTTAGAGGGGTAAAATAAAAGAGACGTGCAACCCTATATGATGATGGTATGATTGTGAAACAAATGATCAAAAGCTTGCGAGGCTGCTTTTTAGATAATGAAAATGGTTTACATCTTCGCCTCCTGCTAACAGGTACACTACCAATAAGTTTTATTATTGATGAAAAAAATAAGTAATGGGACAAGTTCCTAACTCCTCATAAAAGATGACCAACTGAAAAAACAAATCACATAGATCCTTGTAAGTAATTATGTAGGTACTACGCCATACAAAACGGAAGAAAAGACACTTAGCTATCAATTCAAGAGTATAGCACCGCTCCACATAGTTTTTTCCTCCTCCTATGATAGCATCAAAGACCAAGAGTGGAGCCAATTGGTAGATATGAAGATTACCTCTATAGGATTAACCATTTTTTATTATCAAAAACTTTATTATTTCGACAACGCCAAATTGACCAATATAGTGCACTGGCTCAAAAAATATTTTTTTTGGACCTAGGCACTCCCATAAGCTAATTTCCAAATATATTTTTGACATTATGGGGAGCCTAGCAAATTGAGCTACGTGGCATTCAAAGAAAAGGTATTGAATCATCTCTTGCACATTAAAAAACAACATTATTTATCTCCCCCAGTTTCTTTTTACAAGGTTATCTTTTATTAGGATTACTTTCATATAAAGAAACCACATAAATACTTTTATTTTTAGCGGCACCTTCAACTCCCATAAGACCCTCTTGCGGATCCGTACATTAGAGTTCATGATCGCGTTATACATCAATCGAACAAAAAACTGGCCATTTTTATGCAGCGACCAAACAAAACAATCCTTTTCATTTGACAGTGTTATACTAGCTAGTCGGCGTACCAAATCATCCCATTCGACTAGCTTAGGGCCAATAATTGCCCGTCTAAATGAGATATTGATTGGCATTATACTCATAACATCTGCCAATGAGCAGTGTTTCTTTCGAGCCATATTATACAAAGAAGGATATTGATCTTTTAGATGACGTGTTCCCAACCACATATCTTCCCAAAATCTTATCTCTGTCCCATTCCATGTCTAAAATATCCATAACGAAAAAACTGGTCTTTCATTCGCATAAACCAGCCCCCAAAATTGGGATATCCTAGGTTTATGAGACATGTGGGTGAGAGGTTTTCCCTTCAAATATTTATTTCTCAAAAGGTCCTGCCATTCGCCGTTGACCAGCTGGAATAGCCATTTGCTTGATATCAAGGCTTTGGACACATAGTTCACCTTGGTCTTTTGGTCGGCATATCCTTTCCTATTTGATTAGTCTATATTTTTTTTCCGGTTGTCACTACTCTAAAAAAGAGATTTGTAGAAGTCCAATCTTTGAAGTATCCTTGTGGAATTTCAACGAGGGACAACATGAACATAAGAGGGCTCAAAAGAACCGAGTTTCAAAGAACTAATATCCTACCATAAGAGATGTTTTGGTCCTTCCAAGTGCCAAGTTTTTACTCAAACCTATGTTTCATTCCTTTCGAATCAACATTCCTGAGCTTCCGATAGTGAATGGGTATATCAAGGTATATGAAAGAAAAGAATGCTAAATTTCAACCAAATAATTGTCTATATGTATCCTCTTCGTCTTTTGCTTTTCCAAAGCATAAAATTTCACTTATTAGCGCTAGCGTCATGTCTAAGAACGCATTAGTGCTAGCTTATTGTATCGAGTGGTTAGTCTTGCCAATCGGACAAACTACATGATCATCGTGCGATAAGACTAAATAGTATGCACATAGATTAGCTTTTACAATCTTCTAGGTAAGAAAGACTGCCAGCCTAATAACGTAACGGGTAACTGCATCTTGACAAAGCCAAGAAAGCAAGAACTAATTTCGTGCAAGGAACAGGGTCGTAGATCGCACGATCATCTCACGTGCATGCTTGCGTAAGGCCATTCACAACGCAGTGAGGTGGCAAGTGGCTTCAACCATCCACGTCGGAGCCGAGCCACGGTGGAGGAGAGAGGAAGGAAAAGCACTGGCCTTAGCAGGGGACTCGTATCTTGCAAAAGGGACGATGACCTTGGTAAGGCGAGAGCGTAGGCATGGCCTGGGATACGCGTTGGAGGACACGTCGCTTCCCGGGCAGATCAGCCACCTCTACTTTCCGAGTAGATCAGCCGCCGAGGATAGATCACCCGCCAAGGCCGAGCTCATCCTCGCGCGCCGTCCCTGCCTTAGTTTCTTCGTCGCCGTCGGGTGGTGGGAAGCGGTGGCTGTAGTGAGGAAGGACTCCATCCGCATCGGCCCAATCTGGCTACCCATGCTGTCCTGATCTCCTCCGTCCGCGTTGGCTTTCTTGCCACCAACCTCGATCTATCCCGACCGCCGAAGAAGGGAGGAGAGGACGGCAACGGTGCCCCCAGAGCTCGCTGCCTTCATCCACCTCGTGATGGGGGCAATTCGTTAGTAGGCAGCTGGGGATAGGGGAGGAGGTGAGGACGGCTAGTAGGGAGTAGCCGGCGGCGAGGGGGGGGGGGGAGGGGAGGAAGCGGAGAGGCCGGTGGTGGAAGGGGAGGGGCGGCATGATGGCGATAGAGGAGAATGGCGACGGTTGAGAAAGAGGATCGATTTCAGATATAGGAGGTGGAGGGATTTTATTTTTTTTTCTGGATTTTAGGATGCTTTGTGTAAAATTTCATACTTTCACATAAATTGAAAAAAATATAAGGGTTAAAATAGGAAGTGCCAAGGACTGATATGAAAAACTAAAGTCATCTCTAGAGGCACTTTGCATTAGGAGAAAAGCAGATTTTGAACATGTGTTCTCATTCTATGTGACGGCCACGTGGCATATGAGACCACTTAAACAAACCAGTTACATTGTGAATGGCCTAAGGCCTCACAAGAGCATGAGAGAACGAAACGTGCGTAGACATGGCTCTCGGTATATTCTTCCACTAGCCTGGTAGCGTGGTCCTCCCTGCTGTCTGCAGGTGTCAACTTTTGATACGACAAAACATCAGCTTTGAATCCGAGACGCTCATTTCAGCCACTCTCATAACTAAGAGTAGATACAATAGTTGGCTATAAGAACTCCACGTAGAATTTTTTGATGACTTGGAAGAGAGAAGAGAAGAGGGAGAAGAGGAGCCGGCGACTAATCTGTCACCGGGCTCCTTGCGCGCACCAAGGCGAGGACATGGGCTTGCGCCTGCGCCCGTTCCTACGCGTTCGCCGGCTATCGCCCGTGCCCGCATGCTTCGGCCGCCGCCTTCGCCCGCGCGTTTGCCGGCCACCGCCCTCGACCTCGCCTGCTGCTGGGAGGAAGAAAAGAGGAAGAGAAAGAGAAAAGAGAGAGATGGTGGCACAATACATAATAAAATATTTGTGTTACAGCAAACAAAATTTTCTCTATTGTATACGCTGGCTCCAATGGCTATTATAGATGACAAGGACATCTATTATAGTTAGCAGTGGACTTTCTTATTGACCTTGTCCTAAAGTAGCATGGATTAGAGAAAACAAATCAAAAGAAACGGTTGCACCAAACAAACCCATAACCCTGTGGGGACACCAATGAACCATGCATAATCTGAAACGCACTTTCGAAAAGTTAACCGAGTAGTGGCAGATTGGGTTAAAAACTTGTATTCTGTTCACTTTAATTTGCGAGTTTATGTATTATCCGTTTGTAGTAGTATTCGATCGTCCTGACGTTAATGTTACCGTGCATATATTGTTCGCACCGTGCTTGTGAGGATAAGATTGTCGTGCAAGAAAATAATGTGGTGACATGGACACGGCTTCAAGTTGGCTGTCCTTGGTTCAGTGCATCCAGACCGGAGGAAACCCATCGCAGGTCCACCTGGATTGAAAGAACTTTGATTTTATTTTATTTTTTTTGGAGATGCAAACATGTTTAATGTCGCCAAATCACCATCCTTTTCGCATGCAAAAGGTAAGGCAACTGTGCAGCACACATGCAGCCATGCAGGGCAAGATCTCATCTCGCTCTAGTGCAGACAAAGCGACATCCACCACCAGGAGCGTTTCGTGTCAGTCCTCGATCGATCGGTTTGCAGGGGGCACAACCATGTCTTTGCTCAATTAACCACATGATTTATATGGGAGATGTGCAAGCGAGCACTTCTATTTGAGCACACCACCTGCCTACACGATGGGAAACCTGTATGTTTAGTGCAGCACATATTCGGATTCTACAGTGTCCTGGAGTTCAGACAAAGGGAATTACAACCGAGCGAATTTTTGACGAAAGATTATACACACGATTGTTCTACGAGATTGCTTTTGATGATAAGGCGGCTGGAGTTGTTAGTCCAGGATCGGACCATAGGTATTTCCCAGCACTATGTGTATATGGTAACAACCATGTTAATTTGTTGCTCTACGTACTCTAGTTGTTATGATCTCACGCCCAGCGGGGGGAAAGAAAATATAAGACAGAAGGAGCAGCACGCTGCAGGATTGTACTGTGTAGCCACTGCAAATGAATACTGGTATGCTACAGCCTGTCGTGTTCACGCTTCACACCTGCATTTCATATTCAGCATATGCCGTGAACAATCGATTTGCATGCGTTGCACCACCAAGCACACGAAGAGATAGATGATGCACTTTTCGGAAAGTTAGGCTGCAACTTTGTCTAGATGCCATGAACCATCGATCGGCAGTAGGGTCAGGACAACCACGTTGTTCCAGTGTTGCTTTTATGGGCCTGCGCCCCTTGTACCTGCCAACTGGCCGGGGAGGAGCCCTGAAAGCTGCAACGGCGAGTGTGGCGTACTGACGTGGCAGAAATTTCTATTTCCCTTTTATTTCCAGCGAGGAAATGAATAGCAGGTAGTCAAGTGAGGTTCAAGAGAACGATAATGATAACTGGTGCGCCATCTGCACGCCGGCACCAATTCTTTTCAGAGATATGATTGAGCATTTGTGCCGAATGTAGGCAGATGCAACATGAACGTCAGAACGTGTGCACCTCTCTCAGAATGGCGACCGCGATGTCACCGTATCGTGTCATCGTTGGCAACATCCCAGTTGCCAACACGCTTACTGAAAATTTGTGATAACCATTAATAGTACAGGGCTTCGCTTGTTCGCTTCACCCGCCCGGACGGACCGCCAATTTCTGGCAGGAAAAGTCCATCTTGCGTCCTTTAACTGTAGGCTAAGTTACGTTTACGTCCCTTAACCTTAAAACTAACTATACAATATTCTTTAACTATCATAACCGAATTAATTAACTTTTATAGGTGGTTTTGATGATGGTTTCATTCTATATGACACCTATGTGGTACTTTGACCTGATGAGTAGTGCCTATGTGATGCTTAAACAGCATCTCAGTCTAAGAAAAAAAAAAGACAGGACTCACATATAAGTCTCTCTTTAAAAAATAAAAAAAAAGAATACGGCACATATATCATCCTCCTCCTCTCTCTCTCCTCCTTTTCTCTCCACTGGCGGAGCAGGCCTCTTCGGTGAGTTTGGTGGCGTCAGCGAGCTTCTCCACTCCACCAACAACAACGGTTGGTGGCTCCCTAAGCTCCATCCAACCACAAGCCCCCTCGCCACTGAGCTGATGCTGCTGCTTCACCGTTATTGTCTTCTCTCCCCTTTCCCCACACCACAGTGGCAGGCAAGCCCTGGTGAGTAGAACCAGGCTGCGTAGGCGGCAAGCAGCGGGGGCTACGAGTGGATCCAAGCGGTGCGGAGTAGAGCCGCTCGAGCTCACTTGGCTGTGGAGTAGGGCGGTCCCCAAGGCCTACTGCTTGCTTGTCTAGCCGTCGTTGTCCCCAAGGTCGCCGCTCGCTCGTCGGCGAGGACAACAGCACCAAGTGAGGTTTAGGACAATGGCCCAGACTCGGGGAGGCATACGGGTGGCACTAGAGGTCGAGGAGGAAACCACACTCTCGACAGAGGCGCTCCTGCAACGTGTCGTTGATGAGTGGGCAAGCGGTGAGTTTGGAGCTCGCCGGGCACGACATGGAGAAGGTGGGCGACAACGCTTGGAGATCGTTGGGTGCAATGTGTGGAGAAGGCGGCCAGTCGGACGAGGCGTCGGTTGTGCCATCCACGTATCCTCGCCGGATCGCCGCTCGTAGTGTTGGTGGGCATGTGGGAACAACGAGCGGATGGGAGAGGCGCGGAGGGAAAGGAAGACGCAAAGCGGAAGTTGCGACGGGCGTTGGTGCCGCCGAACTAGGGCACAACGGGGAAGGGCGGGGCTGAGAGAGAGGATGGAGGGAGAGAAGAGGAGTGATGACATGTGGGTCCCACCATCCCACTATAATTTTTTTATTCTTTTAACCGGATACTCAGTGACATGTGGGTCCAACATATTTGCTTTAATTTTTTAAAACCATATTCCTACAAACATGTTTCTCATTGGTGTTTTATTTTTTATTTTTACTTCTAGTGCCATGTAGACACCACATAGGACGAAGAACAAACCAAAAAGTCACATAAGCGCCACGTCTGGTGAAACCATTCTCAATACTATCGAGAGACTCAATTTGTACTGGTTTTAGAAGTTGAGAGATACTCTATACCTAGTTTGCGGTTAAGAGACATGAATAAAACTCCACTTATAGAGAGAGACGTAAAGTGGACTTTTTTTTCGTTGTGGCAACTTCGCAGCAAAGGAGAAGGCGGAACTGCTACATAATTGGGCTGAAAAGTTCGAGCCATTAGGCCGACGGTCCACGTGCAAACAACAGATGGGCCTAACTGCGGGAGACCTGCGCATCTGTGGCCGACCAGCCGCAGCCTGCAGCCCACACCCCACTACAGAATTTTTACTGTTACTAATTTAATTTTTTTTTTAATTTACAAAACTAATTTTCGGTTTGAATCATTTGCAAAACTAGTCTCTTGCCGCCCTGGGCCACGGCGGGATTTAAAAACCGCCGTGGCCCAGGGCGGCGAATGGCATCCCCGTCACCGGGGCTAACGGCGCCGGCCGCCGTTAGCCCCGGGGACGCCACGTGGATTCGCCGCCCTGGGGGAGGGCGGCGAATGCCCCCAGGGGGCCGAATGCAAAATTGCATTCGCCGCCGTCCCCCAGGGCGGCGAATGCAATTTTGCATTCGGCCCCCTGGGGGCATTCGCCGCCCTCCCCCAGGGCGGCGAATGCATAGGACCGTCCGCACACCGATCGGACGGTTCGAATCGACGGCAAATTGTTGTAACGCGCGCTAACTACCTTAAAACAGTCATAACTTTCGCATACGGTTTCGGAATCGGGCAAATAAGTACTCTACGGACATCTACAGAAAATTTTACATCCGCTTCCCCCCCACTTCGTCGGGTTTGTCCAAAAAAATTTTACGAAATTCGGCCGGGAAGATTGAGTTTTTGAGGTCCGAAGTTTCAGCACGGTTTTTAAAGCACACTCGTAATTTTCTACAGGCCACATCTTACATCGGTTTGAGCTGCACCTTCACGAGATTTTGCTATTCTTGTGTTGCTAGTTGAGAAAAAAATATCAAAAAAAAGAAAAAAAAATTTTGCAGGCGGCCCCCTGGATACTATGCTAAAAACCGCCGTCCCCCAGGGCGGCGAATGCAATTTTGCATTCGGCCCCCTGGGGGCATTCGCCGCCCTCCCCCAGGGCGGCGAATCCACGTGGCCTCCCCGCGGCTAACGGCCGCCGGAGCCGTTAGCCCCGGGTGACGGGATGCCATTCGCCGCCCTGGGCCACGGCGGTTTTTAAATCCCGCCGTGGCCCAGGGCGGCAAGAGACTAGTTTTGTAAATGATTCAAACCGAAAATTAGTTTTGTAAATTAAAAAAAAAATTAAATTAGTAACAGTAAAAATTCCCCCACTACATGCCGCGGCTTCGCGATGCGTCCGTCACACGATTCACAACCTAGCCCAGTCGCGTACGCGCCGTGGCCCCGCGGGATTTGTTTCACGCTTTCCCCGCTCCGCGCCCTCACTTCGCGCATGCGATCCGGGTGTGGCCAGCCCACTTAACCCGAGGCAGCTTCGCGTACGGCGCAGCAACGGGCTGTTGCATGGCGGGGCCCGTGCGGCGTGGGCGTGGGCGTGGGCTTAGGCGAAGGCCCGTGAACACCGGGAGGCGGGGAAGGCCTCACCACCGCGGCGAAGCCTACAGGCCGAGGAGGCGGAAGCCGCCCGCGGATTCGGCCTGAGCGATTGGCCGCGGTAAACAGCTCATCGCGTGTCGGCGTCGGGGTGTTTCCGTTTTCCTTCCATTCTTTGTGTGATGACCGTGCCCTTTTTCTTCCCTGTTGATTCAGGCCTTCACTGATTCACAGAATCACAGGTCGTACGTGCCACTTGACAACGTTGCGGCCAAGACTTTTAACTTCTGTTTGAAGCTTCAACCGAGCTAGTGCTAGTCTGCTAGTAGTTGTAGTGATCGATGCATGTGGCCTTTGTTCGAGACTATTCCGTAGGTCCGTAGTGAGAAACAGGACGCGCTGGCGGTATCTGAAATTCCAAATTTCTGCCGCTCGGCTAGACTTGGCACGCCGTGCTGACGCGCAGCGAGATTTTGAAAGCAACTGACCCGAGCGGTGGTGTTCAACTCAAAACCGCCTGCAATCACTGCAAGTGACGGCGAATGTCTCCAAGGATTTTGAGACCTTTTCTCGGTCCATCTGAACGTCTTTATGTGCGTTGCAGGTCCAAACCGAATTATCTACATCTTATGATCAGCTGCTCGATCGATTGAAGCCCACCAGCAATTTCATGTAAAGCTCTCCTGTTCCCTTGTTTGCACTTTTACAAAGACTGTGTGCATAGCTTGAGTTTTTTTTAGTTTTTTATTTAAGATCCTTTACTGTACAATATACTAGTCATAGGAAAAATTAGTATGGGTAAAATCTAACCATTTATTTAAATGGTTATTTTAGCGAGTGACGTGTTAATTATAACAATTAACTACATTGACACTGAGGATATTTTAGTTTAGAAAAAATGTTTCTATTCTAATCAGTTCGATCGGACACCGACGCTATCTCCTCTAGCATGAATCTTCGTGTGACTAGATGATAAAAAATACATAATAATTAGCCAAAAATAACTAATAAATTACGTATATATCATTTTTTATTTTCCTATAATACCTTTATACTAGTTATATCAGTGATGTATACAAGTATAAATTTTATTATTATAGAGTGAATCTAAATCGTTAGATCACTAGTACGACCCACTAATATTATAATATATTACATAATGTAAAGAGTCATTTTTACTCCAACCATCGTTTTCTTGAGGGCGACCTGCTTATTCCGGCATGACATACCGTGTCTCGAGAGGCATTTCAGTAGATGAACCGCAGGGTAGTACTTCGACTGCAATTTTGTATACTAGCAAAAATAATAGAACAGATCGAATAATATAGACATATTAATGTTCAAAGCTACATAACATTGACCACACGAATCTCATATATTGATAGATACAATATTAAACAAAAATCCAGCTGGAGCTCGTCTTGATATTCGGCGGATTGCTCTCGTATCTGTCTCCCAAACCTGAATCAGTCAAGCGCAAAAAACTTTGCTGCCATCCAAACTGCTTGATTAAGCAAGCTAACCATCATTGATTTGACCCCTTGCAGTGCTTTTTTCCCTAAAACCAATAGCGTGTTTTATCTCTAATCCTAGTCCAAATTGATCATTGCATTTGACAAATCCTATTATATAACTGTTTCATTTTCCCTTTTTGCCGTTGCCATTAGTTAATCTCCGTCATATCTTTGATGTTCATAATACCCAAATACCCTTGAGAGGTTTACAATATCGATTGTTATTTTCATAATACCTAAAATACCCTCGAGATATTTGCAATACCCAGCTTCGCCACCCTCCTTCCCCTGCCGCCAGACCAACGACGCATCCGCGCCATCCTCGGCCACAAACACCCCCCCCCCCCCCCCCACCTCTCTCTCTCTCTCGTACTTTTGCAAGTCAAGGTAATAAATTGGATTTAACCAAACAAGAATTATTTCTCGGCTTGTTTAGTGCATTTTTACGTTTTTAGGGGTAAATTGGTCTTCTTATATGGGCTAATGGGATTTAACTAACAATCAACTAATGGCAGTGGCAAAAAGGCAGAAAAACGCTTATATGATGTCATATTATAGAACTCGTGCTCACCACTGCTAAATCACATAATTAAGTACTTGCCATTGGCAAATCATAGTAGATCTTTTCTCTAATTTAATTTAGGGATTTTTTTAGGACGCGCGGATGAATTTTGCAAGATTTTCACGAGTATTAGTTCAATTCCCGCAAAAGGCTTCTATTTTTCTTAGGAGTGTCTAGTTTTTTTTCATGTGACTAAAAATTCAAAAATTTCAATCACTTTTCTCATCCTTTGGATGTCAATTCTATGGTTCTCATCATTCTCGCTAATAATTATTCAAAACAATGTATTTTTTCATAGATAAAAGGTTAAACAATAATTACACTAATCTAAACATGAAATAAATTTATAATTCATAAAAAATTTACAAAATTATATGCAAAAGTGTTCAAACTGAGATAATAATAAAGTAAAACCATATACAATGACAAAGTGCATTAAAAATAAACTAAAATTTCACTTTGGATAGTAATACAATTTTGGCCATAGCAATTTGTAATTTTAGGTGACTGAAAAATTATAAATTTTCAGGCGCCTGAAATCTAGCAAATCGTTTTTCTTAATTCCAAGTGCAGATTTGCTATTGATTAAACGTTTAATTTTTTAGATTCTATCAAACAGTAACACTGTCCGTCGGATGGAATTTTGAGATTCATAACGGAGGAAGTGAGTTTCAAGTTACACTTTTAACTTATCGTAGTTACACTTTCAATCATAAGCAACTTTAGTTATAAATTTATACAACTCAATCATAAGTATTGCAATTGTATCTAACTTATCGATCACGCGCAATTTTAATTATAAATTTATGCAACTCAATTATAAATATATATAACTTCAATCTATTGACGGATTCTTTTTTTTAAAATGTTTGTCCTTTCCAAATGAGGCCTAAATTTCTATGTTCTTCTTGATTTTTTCTCGTACGGTCGTGGTTCGTTGCACAGGAAGCGAACGACTGTGATCTGAACGAACAAATCAAACAGATACCACTGCATAAGTTTGATTTCTTTGACTTCAAAATATTATATATATATGTATATGTATGTATGTATGTATGTATGCTGGATTCCTTTGGTTCTGCGTTTGAAAAGGCCAATCGGTCTCGAGTCAGAACTCAGAAGAGTTCGTTACACTGAGGCCGAGTGGTCGCTTTCGCCCGTATCCTATCGATGGCGCGTAGGTTGTTCGATCTGGTACTGATATGGTTTGACTAGTATTTCCGCGAACAACTTGGTGCACGCTAGTACTCAGGAACTCTCAATGTGTCGTGTACTCGTGTGTGATTCGAGTCTTTCTGAACTTTGAAGAAGACCAGCAGGATGTGACTGTCGGATGTATGGCTCATGTATACGTTCAAAGCTATGCTGCTATTTTATATACCTTAAGTGTTACTTCGACGTGGCTTTCGCTAGATAGCCATTGAACGAGAGATGACGCTCATCGGTGAAATGGTTTGTTTTAGGTCGTCGCTCGTTATTACTGATGAACAGAGTCAAGTATGCCCAGGATAGTAAGATTGCGACCCTGTAGCAACCCAGTACGGATCTGGTCTGCTGCTGTTGTATTTCTTACTGTGCTATCTGTTTTGCAAACTTTCTCCATCTTTTGCCTTTGTATTCAGCTCATACCTAGTGAATATAACCACGTAGTACCTCTCATGATAGCAAAATGATGAAACGGACTTCAGCTCAGCATCATACAGTAGGCTAGTCACTGAAAGTCTGCCGCAGTAATATTTAACTAAACGAGAACATCAATTTAACTAAACGAGTATTATTTTGCATGAATCTTGACCAAATCTTAATCCACTATTCTGGTAATCGTGACATCACTTGCTAACCAGGATTGCAGCAATTACCTGGGAGAATGATTCGCGCAAAAACACGCCAAATTAGCTAGCTACTGCTAAGAGACGCAACCGCTGAATTATTGAAAAACACCGAGAAGGCGAGAACTAGTACTGACGAGGCGACATTGTTAATTCTGCGACCAAATGCCAACGTCGCAAGGCATCGGTAGCCATCACGTTCACGACTTCACGGACGACACGATCGATCGATGAACGAGTACGTGGTACCACGTTGACGTTGCGATGCCGATGCGCATGGTGCCTAAAGTGTGAACCTCCCCAATGCAACTTTGGCAGACGGCGGTGCTCCCTAGCTGGCTAGCAGGCGGGCACCGCGATTCTCTTCCTGTCGCGATCTGCCTGCCTTTACCCGCCTAGCGCGTGGGCGCTCCCATGTCGTCGCGAGGGATCCGTAGTATTGCGCGAGAAAAACCATGGATGCGGCCGCCGCACGACCGCTCGTACAACCAGAGGAGCGTACTTTGGTACGAAGAGCAGTCCATGACACGAGCCTTCGCGGGCGCAGCCGGGTCGGGAACTTTTTGGACTCGAGACCGCACCCGCGGGCGCGCGGCAAGCTGACCTGCGAGCTATTCTGCGAAATCCTCTAAAAAAACGCTATTCTATGAAATTTTTGTCATGGCTTAGCCGCTGGCGCGGCGCGGTGCCGGGGCGTTCGAGCCGAAGAAGCAAGCGGCAGGCAGGCAGGTCAAGGACTCAAGGTCAATTCGGCCGTTTTGGGGGGGGGATCGTGTCGTACGTGGACCATGCTGACCTGAAATTTTGTATAGGAGTATTTTCGTGCTTATCCTACGCTCAGCTGGCGCGAGGAAGGCCGTACCAAAGTTCGCAGGTCGTTCAACCAGCGTTGCTTGTGCATTGAACTGGGGCACGTACGTCGATCCATCGGTCCATCCAAGGTTTTGAACTCGAAATGTCGTCGTCGTCGTCTATTGGAGTGTCTCCTCCGCATTCAGATTTGTTTTTTCAGCTGTTCAAAAACGTCGGAATAGTATACGCAATAGTCTACTACATCCGTTCAAAAAAAATCATTTTATCCGTCTCACAAATACCAATAAAAAACTAAAAAGACTACCGTATCCTTTACTTTACTAAACTTTACCAAACTTTAATATAATTGTTTTTACTTTAATAAATTCTAATGCATTTGTATATTACTTTCGTAAACTTTAATATATTTTACCCTCTACTTTAACACAATGTAATATAATGATTGGTTTAAATCTAAAATCTTTGTAGGACAAATAAAAAAGGCAAAAAATAAAATCTCTGTGAGATGGAGGAAATACTAATACATACTGCTACTCACTCTATCCAAAAATATATTTATTCTAGGGTTTATGCTTTGTCCTAAAATATAGTTATTTTTAGTTCATTTGATGCTATTATGCCCCTATCAACCATCTCATGTTCACCAACCATCCTATTCTCTTTAAGTCTTTCTTGTATTAATAAAAGGTAATATGGTATTTTTATCTTTTTTCTTAATTCTCTAAAATAATCTAAAAATAACTATATTTCAGAACCGAGAGCCTATAAGATTTTATGGATACCTGCAATCTTATGAGCCATTCATAATTACTTCTCCAATGCGTCATTTCCATCTGAACAGAAGAACAGATACGAAAATAGAATACATTATCTGCTTAACCACATTATGAAGATGCGCAGTCTATCCCGTTACTAGCAGCAGGAGTTCGCTGGCTTAGTGCTGATAGTCTGATACATCGATCCTCTTTCCGTAAAAAAAACATTGATCTTGAAGTGAAAAAGTAATTTCATGAGACGTCCCCTTATCTTTTTTATGCCATCTAAATAATTATGGTTTTTTTTATTTTTTTAAAGATAAATCATTGTTTGATATATCACTCTATAAATATATAAGTTTAAATTTGAGTATCGAGTTCTCAATTGGAATTTTTAAGATTATCTATGACTAGTATATCAATTAATGTTAATAGTATTTTTCAGATTTAGTTTCTTTATAACTACTTGATTCATATTTTAGAGATTGTGAAAAAAAAGAGAATATTGTCTAACTTCGTTAATCTTAAGAAATGTCGACTTGGTTGTGTTTATATATATATATATATATATATATATATATATATATATATATATATATATATATATATATATATATATATAGTGATGAGTGTACACGTGTCTATATAAACATTTGCTTTTGTATTGTGTTTGAAAAAGAGAGATTTGGTTATACGTGAAAAGCGTGACATCTAGACGAGATTAACGGCAGTCTGAAGTCTTAACAAGAAAACGAAGAATTCTTGGCGGCTGACAGCTGACCCGCTGGGGGCAGTTTTACATATGATTCGCCCGCAGCATTAAGTACGTCGCCATCAAAAGGTATTGTGTGCTACTACCATTCGAGCGCGCGTGCATGCGGCACGAGACGCCGGCGTACGACCGTACGTACTTCGATCGCAGATGCATGTATTGGGCTATTGGCGCACGCGCGCGGCTTAACCCACGGAAAGAAAATATACGGCGTCGATTAGTCGTGCATGCAAGAATAAGATTGGAATAGTCTTGGATTCAAGAATAATATGCAACTCTACTGATCTATCTTGGTTAATTTATCTACCATCTGACACTGCAAAGTAATTAGGTTTGGAAAACGAATACTTCTCTCAGTAGACTTTGCAGCCGGTAGAGGCGTAGAGCCTCCAGATCGAGACGTGCACCCAGAAAGTGTGCCAGATCGATCAAGCTATATAGCGAGGAAGCTCACCAGTAGACGGAGCCAAATCAAAATCCATCTATGATAAGCATACTACTACTAATTTGTATAAAAAAATACATACATACGTCAAAAGATCATAATGTAATAAAATATAAATATAGTCATCAAATATGCCTAAATGTACTAGTGGGTCGGTGCGTGGTGAGTTGTGACTGCCCCAAAGCCTAAAGTCCCAAGTGACGGTCTGGACTAGACGATGGACGCTGTCTTCAGTAGTGCAGCCAGTAGCCTTCTTCCTCCAGACCTCCACGACGGCTTGGCTCTTCGTAGACAGCAGACTCGCAGAGAATTGAGGGAGAGGGGGGTGTTCACCCGCGGCAGGTATGGCAGCTACCATGGCTCGCTATACTGGTGGCTCCGCCACTAGGGCTGAACTGCGTCCATATTTAATTCTATCCTGTTTAGGAGCTTTCATCAATTACAGTTTTTTAAGAATTTTTAGATCATATAAGCTCTTTTAAACAGTCTAGGTTCTCATCTTTATTTTGAGAATCTGTAGTTGTATAATTTTAAAAATAAATTAGAAGTGACAAGCTTTATTCTCCATATTCTCAACAATGGGTTTCTCATCAACTATTTCTCAGAATCTTAAGCTTCCCCAAACAGAGTTTAAGATTCTTAAAAGCAGCTGGTGAGAAACCAGCTGGTGAGAATTTCCTAACTTCTGGCCCTTTTTGGAGGAGCTTAAGATTCTAACAATCAGCTAGCGAGAAGATGAGAATCTGGAGAAGTTGGGTTTTCTAGCATCTGGTTTCTGGTTTATTTTTTGGATTCTACAACTACAGATTCTCAGAATCCGGGTGAGAATCTGGGCTGTTTGGGAGAGCTTTTACAAGCAGGAGATTTTGGGAGAAGCTGCAAGTGGTAGAAACTCCCCCAAACAGGGCCTCTAGTTTATTTTCTGGATTCTACAACTACAAATTATCAAAATCTGGATAAGAATCTAGACTATTTGGAGGAGTTTCTGTCAGATAGAAATTCTAAAAAAAGCTGTAATCGATAGAAGCTCCCTGAACACCGCAGTTGCTTGCCGGATTCTGTGTGTACTACTGCACATCAGAGCTTAATTGCATTAACACATGTGCATGTGAATATATATATATATATATATATATATATATATATATATATATATGATTAGATTAGAGGGTATTGTTTACCATGCCCGAAAGATTGATAATACCTTATCAATTTAACTTCTCATATATATTTTATATGTTAACTATTCTTCCTAATGGTCTGGCTGTCCATAACCTCTACTATCCATAGTATCCATCTCGGAAAAAGAAAATATCAAATTTATCATCATATGCTTTTTTTATTTTTTTAAATTTTTCGTTCATTTCTTATTTTAATTCCTTAAATATTTATTCTTTTAACTCCTTCTTCCATTGTGAAGAAACTTTTCGAATTTTTCTATTATCTTTCAATCAATATATTCGTCATCTAAGGGGTCCACTACTTTGGTTAAGCATTCTTTATATTATCCTTTATATTTGCATAATATATATACTCTGGAGCCTTCTTATTATTGGCTTTCTTGCATTTTTAAATATATTTTTTTGCAGCTGGCTCCAAATAGTAATTTATTCCTAATATTTTTCTTGCCTGGCTTAATACTTCGTCAATATCTTTATATTTCTTCCACGATATTCCTCCCATTAACTTTGCATCTATTTTTTGGGCTATTATTTCTTCAAAAGATATATAACCCCTGGAAGCTTTCCATCAAACACCACATATATGGGTTTTTGTTGTATTATATCATAGTCTTCTGTTTCTAGTATTAATTCGTTTAGCAATGGAAATATTCAGCAATGCTATTTAATATTGATAGCATATAGCCATTTTCTTCTCTTTTGTTGTTATATTGGTACCAGATATTATCCAAGATATATTCCTGCACTTCGTCTATGATTATATGGTTTTTTGGTTTAAATTTATAGGAATTTAGTGGAAATATTTTAAGCTTGTTGTCATCTCCAAAGGTGAAGAATTCAACCTCATTATAGTTCATTGATTTCTTCATTCCTACAAAATAGGTAAATGAGAGAGCAAATTAGGTAAATGGTTATCCTTTCCCTTAATATATTCAAATATAACTTTATATCCATTTCCAATAATAATATCTTCAAATAAGATCCACCTCCTGGTAGAACTCTTCTTACTATTAAGCTAAGTATAATATCTATATATTGCTTCATAATCTGTCCTAACTATAAATTCCTTAAAACCTAGATAGAGTCTAAAAACATTTGTCGCATTAATTATTACAAGTATCTCTCTGTCTGTATTATTCATAGTTTTTAATTTATAATTTCTAGAGGCATATTTATATATTTTTTCTTCTGTTTTGGATGAGAATTTAGTGGGTCTTTGTTTTAATATAGCACCCCAGCCTTGTTGGGATGCATCTGTTTCAATAATAAAATAATTATCGTCTAATGATAATTCTAAAGGTTTTAAACCTCTGACCCTTTCTTTTATTATTCTAACTAGTCTAATGACTTCAGAATTAAAGTATCTTTGACCATTTTTTCTTAATTTCACATACAAGGGTCTTGCTAATTTTGCTAAATTGTTTATGTGATTTCTAGCATAATTTATTATCCCTAAGAATTGTTGTAACTTATTTTTATCATTCATGACATCAGAGAATTGTAGGATTTTCTTAGCAATATGTTCTTGTAGTTGTATTTTTCCTTCTCCTATTTCATGACTAAGGAAATTGATTTTTCCCTTGCAAATTTTCATCTTTTTCTTGGATAGAATTAACCCATTTTGTTCTACTTTCCTAAAGAATATTTCCAGATGAGCAATATGCTCCTTATATGTTTTTGAAAAAACTAACAAGTCATCTATATAGATTAATACAAATTCTTGATTTTTGTTAAATATGTTTTGCATCTTTCTTTGTAATAGGGTAGGGACATTTTTTAACCCTAGTGGCATAACAAGTCATTCATAGTGTTCCTGAGGACATATAAATGTAGTACACTCTATAGATTCTTCTGCTATTTTTACTTGCCAAAAACCGGCTTTTAAATTAAATTTTAAAAAAATATTTACTACCTTAAATTCTATTGATCTATTCTTGCTTATTAGGAATGTTATAAGCATCTTCTATGGTATTATCATTTAACCTTTTGTAATTGATGACCATGCTTGATTTACCTCTAACTTCTTCAGCATGATTTCTTACTATAAATGCTGCCGATCTATGTGGGCTCCTACTTTTCCTTATTGCTTCTAGTTTTAATAATTCTTCTATATGCATTTTAAACTCTTCTATATCCTTTGGGGTTTTCTCTATTGGGCATGTTTTAATTATATAGTCCGGGTTTATTATATTAATTTTATAAATAATTGAATTCTTCTCCCAGTATTTCATCAGGATTTCTCCTATTATTTGAGTGTCCTCTAATCTTTGGACAATTCTTTCAATATTTTTTTTGGACTTGATATCTTTATACCAATTTGGTGCAAATGGCTGTAATTCTATGTATTTTATGTTGGAATTTAATATATAATAGTTATCTATATTCTCACTTAGCTCATAGTTTACACTTATTTCTTTAGAGTCAGAACTTAACGTATCAAGGTTATGTAAATTTGTTGTGGTTTTATATATATATATATATATATATATATATATATATGCGATATACTCCAGTTGATTTAGATCGTCACTAGTTAAACTAAGAACTTGAGTTATTTACTCAGTTAGATATCGGCCTAGTCGTCCGTGGAGACGGCTTAAGAATATGAACGCAAAGAAAAACACGTGTTTAAATGCAACCAGAGGATTTTCAATCAGTATAACCAGGTCCGTACTTAAATAACTAGACAACAAAAGAAGAATTGAATTCTTTTAAGCAATAAGGCAGGAGCTTCGCCTTTTTTATTTTCAGGTTTAAGAGATAGAATGGAATTTAATTTTCATCATTATAATTTAGAGTTTACTCCCTCTGTCCTAAAATATAAATACCTAATATTAGATATAACACATCATATTACTACGAATCTGGACAATCTCTGTCCAAATTCGTAGTATTAGAATGTATCACATCTAATACTAGGTTTTTATATTTTGAAATGGAAGGAGTAGACAATGTTAATGATTTTTTTTCCTTTTTCTACGGTTAGTAAAAATTTATAGAACTCAAGAACAAACCGACTACAAACCTGGTAGCTCTTTTTTTAACTTTCCTTAGAGCATGTTTTCAATAGTATAGTATAGTTATCTGCTAGGTCTAAAAACATTCACGTCACTAAAAAGTACCTGAGAAGAAGATGTATATAATAGTTGTCTAGCAGTACTATCTTTACACAAGCTTTAACTTATTTTTTTAATCAAACATGCTATCATATCATTTAGCTAGCCTCCATCATACTGGTTATCCATAGGTTGAGCCACTAATAGATCCCACAGATTGGGAGTTTGTGTTAGAGTTGGCTCTAAAACAAGAGCCCGCTTTTCTCTCTCCTCAGACTCTCTCCATTCCATCTCAATAGAAAAACAGTGTGTCAAATTTTTATAGCCTGCTGAGTAAAACTATTGTACCTTCTCTTAGTGATATAGGAATAGATAGTAGATTATTGTGTAGCTGTGCTTATTATGCTTTAGGCGTTGTTTGGAAAAGCTTATGGCCGTTGCTTTTTCTCTCTTTTTCTATAAGCACGTTTTCCGAACTACTTCTTTTATCCTAAAATAGCTAACTTTAGAGTTTTTGAGAAAATTAAAGATTAAGATAAAATATCTAAAATGCTCCTTATTAAAATACATAATGTGAGATCCATAGATTAATAGTGCGATAGGATACTACTGGTAGTACAAGAGAGTTTAAGGTAAAAATTATCTTTTACATATATTTAAAATAAATTTTAAATTTAAAAGGTTATATTTTAGAACAAAATTCAAGATCATCAAAGACCTAAATTGGCTCCCAAGTTTCGGTCAAATCAAATCGCCGGGAAACAGAAAACCCCCGTCTGTCGCTCGTACGGTGTATAAATACCAGACGGACCCCCAGCCTTTTGTCCTCAGAGGCACAACCGCACAACACCAACGTGCACACACCGAGTTGAGGTCTCGAGGAATCGTGCTATTCTCTCCTTGCAACGGCCGGCTAAGACCCGCCCTGCGCATGTCAACATACATGGACTTTCCCGGAGAAGCCGAGGATTTCGACCTCGAGTTCATCCGCGAGCACCTGCTCGGTGGCGACGCCCCTGTCCCCGTTCCCATGCCGGCCGACCTTGAGGTCTCCGACGACGTCACCTTCCCCGTACGGCCGCCTCCTGCGGCTGGAACGGCGGCGGCGTACCCACCCACCATGTTCTTGCCACAGCGGCTGCGAGGCTACGTAGACCTATCGCAGGAGTACGTGGTGGATTCCGCCCCGGCTGCTGATGAGGCTGCGTTCCGTGAGCCCGAGCCGGCGGCCGAGGTGATGATCATGTTCGGAGGTGAGAACTTTCCTGTGAAGCCGTCGTCCCTGACCGTCACCCTGCCCCCGAGCTCGTTCGGCTGGGCTTCGGCTGCCGCGCCGGCCGCAGCCGCGACACCTGCTGCCGTGGAGGACTTCCGCAAGTACCGCGGCGTGCGGCAGCGGCCGTGGGGGAAGTTCGCGGCAGAGATCCGCGACCCGAAGCGCCGGGGGTCGCGCGTCTGGCTCGGGACGTACGACACGCCCGTGGAGGCCGCGCGCGCCTACGACCGCGCAGCCTTCCGCTTGCGCGGCTCCAAGGCCATCCTCAACTTCCCCAACGAGGTCGGCACCCGCGGCGCCGATCTATGGGCCCCGCCGACGTCGAAGACCACCGCGACGAACAAAAGGAAGCGACAGCCGGAGGTCCCCGCCGACGTCGAGATTATCGGAGGGGTAAGCAAGGCCGTAAAGGACGAAGAGCCGACGTCCTACTCGTCATCACTGTCATCGATGTCACGCGACACGACGGCGACCACGTCGTCGACGGGGACGTCGACTGGATCGGAGCCCACGAGTTTCGCAGTGACGCCGTCGAGCGGGAGCTGGGAGAAGTACTGGGACGGGCTGCTCGGTGGCCTGCCGCCGTTGTCGCCCCTGTCACCGCACCCAGCGTTGGGGTTACCGCGGCTCACCGTTAGCTAAGAAATTAAACAATGATTAGCTGAGGTGGGCTCACTACTAATAAGATGTTTTTTCCATGTACCTTGGACAGTTTCTTTTGGGGCTTAACAAACACTCAAAAAGAAGATAATAATGGAGTGCCACAGGTATCACACGTGTATAGGGTAAGGTAGTGGAAGGTATCACAAATAAACATCAGTGAGATATCTCGTGATATTTCTTCACGTGTTAGTATTAGTTAGTGATGAAGTGGTTGGGTCAATCAATGCATGTAAGAACAAGCAAAGGGTGTTGGCATTTGATATGACATTGTAATTAATACGGGCTATATTTTAGTTTACTGAGATACCCTGCATTATATGCTCCCTTGTGCGTTTCCTTTGTTTCTTCCACTCTTGGATTGAAAATAGGGATTTGCTATATGTCACTCAAAATATACCTTAAGCTATTATACAAGCAAATGATAATCTCAAACGCTCCAGACATTCTATTGCATTATGACCATTTATTACGAACATGTCGAAACGAATGCAGAAGCTGGAGTCATGGAACATCGTTGCAGCCGCGACATACAGAAATACTGGATTCAAATGCAACAAACAGGTCATTCTAATGAGACTCTTATCCAAGGACGACGGTGCCTCTGTGTATGTGTATGAAAGTAGTAAATTTTCTGTTAATTTTTTGTTAATTTTTTGCTGGTTTATAGTGTCCTGGCAGTTTATTTATAGGTCTAGGGTTTTACTTATGTTTTACATCCGTATCACTTGACAGAGACATAGGTATATACGTCTTTTTCAGGCATATCTAGCCAGGTCCTTAATGGGCTAGTAGTGGCCGTATGGTTGGAATGTGCCTCCAGAGGCTACTGTCCCATGGATGCTCTCTGGCTTCTCTATTGGCTTCCAATACCCATGATGGGCTTCGCTAGTCTTGGACCACCTTGGTCATCCTCTGGACGGCTCCTGCCACTTATATGAATTTTTGGCATCTTCGATGACCTCTGCACCTTCGGTGGTCTTTTCGCTAATCTTTGGCATATTGCCAATAACATTTGTCGCCTTCGGAGACCTTTGCCAGTCTTTGTCATCTTCGGTGATTTTCGCCACCTCCGATGGCCTTCGCAGCTCTCAGTGCCCCTAGTGACCTTTTGGTATCTCTATTAGGCTTCACCCACGTCGGTCGAAGGGGCCATGACTTGCCTCCATCAGAAACTGTCACGCTCCAAACTAGCCATCCGGGGAGGACGAGTCTGAGCCCATAAACAACCCCGCATAATCGTACTAGTCCCAGGAATATAATGCTGGTACAACAAAAAGATAAACCTTCATAGCATAATTATCTTTATTATTAGACATAGTCTTACAAGCAGGTCGGAACTACAGACATACCCCGAGTTCACAACGTTACATTACCAAAATAGCGAAAATGGAAACTAGCCCCAAGACACAAGCACGACTCAGGAACTAAACCAAAACCTTAAAACTCTTCGAATCATGCCTGCTCCTGGAAAAACTCCTCATAGGTGGGATCCATCTCTTCTTCTTCAAGCACTGGGGTAGGGGTGGATTATAGAGAGCAAGTGTGAGTACTAGTGTACTCAGCAAGTCATAGGAACTTAAGTGTTTAATGCAAGTTTCAAAGGAGGGTTGGTTATTTTGTCATTCTGTTTAATTTAAAAACCTTTTAATAAGCTAAGTGTGTGCTTCTCAACAACTGGAGAGAGGTGGAGTCTCACTAGGTTGGAGTAAAGTGTTTCAACATTGATTCAACGCAACTCTCAAAGTTGGCTTTTCAAGATTTGGCCCCACGAGCCAATTCACATTTACTGGGACCATGGCCCTGCTGTCCACGACAGCTTTAGCTCAACTTGGAAATCGAATTTCCATTTCACAACATCCTTTTTTTACGAGCAGTAATTAAACAAAACTACTATAAGGAATCACCTCATATTCGTCCATGACCGTAGGCACGGCTGTTCGAACAATTAGTAACCTCTACAAAGGGGTACACTTTACCCATACGACGTGACTTACCCTCTCACCTAGCTCACGCAGAACTACCATGACTGTGACTAGAGATTTTCATGACAAGACATTTTTAGAGTCGACACCAAGTTACCTTATGCCAATTGGAGGGATCCGAGGCCAACCATAGGATAGGTCAGAAACCATGATGTGCCAGAAACCCAGGAGGCATCCCCGACACTCTCCCAGCGATCCACAGTCCAATGGCGTGCAAGGCGTCTCTGGGTAACTAGTTACTTAGCTAGGGGCTTCTCATTTTATCCTTATGGTTGTACTATTATATGTTTCGATGAAATTCCAAAGAATTCGGTCCTTAGCTGCGAATAGGTTAGACTCGCCCCGCATACACGGCTCTCGTACCGCGAGTTTTCTAAACTCATTTTGTTTTTAAGACGCCAACCTAGGTGTCGGGTTTTTTAAAGGTTTTGTAAAGTTCAAGTTTTACTCATCGTGATCATTTTAAATTTTGAGAAGAATCGCCAGTACCGTGCCTGTAGGCATAGATATCAGGACCCAAATAAGGTGACAAGCGTGTTCAGGTTATCACAATTCTCAAGCAGGATCAATGTAGCAAGTTAGGTAGGCCAGTCAGTTATCTTGTGAACCACGGTTGAGATTTTCCAGTGCAACATAAGAAATGCAATTTTGCAATTAAAGTACTTAGTTTCGCAAATATAGGCACAACATGTTCAAAGGTGACTTATCTTACTCAAAGCCTTGAGCTTCTCCTTCGAAATCCGCGGCTTGAGGCTCCTATGATTACGAAGTTACACGTGAAACGAGGCAATTCAACACAAAGACCAAAATAAAAACCTTATTAGTGATCTCTAAGCTTGCATCGGATAGATATCATTTTTAAAAAAATTTTGGACGTGGAACAGAGTCAATCAAACAAACAGTCATAGAAATTGAATTTTGCAAGGTTTATTGGTTTTCTAGAATACTAGAAAAGAGATTTTTGGAATTTAGAAATGGATTTTTGGGTCCAAAGTTCTTCATGGGCCGCTAACAAACCGGACCCGTCGGTTGGCCAGGGAAAAACCAGGCGCACAAGGGGCCTAGCCCACCACGGCCGATCGGAGGAAAAAACGGCTCTAGCCTATTGGCTGAAACGATGGCTCGGTCTGAGCACCAGAGCGCACATGAGGCTGGAGGGAGGAAGCGGACTAGGCCAGAGCGACGCAGCTTGGGAGGCCGACGGAGTGGTGGGAGGTTGTTAGTGGGCCACACCCATTACATGGGTCCTACCGAGCAGTCTCTAGGCTTTTCGTGGACGGGGTTCATCGGTGGCACGGCAAGAGGGATTGGGGGATGGGGTGCACGGTGCCAATCTACGGTGCGTCGGGTGCAACAGGCCCACACTCAGCCTGATGGCTCTCCGTGGACCGCGCGTATGGAATGGACGACGACTTGGTTTGGAGGGTGCACGGGTGGCGAAGGTATGTCGACGTAGCGGCTAGGTGGCAACGACGTGGCCCAACGTGGCTACCACAGGGGATGGTGAGAGGAGGAAGAATCACAGTGCTTCTATCTGGCGGCTGATGATGATACAGTTGCTCAAGATGCTAAGCTACAAAGTGACCAACTAGGAGTACTCTCGGGTGACGAGGAGGTCACGGGGTTTTGGGTCAACGGCTCGGATTCGCCAGGAAATGTCCAGCGATGGCAGATTGCGGCGGTGCACAATTAGGGATTCCCACGTCAGGGTCCGAGGGTTCGATTCTGCGCGGTTAGGGGCTCCCATGTAGTCCTTGTTTCGATCCTTGGGGTTGAGATCGGTAGTGGTCAGTTCTATGGGGCATGCGACGGTGAACAAAGTGGCAACATCACAGGAGCTAAAGTGCAGTGGCTAAGACGAGCGGCTAAGCAATCAGAGGTGGCAGCGAGCTAGCTAGTAGCCTAAAGGAGGGACCGGGATGAAGAAGGGGAACATAGGGCTATTGAGAAGAAGGGGCGCTGCGAAAAGAGGCCGGCGGTGCAAATGTGATCATTCAGCTTCGACACGGACAGGGCGGAGAAGAGGAAGTAGACGGCCTCGCCTAGCCACGAATGCACCATCTCCCCGGTGCGTCGCGTGGTGGATGGGGATGGCAGGACAGGGTAGACGACAAGCGGCGGTGCGGAGATCCAAGGCAAAGGGCGGATTGGTGGCGTGGAGGGGAAAGAATGGAGGAAGAATAGGGACTTTATAAGCGTCTTAGGTCGGTTTGAGGTAGGGGAGAGCTCCGGGGTAGTGCGTTCCTCGCTGGCTCAGTCAAAACAGAGGATGGCGAGCAGGCAAGCAGCGTAAGCCGAACGTCCCGCCACCAGTGGGTGAGGCCAAGAGGGGAAGAGGCAGTGGCCTGCTCCGGAGTGGGAAAAGAGATAGGGGACGGCGAAAGGGAGGAGTGCCTCCCTCCGCTTCGGGTGGTCCGACTGGCGAGGCGGCAGGGACGGCGTCCTTGCGTTGGCACGTTGCGGTGGGGTCCTGATGACGCGCAGCGATGACGGCATAAAGGGAAGCAACGTGGATTGGAGGCAAGTGGGTATAGGGCGGTTGTCGTGATAGGCGGCGGCTAGAGGGGTGACGCCGATGTCCTCGCTGGTCGGCCGTGGTGCGCGCGGGAGGGACGAAACCAGGGACGGCCGGGTAGTTCGTGCGCGTGCGTGGAGATGAGGGATTTCTCCTATGCTAGGGCACGCCAGGCACACATGACCGAGCGGTTGAGAGGCCGAACAGGCTAACGGTCTGGTAGACGACTGCTAGGTCGGAGGAAGCAGGGCATCGGTCAAGGCAGTAAGGGAAAGGGTAATCGAACTGGGCTGGTTGGGAGGAAAGGGGGTCCAGCAACCCAACAACTTGGAAAATAGAGAAATCATTTTTAGGAATTGATTTGGGAGGATTTGAAGGGGATTGAAGTTCGAAATTTGATCTGGGATTTGGAATTGATCATAAAAGGATGATTCGGATTGAGATATTGGCACAGACACGAAGACTTCATCCAAAGAACCAAATTTTTATTAATAGACATTTTATTACATTATTTTTATGCCTAGAAGGTACGTGCGTTACAAATACGATGGCTTTACTGCTCCAAGGAAGCCTGCATACCTCATATTATTTATTTCTCTATTTATTAGAGATTATTTATTTATTTTAATTGGCACATTGTCGTGGCACGAGGTGTGTTATGATAGATTTTTCGAGCTGCCATTCCGGCAAAGAAACATCATGAGCGCCCCATTTATTGTATCCTATTATTTTGTTATATGAGACCAAGCCACAAGGTTGAGACCAACTCTATCAATTAATGTGTTTAGGCAGAGTTCCACAATATTTAGGGCTGGTCACAAGAAGCCACATCGGCATTGTGACCCTCTCCTATTTCTGCGCCGTGGTGGCCTAAAAGCATATGATATGTATGCTTTTATATGTTTCGAATGAGCACAAGAACCGACAAGAAATTGAAATACATCATTTTCGTAACTGAGCTATGAAGATGTAGTCGATCCTAGTGCTAAATGCAAAATGGGAACTTTTTTTAGAAACTACAAGTAAATAAAATGGTAAAATTTTCACTTGGGCCATGCAAATTGGCCAAAGTTACACCATATATCGAGCTATATCCATTTTTCACTTAACTCCAAGTATTTTGCAATCCGTTGCAAAGTGTTTCCAATAGCATTGTGCTTTTGCTCGATCAGTTGCCGCCGTTAGCCCTCTACGCATATTGTGTTCCTCTGTCTAGTTATGCTCTGCATCCAAACGAGCTTGTATTGTGCATGATTTAACAATGGCTGGACCAACTGCCTAGGTCTGAGAAGAAAAATTGCAACCTAATAACAATTCTTTAGAAAAGTAAAAACGTAAAATCTTCAATTCTTGAAAAATGTATTCACATCGTTGTCATGGGTTACAGTTCTTTGAGTTTTGGATATAATCATCATCCAATACTTCTTGAAACTGAGGAAAAAATAAACATACTCTAGCCGACTAAAGGGAAGGAAAAAAACAAAACTGAAAAAAATATAGGGAAAGATCCCAAAACATATTTCAACACATTGGTTTAGATATGGAAACATAAAGTTTTATCCGTTCCTTCGCCGGCTCTGTATCTAGTACGTCGTCATCAAGCTATTGTGTGGTACTGTACCATGCAAGTCCATGCGTGTGCGCGTGCCTGTGCCACGACGCGACCGGCCCACACGTACATGATGCGTGATGCCTCATCAACGCGATGCGATCGATGCATCCCACGGAAACGCGAAGATTAGTCTCGCCTATGGATTTAGCTGCGCACTTCTCGAGAGAAAACGAGTTGATGAAGACTGGCCGCTGGAATAGTCTTGCATGCAACTCTAGTTTTTTGAATAAGCACATTCAACTCTACTGATCTACTGTAGCTAGCTAGGTTCATCTATGATGTGAGTTGATGAGATGATTGGCGGCTGGAATAAGCACATGAAACTTGCTTACCGATCTAACTGTATAGCTAGGTTTGTCTATGATCTGACCCTGCAAAGTATTCTACTCTAAAAGCTTTGGACAAACCATCACTCTGAAGACTTCTGCAATTAACCGGCCGAACGCTATAGACCGAGACGTGCACGGTGCACCCAGAGAGTCAAGACCGATCGAGCGCGCTAGGGAGCGAGCTTCATGGCGGAACGATTTTAAACTCTTTATGGAACGTCTCCTTATTTCTTACATGTTCTTTAAATAGTTATAAAAAATAAAAAATATATTAATATGTAATATATCTCCACAATCATATAAATTCAAATTTAACTTTATAAATTAAAAAATATATATAACTGTGAACCAACATCCATACAATCATGATTGCTAGATTAATTTTGTGTGCTTCAAAACTTGGTAGTTGATATTAGGGTTTATAATATCGCGTGGTTATCGTGGTTACCACGGTAACCTTATCAATTTTTGAAATCTCACAGTTTTTCGTGATAATTGTGATACCGTCAGACAGCAGTAATTTATTAAAATGATAAGTAAAACCCACTTGGTACATGTGCATGTGAATAAGCGATACTCTAGTTAATTCGGACTGTCGTTTGATTTGTTAAACTAGGAACAGAAGTTATTTACTCATTTAGATATCCTACTCGTTCGTGGAGACGACTTAAGACTGTGAACGCAAAGAGAAATATGTGTTTAAATATAATAATTCTGTACTAGTGCTATTAATTGTACTTCAGGTGTGCACATGCAGCTAGCGCGCGCTATGGCTCATCAATAAACTGATAGACACAATGTCAAAGGCTTCAAAGTACGCTATCGTTTACTATTTAGCGACAGACCCGGTCCGCTAGCTATAGATGAATTAATCAAATAAAATGGAATCATTCGTGTAATATATGTTGCCTTCGTGAAATCATTGATCCAATCAATAGAGTTTTTCTATGGTCCTTCGGATGTACTAAAATCTGATGGACCTCTATCCAGATTTAATTTGTTGCACAACTCATCGCTACCCTAGTTTGTTCAGTGTCAATGTTACCAGGAGATATGAGGAATTAATAATGTAATGTACGGAAATTGGATGTATATGAACTCAATTCACAACATATATATTCTTCCTGGGCATGGACTCAAGAACAGCTTCGAGAGAGACCCGAACGGCTCCCGGTCGCTCCCTAAGGGGGCAACTCGGGCAGCAACCCAGGACCCCTCGCAACCCCTCACCTTCCTCCCTCACCCCTCGCCGTCACCGGAGCCGACCGCTAGAAATAGAGTAGTGGCAAAGATGGTGGCGGCGGGACCTACTCCTTTCTCCCATGCCCTCGGAGTGAACGCGAATATGAAGGATGCACGACGAATGCGGAGCCACAGATGTCATTGGCTAGGGTCACGGCTGCGCGGCAGATGCGGAGGTCACTGGCTGGGGTCACGGCTGTACGGCGTGATGGTGGTGGTCCGCGGCAAGGTAGCAACGGCAGAGGAGTGCAATTGGAGGTGCAGGTGGCATCATGGACAGCCAGATCCACCCACCCCGACCGGATCTGGTGACGGTGAGGGCCCGCACAATGGGGGCAGCGTTGTAGAGTGGCACTGGCGCTGGTGGTGTACCCACAAGTGACCAGGACACAGATGGCCCCTGGCATCGGCACGCGGGCCCTAAGGTCGCCGCGGTTGTGCGTGGCCACGGTGGCACGGAAGGCAGTGGCAGGACGCAGGTGCAGCCATGGTTGCCGCGCGCAAAGACGGCGCTCGGGCACCGATCTGGTCGCCATGGCGGGGATGCGGCTATCAGTGAAGTGGGAACCAGAGCTCCCACCACCGACGGCTTGGGGCAGCCTGGTGCCATGTCATCACCCATCCAGGGGCCAAACGCACAACTCGCGGCAACTTCGAAGTCACACCTAGTTCCCCCACGTCCAGGATGTAAGGCCCCGAGCTCACGACTTCAAAGGTTGAGCTTGGGACGGGTCCCCAGCATGTGGCCGCGGCCACCGCGCTCGAGGGACAACCTTGCCCTGCCTCCGAGCTTGATCTCCCTGAGCAGCTCGGGTTCTGGTACGGAGGCAGAGGCAGAGGCATTAATGACAATATGATGGAGCGCGACGCTTCACTTCGGCCTTCCCGCGCCTCTCCAATTAAGGGCAATGGGACATATATCTACCGGGCGTGCGCGTAGGGAACAAGACGGCTCTGTACCCCACACAGTGTGCCATCATCACGCTTTTCTGGCAGGAGGCGTAGGCTGGCAGGTGGCACGGTTGACCCCGCGCCACCTGCCCACAACTCACAGTGTTCCACCTACTTCTGCGAGAGCCTGATAGGTAGGGCCCACGGCCAGCGTGGTGAGCCCAATCTTTCTCAACAAGCACTCGATGGCCACGCCCGGATGCATGGCGAGCGGCTGTTCCCTCTCTCCAGACCTACTCTGAGAGGGCCCCCATGAGGACAGGTGACCAGGCCTACCAGTTAGCGAAAGACATGACCAATCATACCTAATTCTGTAATGACATACGTGATTTCCATAGTTCAGCAACTATGGCATTCCCCCAAGAGCTATAAGGGGGAGAGCCAAGGCCAAGAATGGGGGGGGGGGGGGGGGATCCGATCCGAACCCAAAAGAGACAAACTCTGGGAACCTAAGTCCTGTAAGAACTTCTCACAATCCATCAAGAAACAAAGAACACAACAGGAGTAAGGTATTACGTCACCGTGCGGCCTGAACCTGTATAAACCTCTTGCTGCATTTTCTTACTAAGAGACCTACGCCGAATCAAACACATTCACCCCCCGACCGAACTCACAAAGAGGGTCCCACCGGACCCCTGCATATGGTGTACGCACACCAATAGCGGCAGTGGCTATGCAAGGTTGCAATGCAAGGAGGCACTGGTCGGCGAGCCAGTGAGGTGGCTAGTCATTTGAAGGTGGAAGGGGAAGCCAGCTGGAGTTGTGGCGGTGTGCAGGAAGGAAGACCGCCTCGACGCTTTGTGTTTGCTAGCTGTAGTGGTTGCAAGGACGCATCGACGCTCTGTGTTTGCTGGCTCGGTGACCATGTGCTGCCCTCACAACGGAAGGTCGGTCGAGGTCGGGACGAAAGTCTTGACGGCGATGCTTGTGGGCGTCGTTCTCTCCTTGGAGGCGTTCTCGTTGTACCTCTACCTTGCCGTGTATGGATTCTCTAGGTAAAAACCCAGCCCAACCTTGGGCCAGTGATGGCGTCGCAGTTTGGCGTCGTGTCCTTCTTTAAGGTATTGTCATGGGAGTCCATCGATGTGTTTCGGTAGTGGCTTGGTCATGGCCCGTATTGGTACCCAAGGGTATCTTTGGGAAGTCGGAACTGCTGCGTCGAGGCGATCAATGAGCTGGGCAATGATGGCTTGAAGCCATCCTTGGTTGCAGGCGGTGTCTGATTGTTGTCTGTTAGGAAGTTGGAACTGCTGCATGGGTGCGAGCTTGGCAACAATGACTCAAGTCAGACATCGTTAGTCTTGTTTCGCTACAGGATGTGGGAAAGCAAGCTGGTTCGGTCTGTGGGGCTTGTGCGTATATCTCTGCCGTGCCTCAACGAGATTGGTGATCATGAAGTCAGAGTTGCGGTGTCGATGGAGCAACTTGTAGCAATGATAACATGAGTCCAATCGAGTTGTGCATTGGCACGGTTTAGATTACTGCCCTTGCCCTAATGCTTCCCGATAAAGTCGAAGTCGTCTGATTGCGAGGGTAATGGTGTGATGACGATGACATTGGGTTGTGGCCAGGTGTGGGGAGTCTTCTTGTTCTCTCAACTTGCTTTGATAGCTTGTGGCTAGTGGAGTTGTGTATTGAGTTTGATTGTTTTGCTCCCGCATTCGTGGTTGTTAGGTTAGTTGGTTTAGTGGTTGTTGTATCTATGATTTTCGCTCAGTTTTCTCTAATTAACTATACAATGCAAGGTTTGGGCTTATTTCTCCTAAAATGAGGCACCTTCTTCTTTATATAAAAAATGCTGGCAATGGCCAACTCGGTTCGAAAAAATGGACACAAGCTTCTCTCAGCAGGCTCCTGGTCTGTGATCTTGAAACTGTTCCTTTGTGTGCAGTGTTCCCTCCTTTTCTCTTTTATCGTTGAAATTTAACTTGAGATATGAATGGAACATGTAATACTGCTACCTGGCTTACTTCAGATTGTGTAATGTAAATTTCACTTTTGTTCGGTTTTTCACATGTGCCAAGAGAAACAAGGTTCTCATATTTCTTATACTAGCATATTGTCCATGTGTTATAATAGAATTCTACCCTTAATCTCTTTTTTATCGCTTTCTTCGTATTTCATCTCTTCATGTCTGCATATACCCATTCAGGGTACGTACGTACTAATCAACGGTGGACAACCGGGAAGCTACTAATCAGCGATAACAGTACTCCTGAGAATGTTTGGGTTGTATACTCTCAAATACAGGAGAAATTTCAATAGAGAATGTTCAATTTGTCGTCGACGACGGGGGATCTCAGTTGTTTCCACGCTGTAGAGAGACGATGAAAATTTGCCTGAACAACCCGGATAAATATCTGGTTAGCTCCACTGAAATTTCGCAAGAGTCGAAAACCGCGGCAAAAATAGGAAGGATAATGCACCGAGTAAACTAAAGAATTAATCGTGATTAAGAACGGTTGGATCTATTTGACTCTTTTCGGAGCTCCCAACTCGATGATCAATTGATCATCAGCGCCCATGTTTCCATGGATAAACGGACAAATGACCAGATTGTGATTTGTGAAAGACCGAAAGCTGCCCCCAAGACGCGGTCAAATTCGCCGGGAGAGACCGAAAGCTCCAGCCTTTAGGCCTCTCTCGTCCGGCCTATAAATACCACACGGATCGCTAAGGCTTGCGTCCTCAGAGGCAAAGCTACTCAACGCAAAGTCGCAAAAAAATTAAACACCACACCACACCTCTGGCTCTTCCACTGAGTTGAGGCAGAAAACCAGCTAGCTGTACACAGCATAATGGACTTCCACGGAGACGCCGAGGACTTCGCCCTCGAGTTCATCCGCGAGCACCTGCTCGGCGGCGACGCCCCTGTCCCCGAGCCGGCCAGCCTTGAGGCCACCGGCGAACCGGCAGCGTCAGCGTACCCGCCCATGTTCATGCCACAGCATGAGCAGCAGCAGCAGCAAGGTTGTTACGTAGACCTAGCGCGCGAGTACGTGGATGCTGCTCCGGTTGCTGAGGCGGCAGCGAACCGTGCGCAAGAGCCGGCGCAGGCGGCAGAGGTGATGATCAACTTCGGAAGCGAGTCCTCCCCCGTGAGGCCGTCGTCACTGACCATCACCCTGCCCCCGAGCTTGTTCGGCTGGGTGTCGGCTGCCCCGCCGGCCGCGGCCGCCGCCCCCGGCGCCGTGGAGGACTTCCGCAAGTACCGCGGCGTACGGCAGCGGCCGTGGGGGAAGTTCGCGGCGGAGATCCGCGACCCAAAGCGCCGGGGTTCGCGCGTGTGGCTCGGGACGTATGACACGCCCGTGGAGGCCGCGCGCGCCTACGACCGCGCTGCCTTCCTTATGCGCGGCGCCAAGGCCATCCTCAACTTCCCCAACGAAGTCGGCTCGCGCACCGGCGACCTATGGGCCCCGCCGACGTCACAGACCGCCGCGGCGCCGCCAGCTGCAGCCGCGACGAACAAACGGAAGCGACAGTCATCGGAGGACGACCCCGACGTCGAGGTGATTGGAGTGGTAGACAAGGCTGCAAAGACCGAAGCGCCGACGTCCTACTCATCGTCACTGTCATCCATGTCGCGGGACACGACGGAGGCGACGTCGTCGACTGGGTCGGAGTCCACTGGCTCGGCTGCCGAGAGTTTCCCCGTGACGCCGTCGAAATGGAGCTGGGAGCAGTACTGGGACGGGCTGCTCGGTGGCCTGCCGCCGCTGTCACCGCATCCGGCGTTGGGGTTTCCGCAGCTCACCGTTAGCTAAGAAATTAAACAATGATTAGCTGAGGTGGGCTCACTAATAATGGGTTTTTTTCGTTGTTAACGACGTGTACATTGGACAGTTTTTTTAGCTTAATAGCAGGGGCGCAGCGTATAGACTCACACAAAGAGAACTCAATAGTGGAGTATATGGTGTCGACGCGTACAATACAAGCAAAGACATATTTTTTACGGTTTCTCTTAAAAAAAAATACCACAAAGGTAGAGAGAGATACCCTGCATGCTACTCGCATGTCGTATTCAAGTATCACTAGCTAGTGCAGTGGTTGAGATCGATCAAATGCTAGCAAAGAATAAGCAAAGGGTGCCTTTTGGCATTTGATATGACGTTGTAAATTATTTCGAGTTAAAGTGTTTACTGAGATCAGGGTTTGTAATTTCAGAACGAAATTCCTAAAATTTCGGGCCCCCTAGTACAAAACTATTTCATCCGAAAAATTCAATTTTTTTTCAAAATTCTATGAATTTGGTCAAATTTTATTCAAATTTGGTCAAAATCTATTTAAATTTCAAAAAAAAACTGTTCCGAAATTTTTTGAAATTTCTGAAATATATGAGATATCGGAAATTTCGATGCCCCCAACAGAAATAAGCAAAACGAAATTACAAACACTGACTGAGATACCCTGCATTGTATGTTTTCTTGTGCATTTCCTTAAAATTTTTTTCTTTCCTCCATTCTATTGAGGAATGAGTTAACATATATACACCGCAAGCCATTTCACAAGCAAACGACACGCTCAAGCTTTTGTCAAAAATTCGATTGTATTACGACCATGTATCGTGAAAATCTGCATGAGCTTTTGAGAAATTCGATTGTATTATGACCATGTATTATGAAAATCTTGCGTTCCAAAACGAACCTTAGATTTCTATGCTTACCTCGGACTAATTAATATGCCATTCACGTAGTGAGCATGCACCATTGTCACACAGAGATCTTTAATTAAATTTTTTAAAAAAAAACATGAGAATTGCCATTCACTTAGGGCTCCTTCGTAACGTACTCCCTCCAGTCAAAAAACAAGTTGTTTTTCAAGTCAATGTTACACAATTTTGAATACCTAGTTAGTTAACATAAGTTAAAAAATTATATATTATCTAAAAATGTTACATAAGTGTAATATTATCATGCTCCGGTTATGACAAACTTGAATATATCATTTTCATATAACAATAACTTAGTATTTAAAATGATTTTTATGGTTAAAAGTAATTTATATTGACTGTACGTATTCCAAAACGATATTTTTGACTAGAGGGAGTTTTTTTTTAACTGAAGGGAGTAGGATTTTAGAAAAACAGGAATATAAAAAACACAGAAATGAAGTGTCATGTGTGAATCTAATAGGAACTCAAACCACGTGAATTTGAAATATGTATGTGGATAGTCCATAGGAAAATAATATAGGAGTATAATAGTTTCAATAGAGATAAAAGAAAGATGCATTGGACTTCTCAAAGCAAATCTAAATGAGGTTTGAGCTCATATCCTAGTTTCCTATGGAATTGAGATATAAGAAAGCAACCATAGGAATTTGCCAACCTAGCAAATGGAATTCTTATGTAACTGGTGGCGGTTTAATGTGTCATTAATTCCTCTCCATTTCGCAGGGTACCTAGCAAATGCGGCGAACTTAACATGGTCGTTTAAACTTAAATCTAGACTAGACATATAAAATAACTACATACCAATATTCATCATTGGCCATTTTGGTTAGTACTCCCTCCGTTTCTTACTAATTAACACTAGACACTACTTATTTTGAATTTTTTATTAAACATTTACAAATACTAGAAATGATACAATGTTATTAAAGTAGGGGTATATCCTAAATATAAGCATTAAATTTTTTACTCACTTTGATATAACAATTTAAGAGTAATTAATAATTAAATTTTAAATAGGAAAGTCAAAACTATCAGTTCTGAAAAAACGGAGGGAGGGAGTAATATACTTCAACGTATTTGACTGAACCAGCTAAACTTGTAACTCATAGGACAGCCACGTAGCGGTTTCCCTGCCGTTGACGGGAAAGGTGTCACACCCCAGACTGACCTTTTGTGGAGGACGAGTTTGGACCGTACAATTAACCTGTAATCTTGTACTAGTCCCAGGAATATAGTGCTGGCACAATAAACGATGGAACCATCATGAAACAAGTTGTCTTTATTAGTAGACATAGCCTTGCATCCAAGTTGGAACTGCGGACATACTCCGAATTCACAACGTTACATTAGCAGAAGAGCGGAAGCGGCATCTAGCCCAAAGCCATAAGCGTGACTTGGAGACTAAACCGAAATCCTAAAACTCCCCGAAACCAGCTTGCTCCTGAAAGAACTCCTCATCGGTTGGATTCAGCTCGTCTTCCAACACTGGGGGATATATATATATATATATATATATATATATATATATATATATATATATGTCGGCGAAATGGGATAGGGGGTCCCACATACCCTGGGGACGCGTGGGTCACCGGCCAAGTCAGTTCCCCGAGGGGCCATCTCACCTTCGGTCCCGGGGCACCGCCCCCACCGGTTTCGGCCCCGAGGCATCGTTGGCCTCGGGCCCGTACCTTGCCTCCGGGCGCCATCGTCTCACTCCCTGCCCGGGGCCCACATGTCGGTCTCCGGCAGGATCGATGGACCAGCTCTCCAAATATCAACATTAATGATGAGGCGACGGGGCACGTTGCCCCTGTCGTCCGCTCCGCCACGCGTAAGTGTCTCAGGACGGCCCCCCGTGAATACCTGACTGCTGTCAGAGGCCTGTTGACTTCTGTGGCGAGGGCGTGCGCCGAAGTCCAAGCAGTCAGAGACTCTTGACTTCGGCAGCGTGCTCCATCACATCCCATCACATCCTCACGACTCTACCGCCCGCTGCATACCTACTCTGGCATGGGCTCAGCAGGCGGGGACGAGAGCGACCAGACGCTCCACCGACTCCGGCGCAGGCTTTGCAGGCGGACGTGAGCGACTGGACGTCTTCCAACTCCGGCGTGGGCGTCGCAGGCGGAGGGGAGGACCAGAGAACTCTCCAGAAACTCTCTCTCTCTCTCTCTCTCTTGGTGTGCTGGTACTGTGGACTCCCTTGATTATAAAAGGAGGATCCAAGCCACCGAGAAAGGGGGGCCGAACTAGACAGGAGCTTTCCCGTCCTCTAACTCTCTGCTCTGCACCCCCGGGCTCACTCTCTAACCACTGTTCTTCTTCTCCGGCTCCGGCCGTGAGCTAGATACACCTTGTAACCATAATACCACATTCATCCACCTCATAGCAAAACACGCACAGGAGTAGGGTATTACGCTCCGGCGGCCCGAACCTGTATAAATCCCCGTGTCTTCCTTGTGCATCGATCCCTTCTTCCCTGCGCGATCTCCTCGGTTCGGACGGTCCGGACCCTTCTGCCTTCGTTCACGGTTCGGACGGTCCGGACCCGCTTCGGATGGTCCGGACTCCTCTGTTTCTTCTACGTCTTCTTCGCGTATCTTTCTTCTACACCCTGACGCCGGCTTCGCCTGAGAACTACTCCCCTGGCCGAATCTCAAAAGGGGGGTCTCCTGACTTCCCGCCGTCGAGGTTTCATCCTCCGACAGCTGGCACGCCAGGTAGGGGGAGTTTCCTTTTCAGGTGTTACGCCGGCGCCTCCAACATCGACGCGCTCCATGGCAGGAGGCCACCATCATCGTCGAGACTACGGCGAGGGGTCCGGCGGCTACACCCCGCCGGGCAACGTAGCCCCCGACAGGGACCCTGGAGAGGACGGCAGGCTCTCACGTTCCGCGCTACGGCGGAACAGGAGGAAGCGCCAGAAGGCCAAGGCGGCAGCCGAGAGCTACGCCTTGGCGGCTACGGGCAGCCCCCGGAGCTATGATGCCCGCGGAGGCGATGGTCGCGGCAAGCGGCGAAAGGCCGCACGCGCGCCGCCACCGCAGGCGACAACCCAGAAGTGGTGCCCCCTCCACCAGACGGACTGGCACGACATCACGGAGTGCCGCGCCGTCCAGTGCTCACCCGAGCGTGCCGAGCCGGCCTTAGTTCGGGGATGGTGCGCCTACCACAACACGGACCGGCACGACATCACGGAGTGCCGCGCCGTCCAGGGCATGGCCGAGCGCCTCAAGCCGGCCGCAGCCCGTGGGTGGTGCGCCTTCCACGACACGGACCGGCACGACATCACGGAGTGTCGTGCCGTCCAGCGTTTGGCCGAGCGCCTCGAGCCGGTCGAAGCCCGGAGGTGGTGCGCCGTCCACGAGACGGATTCGCACGACCTCGTGGAGTGTCGCGCCGTCCACAAGTTGGCCGAGCGCGTCAAGAAGTCCCGGCATGAGCAGTAGCGGGCCCGAGCTCGCTACCTCTCAAGGGACCTGAGCCCGTGCGGTCGAGCCCCTGGCTCCCGGGCTCATAAATAGCCCCGGTCGGAGCTTAGCTCCCGGGTGCGTAAATAGCCCCGGTCGGAGCTTGGCTCCCGGGCGCGTCCTTAGCCCCGATCGGAGCTTAGCTCCCGGGCGCGCGCAAATAGCCCCAGTCGGAGCCCCTGGCTCCCGGGCGCATATCTTTCCCCGGTCAGAGCCCCTGGCTCCCGGGCTCACATTTAGCCCCGCACGGAGCCCTTGGCTCCCGGGCGTGCGTATCTTGCCCCGGTCAAGCCCCTGGCTCCCGGGTGCATATCTCCCCCCGGTCCGGTCACGGAGAGCTCGCTCCCTCTCAAGGAACCTGAGTCCGAGGGAGCTGAGCCCGAGTCCCGGCCGAACTAGTAGCGGGCCAAGCGCGCTCGAAGCGGTTCGGACGGTCCGAACCGTCGACGGACGGTCCGGTTGTAGCGACTCGGACCGTCCGGCCCTTAGGCAAACCGTCCGAATCCCGCTCCCGAAACAGGGTAGCCTCGCCAGGGCGAGTGCGGGCCTAGGAACACGGCGCTCGGGACAACATCAACATTCTCATAACCAGATGGGAACCGACAACCCGGATAGCTTCGCCCTGGCGAGAGCGTGTCCGGGAAGGACGTCCCGACACTTTCCAAGCCCGAAGAGATCGTCCCGATTCGTCCCACATTCCCGGGAAGCGTCGACTGTATCGGTTCTGGTTCTTTGGTTGGCTTTTGGTTTAATGAAAATCTCTCCTCTCCCCCTTTATTAGAGGAAGCCTTCCCCTTTCCTTTGTCATAGGGTACGATTGCCCGGACTCCATCGGACGCGATGGCGAGTCCGGGCGGTTCGTCCCGACTCATTCCGGGACCTCCGGGCCCCGGGCGCACATAGGGTACGACTGCCCGGACTCCATCGGACGCGATGGCGAGTCCGGGCGGTTCGTCCTGACTCAGTCCGGGACCTCCGGGCCCCGGGCGCACATAGGGTACGACTGCCCGGACTCCATCGGACGCGATGGCGAGTCCGGGCGGTTCGTCCTGACTCAGTCCGGGGCCTCCGGGTCCCGGCGTGACAGTCCGGACCACGCCGCCCTGTCGAGCGCGAGTCCGGGCAAGCCGCTCCCGGTCGAGGGTCTTCTCCCAGTGTCAAGAGCTCGCACCCTCGCAAGGGAAGCTGAGCCCGAGCATGGCCCCTGACAGACCAGAACCAGAGAGAGTCCTCGCTGCCCTCGGCAGCGGGGCTCGTGCCTGCTCCTCGCGCCGTGGCCTCAGGTCATGACACGCGAGTTGATGGTTGGGCACGTACCGATAATATTCCGCAGGTAGCGAGCGTGGCGCACGTCGCAGAGCGCCCCTCGCCCAGCAAACGTATGGCCTGGGACTTACCTCCCGGGCTCGACTCTGAGGAGCCCGACCCGGGGCGGCATCGCCAAGGCGAATGCGCGCCTAGGAACGTGGCGTCCGGAATGACCCTCACAGGGCACGAGTACCCGGACGGCGTCGCTTCGGCAAAAGCGGGTTCCGGAGAAGTTGTCCCGACATGGTCCATAATCCTTAGCCAGGGCCCCCGTGCCCGGGCATATGTCGACCACGTCAAACCGCATGACAGTCCGGGGCCCCCTGGGTCCCGGGTGCATGTTTGAGCCGAGGCACAGATTCCCGAATCCGTGCACCAGGCCCGACACCGAGGTGCCGAACCAGGACGGCCTCGCCAAGGCGAGTGCAAGTCTAGGAACGCGACACCCGGAATAGGGCGCGATAGCCCGGACAGCACCGCCCCGGTGAGAATGCGTCCGGAAGGTCTTCTCGCGCCCCTTATTCAGTCCGGGGCCCCTGGGTCCCGGGCACATATTTGAGCCGAGGCACGGATTCCCGAATCTGTGCCCCGGGCCCGACACCAGGGTGTCGAACCAGGGCGGCCTCGCCAAGGCGAGTGCAAGCCTAGGAACGTGACACCCGGAATAGGGCGCGATAGCCCGGATAGCACCGCCCAGGCGAGAATGCTTCCGGAAGGTCGTCTCACATCCCATATTCAAGCCCGGGCCCCCGGAACCTGGCTTATATCAAAACCGTATTTCAGTCCAGGGCCCCCGGGTCCCGGACACGTATCCGCATGACAGCCGGGGCCCCCGGGTCCCGAGCACATGCCGGACTCGGGCTCGCGAGGTTAGCGAGTCCGAGCTCCGTCCCCCGAACACCAGCAACCTCCGAACAACACAATAAACCAAGGTACGAAAATATAAACATGATCATATACATATACAAATGTCTCTCTTTGTACAAGATAGGCAAACCCGGGACGCAAGCACAAGCGAGGCCCTGATCGTACGGGGGACAGTTGTGACGCCTCCCCGACTGGGTGGAAGGCCACCATGTGCATACGGCACCCGATCCCAGGATCAGTAGTCGGGTACGCACAACAATGATACAACTCAGAGTTACAATAAATACATATCAGAGTACATGTATATAAACAAGGAGATCCATCCAGGACAAACCCGGGATGGGCAACAATAATCAACAGGTAAACTAGCGAAAACAGCAAAAGCAGGGCGGAAGCTGGACAAAAACCACTCCACAGGCTCGGTTGGGAACTAGGCTCGAAACCTTCAGAAGTCTTCGTAGTCGGCCTGGTCTTGGAGGAACTCGGCAGCAGTCGGATCTTCGTCTTCTTCTCCAAAACCTACTATACATATATATGAACAAGGTGAGTACTTTCGTACTCAGCAAGCGGGGAAAAGATGCTATGTTGGCTAGACAGAAAGGCTAAGGGTTTGTTTACGAAAATTGCCTTTAGAAACTCTTTTCTTTGCAAACACTAGTGAGATCCAAATTTTAGTTGTCGGAAAGAGGCTCACGCCTCGATCCATTCCGCAAGTTGCTTTTCAACAACTCGCCAATTAATGAATCAAGCATAATCATACATGTTCTTATCATCTTTTACTTCGTATTTGCTGGTCCTGTATCTCCCGAGTAGCTACAACCACTCGTTGACCCTGAGACTCGGCTACAACCAAATCTCAGCTGTGGCACTTAATGCCCGCTACGCTGGCTACAACCAGCTAGCTAAACCGCCGCCCTGGCTACAACCCGGGGGCTCGAACATTGCTGCCCTGGCTACAACCCGGGAGCATGTCCATGGCACTTAATGCCCGCTACGCTGGCTACAACCAGCTAGCTAAAGTGGCTTCCCTGGCTACAACCCGGGAGCACAACTTGATCAACTTGCTGCCCTGGCTACAACCCGGGAGCTTGATCAATCCGTCTTCTGGCTACAACCCGAAGACATCTGTACAACTGCCGCCCTGGCTACAACCCGGGGGCTTAAGTTTGCTGCCCTGGCTACAACCCGGGAGCATGATCTTCATCCTGTTTACTTTTCATTCACTTGATTATGGTGCTTAACACCCCGGATCACACAGATCCGTTTCTGGCCACACAGGCCTTCCGTTTGCTCACTCGGCAAACTCTGGTCACGGTTCCCTTTCCATCAAACACTTTCACAAATCACTGGCAAACAAATCTACGCTATGGGAATCACCTTGCATCGCCCTTAACCGTGGGCACGGCTGTTCGAACAGTTCTGCTAATCTCTGCAGAGGGTGTGCGCTTTACCCATCCGACACGAAAATTACACCGAGTACTGGCCCGTACCCAGAAATTCGTGACAAGGCCATTTCCAAAGCCAGTCTAGGGTTATCCAATGCCAGCCGAAAGATCCACACAGGATTCAGTGGTCGGCACTGAACTTCCCTAAACCTACTATTTACTCGGCCAGGGGCATCCCATAATACCCGCATGGTCGCACTGTAAGATGCTCGGATGGAATCCCCAAAGGAAACGGTCCTTAATGATAATACATAGCCAAGCCACACAGGCACTGTCTCTGTATATCAAGACTTTCACAACTTTATTTGTTTCGCAAACACGCCGATACACAGAGTACCGGGTTTTTCAATCAGTTAGTAAAACCCAATGTTTTTCCCAACGACAAACAACGTTGCAGAGCTAAGCCATTCTACTCGGCATCGTATCCTCAGATAGGATACTAGCGTGCCATTTATGGGGCTCTTCAAGGGAGAAATATATCAACATCCTACCAAATAAGTGCTACTACTGGGTAGGTCCATCAGTTGCGCTTGCAAAACCGAGGCCAACAGTTTAAAAGGTGTAAACTAAGCATGCATAATATTTTCCAAACAACATAGTTTTGCATATATGGGAAACAATATGATCAAAGAGGCTTGCCTTGTTCCAAGGAGGGGTCTTCTTCGGCGAAGGCGGCTTCTGGATCGTCCACCGGTTCAGGCTCTGAACAAGCAGAAAGAAACACTGATAAGCAGGAGAAGTAAAACACCAAGAAAAAGATCAAGAAGTAGTCGGCTGCAGAGAAAGGTGGCAGTCGGCTGAACCAGGTTTGCAATCCGGGTGAAAGAGCTCCAAAGCTTGAGAGGAGAAAGAGAACTCAGCAGAGCTGGAGCTGGCCGGTTTGCAAAACAAAGGAAAAGAGGAGGCACGGTGGTGCTGGGCAACGGGTGGAGCAAGGAAGTCAAGATGAACTGACAGGGATACGACAGGGAGTGACCTTGGAGTCCAACTGGTCAGAGGAGTTGGCAAGCACTGTAGCGGCGATAAGACATTAAGGTCAAGGCAAGGTCAGGTTGGAGAAATCTCACTGACAGGCCTTCGGACTGACCACTGGTCCAAGCGATGCAGCAGGTTATTGTCCATCGGTCCAAGCGGTGCTGAGGGCAGGTGAAGACTGATTCTTCACTACCATGGTAGTCGGCGTCCAACGGCGGGTGCAACTCGGGGGACAAAGAAACAACAGGTCTCAACAAGGTAGTCGGCCACTTCACAGTGCTTACTCGGCAGCAAGGAGGTCCGAGTAAGACAAAGGAAAGGGCAGGATACAAGGACTGAGTAGTAATCTACTCGGCTCAAGGGAGAAGGTAGTCGGCTGGCCAGGAAGAAAAACTGGGGCACAGCTGACAGGATAGGAAGGGAGCTCGAGAAAACGAAAACTAGCGGGAAAGGAAAAACGGGTCGTTACAACAGTCACCGGTGTACCTCTGACCGGACCCCGAGCGACGTCGGAAGAGGAGCGCTCGGGGGCATGGAGGGCCCCCGGGCCCCGAAGGCGCCCGCGTATGGTGTCTGAAGAAAACCGGCGTCTTCCTCAACCTCTTCGTCAGGCATCGGCTCTACAAGATGTTCGCCGCGGTCGAAGAACCCTGCCTCCGGGGCAGCGGATTCGACCACGGCCTCCCGTGCCTCCTCGTGAACAACCGCGACTTCCTCGCGAACAACCGCGACTTCCTCGCGCACGGCGAACTCTCACCCCCGGGACGCGAGCCCGGTCTCCTGGGCCCGGACGCGTTCTCCCGGGAGAGTGCTTCCTTCTCCCGCGCCTCCATCTCGGGCCAGGCACGGGAGAACTCACCGGCGGCGGATTTGGTGGCGGCCTCCAAGCGGACGGCGTGCCTCATTCCTGCCACCGACTCCGGCGCAGGCTTTGCAGGCGGACGTGAGCGACTGGACGTCTTCCAACTCCGGCGTGGGCGTCGCAGGCGGAGGGGAGGACCAGAGAACTCTCCAGAAACTCTCTCTCTCTCTCTCTCTCTTGGTGTGCTGGTACTGTGGACTCCCTTGATTATAAAAGGAGGATCCAAGCCACCGAGAAAGGGGGGCCGAACTAGACAGGAGCTTCCCCATCCTCTAACTCTCTGCTCTGCACCCCCGGGCTCACTCTCTAACCACTGTTCTTCTTCTCCGGCTCCGGCCGTGAGCTAGATACACCTTGTAACCATAATACCACATTCATCCACCTCATAGCAAAACACGCACAGGAGTAGGGTATTACGCTCCGGCGGCCCGAACCTGTATAAATCCCCGTGTCTTTCTTGTGCATCGATCCCTTCTTCCCTGCGCGATCTCCTCGGTTCGGACGGTCCGGACCCTTCTGCCTTCGTTCACGGTCCGGACTCCTCTGTTTCTTCTACGTCTTCTTCGCGTATCTTTCTTCTACACCCTGACGCCGGCTTCGCCTGAGAACTACTCCCCTGGCCGAATCTCAAAAGGGGGGTCTCCTGACTTCCCGCCGTCGAGGTTTCATCCTCCGACATATATATATATATATATATATATATATATATATTATATATATATATATTATATATATATATATATATATATATATATATATATATATATATATATATATATATATATATATATATATATATATAGCAAGGGTGAGTACTAACGTACTCAACAAGCCATGGGGATTTACGTGGTTAATGCAAGCTTCAAAGAATGGCTGGTTGTTTCGTAATCCATTTTGTTTAAAATTGCTTTTGGAATGTTCTAAGTGTGTGCTTCTCAACAATCGGGGCGAGGTGCGGTCTCGCCCGGATCGGAGTGAATTGTATCAGTCTTTGAATCAACGCAACTCCCAAGAGTTGGCTTCTGGGATCCAACTCCACCAGCTGATCCAATTACATCAGGCCCACAGCCCTACTGTCCTTGATAGCGTCACCCCATTTTTCGAAATCGGATTCCCAATCCACAAACATCCTTTGCAAACATTCACCCATGACCGCGGGCACGGCTGTTCAAACAGTTTAAATCTTTACAGAGAGCTACACTTTACCCACACGACGCGACTTACCCTATCACCCAGCTCACGAATGAACGGACACGACTGGTGACTAGAGGTTTTCGTGACAAGGCATTTCCGGAGTCCACCCAGGTTACCTCATGCTAATTAGAGGGGTCCACGACCAATCACAGGGTAGGTCCTTGTAACGACCCGTTTTTCCTTTCCCGCTAGTTTTCGTTTTCCCGAGCTCCTTTCCTATCCTATCAGCTGCGCCTCCGTTTTCCCTCTTCCCGGCCAGCCGACTGCCTTCTTCCTTGAGCCGAGTAGACTGCTACTCAGTCCTTGTATCCTGCCCTTTCCTTGTCTTACTCGGACCTCCTTGTTGCCGAGTAAACCTGTGAAGTGGCCGACTACCTTGATGTCTTACCTGTTGTTTCACCGTTTCCCCCGAGTTGCACCCGCCCTTTGGACGCCGACTACCGAAGTAGAGAAGAATCAGTCTTCACCTGCCCGCAGCACCACTTGGACCGATGGACAATAACCTGCTACATCGCTTGGACCGGTGGTCAGTCCGAAGCCCTATCAGTGAGATTTCTCTAACCTGTCCTAGCCATGACCTTAATGTCTCATCGCAGCTACAGTGCCTGCCAACTCCCTGACCACGCCAGACTCCCAAGTCAAGCCCTGCGTGAACATCAAATCCTTTGTCAGTTCACCTTGACTTTTTCTCCCTACCCGTTGCCCAGCTTCACCGTGCCTCACCCTTGCACGCCGGCTATATATTGAGCCATCCATACTCCTTCTTCCTTTGTTTTGCAAACCGGCCAGCTCCAGCTCTGCTAAGCTCTCATCCTCTCAAGCCTTGGAGCTCTGTCGCCTGGTTCGCAAACCTGGTTCAGCCGACTGCCACCTTTTCTGCAGCCGACTACTCCTTGATCCTTTTTCTTGGTGTTTTACTTCTCCTGCTTATCAGTGTTTCTTTTTCTGCTTGTTCAGAGCCTGAACCGGTGGACGATCCAGAAGCCGCCTTCGCCGAAGAAGACCCCTCCTTGGAACAAGGCAAGCCTCTTTGATCATATTGTTTCCCATATATACAAAACTATGTTGTTTGGAAAATATATACATGCTTAGTTTACACCTTCTTAAGCTGTTGGCCTCGGTTTACAAGCGAAACCGATGGACCTACCCAGTAGCCGCACATATTTGGTAGGATGTTGATATATTTCTCCCTTGAGAGCCCCACAAATGGCACGCTAGCATCCTATCTGAGGATACGATGCCGAGTAGAATGACTTAGCTCTGCAACGTTGTTTGTCGTTTGGGAAAAACATTGGGTTTTAGTAAACTGATTGGAAAACCCGATACCTTGTGTATCGGCACGTTTTGTGAAATAAAGACAGCTTTTGAAAATCTTGGTGTACAGAGACAGCGCCTGTGTGGCATGGCTATGTATTACCGATAATGACCGTTTTCTTTGGGGATTCCATCCGAGCATCTTACAGTGCGACCATACAGGTATTATGGGATGCCCCTGGCCGAGTAAATAGTAGGTTTAGGGAAGTTCAGTGCCGACCACTGAATCCTGTGTGGATCTTTCGGCTGGCATTGGATAACCCTAGACTGGCTTTGGAAATGGCCTTGTCACGAATTTCTGGGTACAGGCCAGTACTCGGTGTAATTTTCGTGTCGGATGGGTAAAGCGCACACCCTCTGCAAAGATTAGCAGAACTGTTCGAACAGCCGTGCCCACGGTTAAGGGTGATGTAAGGTGATCCCCATAGCGTAGATTTGTTTGCCCGTGGGTTGTGAAAATGGTTGATGGAAAGGGAACCGTGACCAGAGTTTGCCGAGAAAGCAAACGGAAGGCCTGTGTGGCCAGAAACGGATCTGTGTGATCCGGGGTGTTAAGCACCATAATCAAGTGTGTGAAAAGTAAACAGGATGAAGATCATGCTCCCGGGTTGTAGCCAGGGCAGCAAACTTAAGCCCCCGGGTTGTAGCCAGGGCGGCAGTTGTGCAGTTGTCTTCGGGTTGTAGCCAGAAGACGGAATTGATCAAGCTCCCGGGTTGTAGCCAGGGCAGCAAGTTGATCAAGTTTGTGCTCCCGGGTTGTAGCCAGGGAAGCCAGATGAGCAAGCTTGAGTTCCCGGGTTGTAGCCAGGGAAGCAAGATAGCGAGCTGCGCCCCCGGGTTGTAGCCAGGGCGGCGGATGAGCTAGCTGGTTGTAGCCAGTGTAGCGGGCATTAAGTGCCACAACTGAGATTTGGTTGTAGCCGAGTCTCAGGGTCAACGAGTAGTTGTAGCTACTCGGGAGATACAGGACCAACAAATGCAAAGTAAAAGATGATACGAACATATACGCAAATGCTTGATTCATTAAGTGGCGAGTTGTTGAAAAGCAACTTGCGGAATGGATCGAGGCGTGAGCCTCTTTCTGACAACAAAATTTAAACTCACTAGTGTTTGCAAATAAAGGAGTTTCTAAAAGCAGTTTTTCGCAAATAAAACCCTTAGCCTTTCTGTCTAGCCAACATGGCATCTTTTCCTAGCTTGCTAAGTACGAAAGTACTCACCTTGTTCATATATGTATGGTAGGTTTTGGAGAAGAAGACGAAGATCCGACTGCTGCCGAGTTCCTCCAAGACCAGGCCGACTACGAAGACTTCTGAAGGTTTCGAGCCTAGTTCCCAACCGAGCCTGTGGAGTAGTTTTTGTCCAGCTTCCGCCCTGTTTTTGCTGTTTCCGCTAGTTTACCTGTTGTTTATCTTGCCCATCCTGGGTTTGTCCTAGATGGATCTCCTTATATTTATATGTGTACTCTGTTATGTATTTATTATAACTCTGAGTTGTATCATTGTTGTGCGTACCCGACTACTGATCCTGGGATCGGGTGCCGTATGCACATGGTGGCCTTCCACCTAGTCGGGGAGGCGTCACAGTCCTCAACCATGCTGTACCAGGAACCCAAGAGGCAACCCCGACGCCCTCCTGCACGATCCACAGTCCATTGGCACGCAAGGCGTCCCTAGGCGACTCTTTACTCAGCCAGGAGTTATCTCATATCACCTATGTGGTTATACTGTTGTATGTTCGGATGAAATTCCAGAGGAATCGGTCCTTAGCTGCAGTGCGGAAGACTCGTCTTGCTGGCACGATCCCCGCATCGTGGTTTTCGCAAACCATTTTATTTTCAAGGCACCAACCCAGGTATCGGGTTTTCCAATGTTTCGTAAACCCAAATTTTACCCATCATAGATATTTTTAAACTTGATAGGCAATCACCGGTACCATGTCCATCGACACGGATATCGGGATTTATCAAGGAAGGTGACAAGGATGTTTAAGAGAATCGCAATCAATCAAGAAAGTCATGCAGCAAATGGGTTGGCGGCCCGTCGGTCATCTTGCGACCGCAGCCGAGAAATTATAACAGTGTAACCTAGCGTATGCGATTTATCAAATAAAATACTTAGTTCCGTAATTATGGGCTCGAGATGATCAAAGGTGACTTGCCTTGCTCAAGGCCTGCAACTTCGTCTTCGAAATCCGCGTCCTGAGGCTCCTTGGACTCCGACGCTACACGCATTACAAAGCAATTCAATGAAAAGGATAGCATAATAGTCCTATTAGACATTTCTAAGTGTGCCATCGGAAAGGTCTCATTTTTAGAAAATTTCTGGAACTAAAATGGAGTCAATTGGATGAACAGTTGGAGATATATTGGTTTTTGAAGTTCTTGGCATTTTCTGGAATATTGGAAAAGGTTTCCAAAAAGAATTTCTCCCATTTATTTGCTCCTGGGCCACAGCTAGGCAGGGCCCAGTGGCCAGTCGTGGGGAAAAGGCCACAGAGGGGGAGGAGCTATGGGTTTGGCCCATAGAAGGGAGGGGAAGGGGGGCGGCCTCGGCTCAGGGAAAAGGGCCAGTTCGGCCTTAGTCCAGCCAGGCTGGGAAGGTGGCGGGTTCCAACGGGTAGGGCCCAACCCGACTGGCGGGACCCACTGTCGGTGACTCGGTGTAGCGTGGCGAGGCGGCTCCTAGCGTGTGGGCTAGATAAGGCAAGCGGGGCCCATGGTCAATGACAGGTCTACGAAAGGCGGGTTCACCGAAGCACGTGCGCAGGCGAGCGGTGGACGGGGCGTTCCACAGGTTCATGGTGCTCCAGTCTGGGGCGGGTCCACGCACAGTCACCCGGCTCGACATGGTCCCGGTGCGGCTAGCAGCAGCGCACGCGTGGTGGCCACGGGAGGGAGCGCGCGAGGAAGAAGATGAACAGCACTCGCATTGACGGCCTACAGCGACGCGGCTCACTGGAGCGATCCCCGGGGCTCCCGGCGATGGCGAGGACATCGGAGTGAAGCGGAGAACAAGGGGAAACAAACTAGCAGCTCGAATTCACCGAATCGTGACTGGAGACAGGCATTGCAGCGTCGTCCCGAGGCGGTGTCAGATTGGAGATTTTCAGTACGGCAAGCCAGGGTTCGATTCCCTACGTCAGAAGGTCCTTGGGGTTTCTAGGAGCATTTCCCCGGATGGAGATGAGCCGCGAGCGGCGCTACCCGCCAGGCGACGACGAACAGGCGAACGGCGAGGCGGCGGTTGAAGAGGAGGTATCTACGATGGGCGCCAGGGCCCAAAGGGGCACTGGCGAGCCTCAACGGGTACTAGGGGAGGGTATGAGAGGAAGAACGGGACACGATGGGATACCGAGACGAAGAAACGCTGTGACGGAATGCTGACGGCGCAAACGTAATCGTTCGGCCTCGGCTCGAGTGATGCGGTGGAGAGGAGCGAGGGCCGATGGTGTCAACGTCGACGGTCACCGGGGTGGCATGGCTCAATGGTCGCGGATGGACGACGAGGTCGCTTGGCACATGGGCGGTCCAAGGAGGTGCGGTGGAGCAACGTCTCGGGGAGAACGATTTGTGGAAGACGGGGCATTATTTATAGTTGAGGCAGGCTGAGGCTTCGAGAGGAAGGAAAGGAGGTTCTCCATCCCAGGGGTGGCTCGGCTGGCGCGGTCAAAAGGCGTCGTCGGCCTCTGTCCAGCGATGGTAGCGGCCAACCAGAAGGGAGGCCGTGGTCTGGTTCGGGAGGGAAAAAGGGACTAGCGGCGAAAGAAAGGGAATTTACGAGCTTCCGTTTTGAGGCGGGGCCGGTTGGAGAGGCAACTCCCCATCTTGTCGACTTGTGGCGGTCCCTGGGTGACGTGGGTGGGCGGCGGAAAAGCGGCGCAGTTCACTTGGAGCGGTGTGGCTGCAGGATTGGTCATGGCGATAGAGGGCATGATGGCGGCGTCCTCTTCGGTCGGCAACCGAATGGGAGAAGGGAGCTTCCAAGGTGCACCAGTGGGATTTCGAAATTGGCGAGGCCGTTCGGCAAGAGAGAGAGACACAGAGGAAGAAAGAGTCGCGCGGGGAAGATGAACAGGGGATCGAACAGGATCCTGACGCGTGGGGGAGCGACACGTGTTGGCGCCAGGGGCTTTGAGGGAACCAACGGGCCGGGGAAAAGAAAAGTGCAGGAACAAGCCGAGAATTCGAGGCCCATGTGTACAGTGCTGTTTTGTATTGTCCCGGGAATAGAGGAGTTGTTTTTTGTGTGAATTTACCTAGATGTTTTCAGGAATTGGAGGATAAATTGAGATCTAACTTCTTGAGACAGGGAGTTGATCACCGAGATTGGGGAAGGGGGTTGTTTCTGAAGTGAGGAGATGAGATCTTCACACAAGTAACATGATAACAAATAAAATCAATTCTTTGTAATTACGGTTTTTAATTAATTAGATTTTACGCCTATGTTAGGGCGTTACAGAAGGAAAAACAATTGGCGCGATGTACGACTGTACGTTCACCCTGAGCTGATCCTGCTTTACGCACCAAAATCTTCAATATAAAATTAAGCTCGGGCTGATGAGTGATGACTGTGGACTCGTTAAAGCCAGGCATGTGAGCATGTCAAGCACGAAACGGTAAACGTCACAGGTCAATCAGAGAATTGCCACAAGACGTAATTATTTTTTCTTATTGCAGTTTGTCTAGCAACCTGCCCGGTCAGCTCCCCAGCCAGTCCATCACGAAGTAGTCCGTCGGAGACATTGCAAATCGTTTAATTTACTCCATCCTTATAAAAATATAAAGGATCTTGTTTTTCATAATGTTAAAGACAGATCATGATCCCTTCGAACGGCTTAAGATCGAAGCTTATAGGCGAAAAACCTGACGCGGGCGAAAGGCCAGCCCCACTTGATGTAGGCAATAGGCACAATGGTGAAGAGCAATGCACACAAGGCGAAGCCACTAGGAGCTGAAGGTGAGCCCGGGAACGGATAAAGTCTCTGGCAAGAAGGCAAAGAGCCCAAAGCACCGAACAAAAAACGAGACGGTCGAAGGGCTTAGCGAGCAAGCAAAGCCCAGCAAAGGACCGAAGAGTCTATCAGTGCCATCTCTACCTAAGGGGACAGACGGCCCACTAAGAAGGTGGCCCATCTGAGGACCTAGCAGCCCATCAAGGACCCATGATCAGGAAAAGAGACATGTACCCCTGTAGCTGTCCCTTTTAGAGGCCATAATATAATACCACTTGTAAATGAAATCCTAGAATATGTATGTGAACCTTTAGACCTATAAATAAGCATCCAAAGTACTGTAACAATAAAGTTTTTGAGATTCAATACAGATATTTACTTTCTTTGTCTACACTTAGAATCCACTGTTATATTCTTCAACAACATATTAAGTCAGTATACCTAGAATTTGACTAATTATTAAATTAATAATGTATATTTTTATGTCACGTATATGGTATCATTATTTTTGTATTTGAAAATACTTTTGTATGATTTTAATTTCATAGTTGTTGATAATGTATTATAAAAATAATTAACGATCAAACTATTGATCAAAGATTGTTAACATATAACTTACACATCTTATATTTTTATACTAAGGGAGCACTTCGTGCCTCAGTCTAAGTGATGGGTTCAGCGCAGTGATCAGCTGAGCTGAGAGAGATATGGTCAGTGCATGATTAATTAATCAACACCAAAAGCACGTAGATCATGACGTACAAATTAGTTCTTTTTGTTCTCTAATCAATCAGTAGAGGAAATGATAAGGGTTTGATTTCAACAGTCTACGTTCAAAGTGCTTGTGATTGTACAGGTAGCTTAAAATGGTATTAGATACTAGCTTCTATCGACATAAATGGATTCCACGTCAACTGTCAACAAATGGCGCCTGGGCATGCATGTTCTCTACCGGATCAGACGATCAGTTAAGTACTTTAAGTCACCCTTCATATGCCCCAACAATTCTGCAGATATAGAATATATACCTTTTGATTATTTCGATTCGATTCCCCTGTCCACGATATGCATGTTATATCTTTCGTTATTTCTGTTGCACATTAGCATTGGCCTTAGCTTAATAGCTACTGTCTCTTCCGTTCACAAATATAAAAAAATTTAGATTTTTTTAAAATATTAAGAATAAAGAGAGAAGATTAATATGTCGAGATAGAACGGCGGTTTAGAGGTAAGTAGAAAAAATTAAATAAGTGATAAAATCTCTTATATTTGTATACGGCAGAAGTACGAAATTGCCTCCGGATTGATTTTTTCAGACAAAGAAAAAAAGGCTGCCTCTGAATTTCCAAGCACTAGTGGGGTTCACGCTACGTTTTCTTTCTTTGATTTTTGCGATGAGGGATGGGCATTACATTCTCTCTTTTTTTCTGAGAAGGGATTGACACTACATTACAACTATAGAATGACCAATCTAGCCAAAAGAAAATCTTCCCGGAAATAAAAATATATACAAAACCATAAAGAAGAATAGTTTTCGTTGCCCTCCTTAGCAAAGGTCGACGCCGCGGAACTGCAAAACCTTTGATCTAATCCTCGCGTCAAGAATGTTGAGTCTTTCGAAGGTTTCGGCTATCTGCATCGATTGTAGTGTAGTGGGGAGTTATCTCGTCGCCGTCATCGCCGTACTATCTTGGCGAGGTCGGAGATGCAATGCGATGGCTAGTATAGACGATACCCCCGGCTGAATATCAGCAATCCATATGCTGACTGTGTTACGATCACGCAGCTTACTAGCTTGTTGATTAATTGATTAATTAAGAGTCAGACCACAGGCAGGTCAAAATTACCGCGTAGCATACTGGAATGCATTGCAGTGATGCAGTGCTGTTAATTTGTCGATCTATCACTGCTTTGACATTTTCACTCTTCCATGTTTGACAGTGCTGTTAATTTGTCGATCTATCACTGCTTACTTTGACATTTTTACTCCTACCACGTTTGACAGTGCTGTTATTGTATACATCTAGTAATTTGACAGTATGAGTGGATTGGATATATAGTAAAACGCAAGTGTTGCCAGCGCTGGTCCAGTAGAGAACTCGTTGAAACGGTATAGATAGTGCGGTATCCTGGTCAATTACTCATTCAGTTAGGTCGTAGGCATGTCGTCACTGTATTTGTTTGTTTCTCATGTGAGGAAGGCCGCTTAATTTGTTGGGCCAATTCTTAGCTAGCGAACAAATACAAGTACCGAATTGTATTGACCATTGCTACGAGCATGCATATAGCTGCTTTTTTTTTTTTGAAAAAATATTATGGCTACTTACTTTCCAGTCGAAATTACTACAGAACATGCATTTCAGTTCAAGGGATCAGTGATCCATAGACTAATATAATATAAGGGTGTCTTCTTTTCTACACATTGACCGAGCTACTTCCTTAGTTTTCGTTAGCACGTTTTTCAAACTACTGAACGTTATGTTTCGTGCGAAAACTTTCTATAAAGAAGTTGCTTTAAAAAATAAATAAATTTATTTTTTAAGTTTGTAATAATTAAAACTTAATTAATCATGCGCTAATAACTTGTCTCGTTTTACGTGCCACCAAAAAGCTTCAGCCACCCGTAGATTTGAACGCAACCTAAGGGTGCGTTCGCTACTGCCTGCTGGCTTAGCTACTTCCTTAGTTTCTGTTAGTTTCTGTTAGCATGTTCTTCAAACTGCTAAACGATACATTTCATACGAAAACTTTCTGTATAGAAGTTACTTTAAAAATTAAATAAATTTATTTTTCAAGTTTATAATACTTAAACTTAATTAATCATATACTAATGATTTGTTTCGTTTTACGTACGCTGAAAATCTTAGCGTAGTAGCGAATGCAGCCTAAGCAGTCTAGCTAAGGAAGGGCTAGCCTAATCTTACTCAGTCCATGACCCGCAAATGCCATTCCATGCTACTTAGATATTTAAGTTATAGACATGCTTTTATTTATGGTTAATTATTTTTTTAAGTAGTAAACGATGTATCGGTTAATCATGAGGTATCTATGATAACTTTGTTAAATCTCAAAATACGCGTTTATATGAACGCTTATACTTTGTTTCTCAAAAAAAATCCTGTTTAGCTGAAAGTTAAGGTTAATATAATACACACAAATCATCTAGCTAAGGAAGCGTTATCCTAATTTTAATCAGTCCAGCCGCATTCCAACCTTCTCATCATCTTTAATTAATCTCTCTTCTGTTTGTGTGCAAGCCATGTTTAGTTAATGGATTGCCAGTTCGCCATCCCAAAAAGTCAGAAATCGTTGCTACTACAACCGACGAGTCAAGCCCTTCGCTGCTGAAGTGTTCAGAAGATGCCACCGAGGAGAGGACTCTCGCTTTCTCGGCCTGATCCCTTGCTGATATAAAAACAGATTACGGAATAAATGTGATTGCGATTAAGAACAAGAGCCACGACAATGGGCAGAGCATCCATTTTCTATGTATCCCTGACGTCTGAATCAGCGAGAATATCGCCATGAACAGTCTAACAGCTGACTTTAATTTGGGCCAACTGAACGATCGATCAACAGTCCCGGATCAATCGGCTCAGTTGGACGCCATCAAAGCACAAAACGGCGACGACCGGAGACGGAGCTGCAAAGGACAAGCTAGCTTAGCGTTTTCTTGCAAAGTACGGCCAAACTCTCCATGATGCCGTCGTTTTCGCCTGCAATAGATAAGGTGGGCGGGTGGATCGAGCTGGGAAAAGAAAACGCTAAAAATTTCGTGCTCTGATCGGTTTGATGCTGTCTCCGGCGCGTGCACTCACGGCTCACGCCGCTGAACAACTCGATCGACCAGTTTGTGTGCGACCCATGCGTTACGGCATCCAGCATGGGGCTGCACGTCGTCGCGCCCACAACGGAGGAGCTCGTGCTTTTGAATCCAGGGAAAGGAAAAGGTGGTGTGCCGCTCGGTGCTATCCCTGAAGAAAACACAGCGTTGCACTTGCTAATTGCTACAGGTTGTCGGTCGGTTCGACTGATCAACCCAGCGTCCGGAGGTGCCAGCAGCAAGTTACCTCTTTCCGGCGCAGTGGAACTGAAGTATGCTAGCTACCGGTTTCGTTGTCGGCAACCATGTCCAGTAACGTGATGTTTGACACTTCAGATTCGAAGGATTTCCACATGCTTGAGAATAGTTGCATGCTAATTGATGGCTGAAAGGGTTATGAGTGAATTGCCACCCAACTGCGCCCATGGATGCAGACAAGTTTGGTACGGGCAGTAGCAACAGGACCTGCACTTTCGCTACCCCACCCTCCTATACGACAAGTGGCATATCATAGATCTCAATGTAAACCCGCCAGCTGCTCCCAAGTCCCAACTTGGGCTGCGGTATCTGAAAGTCTTCATTGGGTACAATACAAACTTGGGCTTACTGGGGTTGGCATGCCATAAATGGGCTTAGCGTAGGTCACGGGTTGACCGGCCCCGGGTCGCAGATGGGCTTGGCCGCGTGCTCCTTGCTTGCTCGTTGTGGTTATTGGTTCGGCCATATTTCAACTTGCAGATTCTGAGGCCCATCACTCAGCGAGCTTTACGCTGAAAATTTTTTATTTTTATATTTATTTATTAAAAAATTTACAAAAGTAGATTTTTTTTCAAAGAAACACAAAAATAGACCCCTAACGCTCTCGGGAGGACGTTTTTATTAAATCGCCCTTCCAGAGGGCGATTTGATGACGTGGCTGACGGCCGTCAGCCATTTTGCAGGTGGCCTCCCGGCCTCCCAAAAACCGTCCTCTCAGAGGGCAGCAAGGGGGCCGCCTGCAAAATTGCCCAAAAACCGCCCTTTCTAAGGGCAGTTTTTAGGCGTCCGGAGGGCCTCCTGCAAAATCCCAAAAACCGCCCTCTTCCAGGGCGATTTTTGGGCACTTTTTGCAGGCGGCCCCCTTGCCGCCCTCTAGGAGGGCGGTTTTTAGCTCTCCCAGTATAAAACCTCCTACCAGACTCAAAAAATATCATAAAATTCACTCAAATTAAAAAAAAAGGAGAGAGCTAAGAGCGAGGCTGAACGAAAGCAGCGAAGCTCTGCCTGTTTGCTGATTTACCTGCAGGTAAAATCCATTGTCCCTTTACAATTTCTATTTGTATGCAAGAATTGATGCAGTATTGTACTAGCTACGTGTATAATACTATATAAAAATAACTTGTTACTCACAGATCTGTAGATTTTTAGTTAATCTGTTAGATGACTTACTTTTTGTACAGATGGTAATTACAAAATCTGGAATACACGGTTTTAGATGTTAGGAGAATATTGGTACCTAGTTTAACTGTATTTTTCATCAACAGATATGTCAAATAAGGTGATATTTCAGTTATTTCATGGGCAAGGGAATGTGAGATATGGTCCAGACGGTGTAGATCTGTCGGAGTTTAGTTCAACGGCTAAGAGTATTGATAGGCCAGCTGAAAGAAGTTTTGGGTCAGTATACAACTGGCTGATGCGAGGGTTTCGACTAGACCCCCAGCTCAGCGCAATAACCTTGTATGTAGTAGTCAGTCGTGTAGTTGAAGGTTTTTTTTGGGAACTGATGCCGGTGGATTGCACTGCCACTTGGAGATGGTATGTGGAGAATACATTCCAACGTGGTTGGCCACTGGGCATACTTGTGTCCATATATGTGAAAGATAACACCGCTGGTGCAATGCTCGTACAAGATGATGAGGGTCCAAGTACGGCGGGAGGTGATAGCAAAACAATGGAAGAAAATGAAGGAGGGAATGAAGAAGATAGACAGGCAACAGGTGTGGTAGATGAGGGAAAACAAATCGACACCATCGTCCAAAAAATGGATAGGGAAGATTCTGAAAATAAATATGCAGAGCATGATGATTCGTCTAATAAGGACAACGTGATGCCTGCAGAATGGAGCAACGAGGACTTCTTTGCGCTTGCAATCTCCGAGCGGCATCATGTGCCATGGGAGTACAAGAAGAATGAGGTCATTCAGGGGGCTAAGTACGCATATGTAGAAGATTTAAAGGAGGCAGTAAAACAATGGGCGGTGTCACTTCAGAGGGAGTTCTCGGTCGTGAAGTTAAACAAATCAGTGTATGAAGTGAATTGCATGAAGGATGGGTGTCCATGGCGGGTGCACGCATTCAAGGGTAAATGGAAAGATTATTGGCAAGTTTCAATCGTAACTGAGCATTCATGTTAGGTGTTGAAAAATATCATAGAAACATGACATCTGCATTTGTTGCAACAGAGATGTACTCCCACATTGTTAACAATCTGGGTACGAACCAAGGTCAATTGTTAGACATATTAAAGAGAAATTCAAATATACAATTAGCTATGTTAAGGCTTAGAGGGCAAAACAGAAGGTTGTAGATATGAGATTTGGCACATTTGAAGCATCCTATGTTAATTTGCCTCGTCTGTTAGGCTGTATTCTTCAGAAGAATCCAGAGACGTGCTACGACCTGAAAGCCTTTCCATCAATTGACCATGGTAATAAAAATGTGTTGCAACGAGTATTCTTTGCACTAGGTGCTTGCATTCAGGCATTTGTTCATTGTCGTCCCATCCTCTGCATCGATGGGACATTTCTGACTGGAAAGTACAGAGGGCAGATATTAACTGCAATTGGAGTTGATGAAAACAACCAAGTTCTACCGGTGGCTTTTGCTTTTGTTGAGAGTGAGAACACTGATAGCTGGTATTGGTTCCTAGAAAGGGTTAAGACAGTAGTTGTACGGATAAGGCCAGACGTATGCCTCGTACATGGCGACGGCAGCCGGTACTCCTCGGCCTCCTCCGAGTCCATCCTCCCTCTCCCTCCCTCTCTCTCTTCCTCTCTCTCTCCAGTTGCTCATCCCCATCTCCAAATATGCCTGTCCGGACCGTCCGGACAGGGTGAGAATGGTCCGGACTATATAATGCAAAACAACAATTTGTATAGTGCGGACCGTCTGAACAGGGTGAGAATGGTCCGGACTATATAATACAAAACAACAATTTATATAGTGCGGACCGTCCGAACAAAGTGAGGATGGTCCGGACTATACTGAGGGAGCTAAAAACCGCCCTCCCAGATGGCGGCAAGGGGGCCGCCTGCAAAAAACGCTCAAAAATCGCTCTGGAAAAGGGCGGTTTTTATCATTTTGCAGGCGACCCCTGGCCTCTCTCCGGCCGATGGCCGTCAGCCACGTCATCAAATCGCCCTCTGGAAGGGCGATTTAATGAAAACACCCTCCCAGAGGGCATTAGGGGTCTATTTTTGTGTTTTTTTAAAACAAAATTCTACTTTTATAAATCTTTTAATAAATAAATATAAAAATAAAAAATTTTCGCTTTACGCTCACATAGGATTCGAGCTTTACGCAGCTCACTAGGAGTGTTGGTTTTGGGCTAAAACTGGCCCAATCAAATAGATCCATTTTTTAAGTTTGTAATAATTAATACTTAATTAATCACGTGCTAATAATATTTCTTGTTTTACGTGTAGCTTATAAGAAAAAAAATAAAACATCTCAAACACCACGTAAGGCTGTCCAGAATTACGCTCTTAATCGCTTATGAATGTGTAGTTGTGAACTGTGATTTTGTGAAGCCCTGTTGGTTAAACGCGTGGTCTCTGGGCCTCGGCACCTCGCCATGCCACCGACTGTTTCGTTCGTGGCAGCAAAGCCCGCGTCGCCCGCGAAAGCTCGTCTGACTCATGTGGACAACATGGCGGTACGGTGGTGATAGGCTGATGCAAACATCTGTGGCTCTGGACTCTTCTTCCGTCGGGCCTCGGAACCTGAAGCTTGATCCGGTAGAACAAGAGAAACGGCCGGCGCACACGCCCGTCCCGCCCATGCCTTCGCGCGACGCGTCGCATGGCCGGCGCTCCTCCGTTCCCGGAGCGGCTCCGGCCGTTCCCACGTGTTGCCGCGTTGTCGGGCGACGGCGCGCCCGTCAGGCCGTCGCTTAGCTTCTCTGGAACAGTCCGGTTCCGTACCTTTCGGCACCACCCGTTTCCACGTAATCCGCCCAAAAAAGCTACCAGATCAGACACGAAATCCCCTGCCCTACCCGCGGCAGGGCGCCATCAATCACGTGCCGCAACAGAACTCGCAGTAACTTTTCTGTTTGCGATTGGGGAAAAAATATCTCCTGTAGCATCACACACACCGTTATGGATGATGCAATGGAAAAAAAAATTCTTCCTGTCGCTAACACAGTTACATTCCCAGGGCCAGGGAGGTGGCCATCATCGCCATGATGGCAGGCAGAATGTCTATCAGTTTAGGTAGCAATCCTGCGCGGAGCACAATCACTCGGCACATGAAGGTGGGAGCAAGAAGAGTACCGGATCGACCTAATTGCGCCCACTGAATTAATCAATCAATAAAGCTGCCACCCATGCACGCAAGCTAGCAAGCAAAGCGCCGGGGTGATCAGTCATCACGCTGTGTGTAAGTTGTACTGCGTGTGTGGCTGCGTTAGTTGTTGCGTCCCGCTTTGCCGGTCCTTGTCACCCACCACCGGCCAGCCCTGACAGCATCGTGTTGGTAGCCACATGCATTTGGATTTAGCAACTTTGTAGTACTACTCTCGTGGTGTTCAGGATAAGCCCGCTTGTTAGTAACGACGATAGTACTATACTCCTGCACGCTGTCAAGTTACGATTTCTTTTCTTCCTCAACTGATTATCTAGCCGGTAGTAGCAGTTCTTGCCTTGTCAGGCGTTGTTTACACGTTGAGGAGTGTGTCGTATGCAGGGTAGTATCTCTAGTAATCTGAGCCGGTTGCGCGCCATCTTTGCCCGCTCCGCGAACGCGAGTACGCGACAATTCCCACGCATTTGGCGTGTCCCCCTAATCCTCGTGAGGGTGACGTGCCCTCCTCGATGCGATTTTTATAAGCGCCCGGGAGCATCGTGTGGAGCTCAGCGATCAGCCGCTGCCGCACTGCAAGCTGGAGCAGCGAGCACCGTAGTAGCAGATCAGTAGCAGCAGCCTCCTCCTCGTACGCACTAGCTACACAGCGCATAGAGTATCGCACTTTACTGGATAAGTAAGCGAGCATCTCCAGCGGAGTGATCAGCGATGGAGAGCAGCTTGGTCGACACAACCGCTGCCACCCTGTGCCCGGCGGCGGCCGGCGGGCGCCGCCGCAATGGCAGCTTCTTGAACTGCTCGTGCTCCTCCAAAGGTACATCCACCGGCAAGCTGCTAGCTTTGCACACACTGTCACTCGTCGGGCGATCTGAATATCTGATGGAGTTTGTGGTTTTCGGTTGCGCAGAGTACAGGGTGAGCGCGTCCTACTCCATTGGGCGGATGCTGAGCGGGGTGAGGTCGGCGGCGCGCAAGAGGCTGTTCAGGAGCGAGCCGGCCGACCTGCTGGGCATCAACTGGTCGCCGTACTCGCCGTCGTCGAACGGCACCGACGACGGCCGGCACCAACATTGGTGGACGGCTCTCGAGAACAACTTCGTCCTCGAGGCCTCGGAGGACGAGTACGGCGGGGTCGTCGTGGACGCCGACAGGCTGCCGTCCGACACGGCCGCCTTTGCGCGGTCGCTCGCGGCGTCGCTCTCCTACTGGAAGTCCGTGGTACGTACGGCAACATCTTATCTACTCCTATCTATGATCTATCTGCATCCTTGTAGATGAGGCTTTGCGGTTTCAGATCGAGTAGAACTGAGTTCAGGTTCAGTTCAGTTCATTTCAAATGCGGACAGTGGAAAGTGTTTTTGTTGCAACAGTGCATACATCACTGATCAGTCGATCACCCACTGGCACTTGTCATGATTTTGATGTTTCAGGGAAAGAAAGGGGTTTGGCTAAAGTTACCAGTGGATCGCTCAGAATTTGTTCCTATTGCAGTAAAGGTATTGTTTTCTTTCCCTTCGTCAATTCAGAATTCATGAAGCCTACCACCTGTAGCGTTGACTCTGAAAGAGAAAGAAAGGTGTGGTTTTAGACAGATATGCAATGGCGATTTTGACATTGGGAAAAACAATTCAGGAGCTTACTGATGATCTTGCTAAACTTTATCTGCAGGAAGGTTTCAAGTACCACCATGCTGAGGAAGCATATGTGATGCTGACATACTGGATCCCTGAAGAGCCATGTATGCTCCCTGCAAATGCTTCTCACCAAGTTGGAGTTGGGGGATTTGTGATCAACGATCAAATGGAGGTTGGTTTCATGTGCTTTGCTGTTGTTTTCATTGGAACAGTTAACTGAAAGAGTTTTGTGTGTCTGACGGCATTGTCAACAATCGAACAGGTCCTAGTGGTGCAAGAGAAATATTGTGGTTCATCGTTGGATGGAGCTTGGAAACTCCCAACAGGATTCATTCTTGCGGTAAGAACATACTGAAGATCATTAACATGCAGTACTAACATACATATCATGTGTTTTGCTGTTACTAAAACAATGCTTGCTTGCAGTCGGAGGAAATATTTACAGGAGCTACTAGAGAAGTCAAGGAGGAAACTGGGGTAAGAAATGGAACGCTTTGCTATTCACATCTTTATATTTTCCTCATAAGGATCAATTCTCAGTTCTCAAAGTATTGTGTTGTTATTAACTATACAGGTTGACACTGAATTTGTGGACGTTGTTGCTTTTAGGTAACTATTTTCCTCATGGTAGCATGTGATCCTGTTGATTAGCTCTACTGAAACTGCTACCCCTTAGCCTGAATTTTATCTCATCAGTTTTCATCTTTTGCAACGATAGGCATGCACACAACGTGGCATTTCACAAGTCCGACCTGTTCTTCATCTGCATGCTAAGGCCTGTATCAAACGAGATCAAAATCGACGAAACAGAGATTCAGGCAGCAAAGGTACAACATCTTTAGACTTGCTGAAACATTTCCACAGTACAATATTCAGAGCGCCCTTCCTGGCACAACAAATCTCCTGAAACATTCCTTCTGCCCTGGTCTTTTTTCAGTGGATGCCACTCGAGGAGTTCGTCAAGCAGCCATTCATCCAGGAGGACCACATGTTCCAGAAGATCATGGACATCTGCATCCAGAGGCTCAGGAAGTGTTACTGCGGCCTGACCGCGCACAACGTCATCTCCAAGTTCGACGGCAGGAGGTCGACGCTGTACTACAACGTTTCTGAACCTGAGGATGTGAACTGCAGCGCTGCTTGACGGATCGCCCAACCTTCAGGTTCGCGTTGTGATCTAGCATTAGGCTTTGTGCAATGCAGTATAGTCAAAACCCTCAGTAAATATGAAAGATTAGAAAATACTAGGATTTATGACAGGTCGCAGGCGGTTGCAGTTTCGCGTAGATTGCAGCTACCTACACTGAAGAAGAACTTGAGAACGTTCAGACTATTTTTTGTTGCTGTGTGCGCTCACGCTAAGCAGCTGCTTAAGGTGTATCTAGTGTTGCTATGGCGAAAGCGAAGAACAAGCACCAAGAACTAGGATAGGATGTGATTGGCCTCCGAGTTTCTGCTCGTATGCGAACAGTGGGCCTAATTTAGGTACTTGCAACATTGCAAGTCCCAAATGTGTATGCAAGCGTTCTTTATGCGTGCAAAGCATAATCGAAGGACTATCCTGAATGCCTCATAACGATTTCGTAAGAGTGGTTTTGCAGTCATACATGGCACACCATGACTAGCTTCGAGTCATAGGCACCTTGTCTGCCGGGAAACTAGGGCCCGCTTGGTTTAGAGCAACTTGTCTATCAAAATATTGACATTTTACTTCCTCCGGTTTTAATAAATAATGTCGTTAACTTTTTTGACATGGTCTTTGATTATTTGTCTTATTTAAATAAAAAATTTAAGTAAATATGATTGATATGGTTTTTTACCATGACCTGGTTTATCATTAAAGATGACTCATATTTTTTATATTTACATCAATTTTTTGAATAAGACAAATGATCAAACATTATGATAAAAACCAATAATTTTATTTATTAAAAATTGAAGGTAGTACATAGTAACATAACTATGTTTAATTTGCTACCAATACTTGTGTATGACAAATATATCTTAGAGCAAGCCCAATTGAACTCTCAAATTTGACCCCCTATTAGTTAGAATAGGAGCTTTCTCATCTATATTTAACCTCCTATTTTACTTCACACTCCAACCAACCCCTCATATTTTTATGGGGCCCATTTGTCAGTGGTCCACGCCTTTCTTTTTCTCCCTTTCTCTCCTCTCTCTCTCTCTCTCACTTTCCTCTTCTCGGCCTTTCCTCTTCTGGCCGACGCGGCTCGGGGCGGCGGGGCCGACGGCCCGCCCCGCGGCGGGATACGCCAGCGGCCGGTCTTCCAAGATCTGAGGTGAGCCATTCTTTTCCTTTCCCTCCTCTCCTCTTTTTTAGGTTTTGCATTTGTTGGTGCCGATGACCGGCGGGCCGACGCCGCCGATGACCGGAGGGGGGCGGGAAGGGCGGCTGGAGGAGATGAGGCCCTCCTACATCTGGGGGGTTGCCTCCCCCCGGATGAGGGCCCCCTCCAGATAAGAGGTGTGTTAGGATTTTGGTTGGAGACGATTTTTAGCCCACAAACCCCTAAATTTGAGATGAAAGCTGGTTTGAGAGCTCTATTGGAGTTGCTCTTAGGGCCCTAATACGCGAATGTTTGCGCGGGCCTTCGATGTGCGATGCCCACGTGCTGTCCAGCCAATACATGTACATACATTTTGGCACAAAAAACATACTTCCTCTTTTTTGAGCCACGTGCAATACACTCCTTTTCCCCTAGCCCATTTAACATTCGGTCTAACTCAAAAAAAAAAGTTTTAAAACTTAGCGTTAGAAACTTATACAGATAAACTTGCAGTATATAAATACTCTGTTTGGACGAACACCCCATTTGGGCCAAAGACATAGAAATATTTAAATTAAACAAAAGAGAGAAAAAGACAGAACACCCTATTTAGGCGGCGATGGCCATCTTGCCTTGTTGCTGGTTAGCAGGCCGACGCTCAAATTCACAAATTCACGCGCGCGTGAGGCCAAAATGGAAAATGGACTGAGCTCGAAAGTAAAACGGCCTAAGGCCAAAAAAAAAGAGGAAGGTCCAAAAAACGTGGAAGGTTGGCGCGTTCACGCACGGGGACTGCGCGCGTCGATTTGCCCACTAGTGTTTTTCAAACGTTGCCAAAACATTGACATTGTCAAACTTACCTAGAATTTGGCATTGTCAATGTTTTGCATGGTAGCTAACCAGACCAATTGCTTTGCTCAAGCCATTTGGAAATGGAAGATGGGTTGAATTATCTTGGGGGCAATTTTAATCGAATCTTTCAATCTCTCATCGGACTGGCATGATCGATCGTGTTGAGTTGATGCCACGTTCTTTTCAATTTATTCACTGGATTATAGAAATGAATCAGTTGCCCACACTTCGAAAATATACGCTTTCTTAAAAAACTTTCTTCTATTGTATCCTTTAGACCACTTGTCTTAAACTATTTTAAAGTTTATTTATCAAAATATTTAATTTAACCTGTAATCGAGTAGATGATCCTCGACAATAATCCATACAATAATATAAATCAAACCGGGCATCATCTCGTGTCGCTCATTGGGTCCTCTCCCCTCGCCGGCACCGGCGGGGTGGCTCCCGCTGCTTCTTCCCCGAGCTCTCTTCCCTTCTCTCTCTCTTCTTTATTTTTTCCTGTTTGCTTTTAGATCCAAGTTTGGTTGGCTCCTTGGCTAGTCCAGTGCTCCCAGCGACAACGGCGGCGTCGCTTTTTCTTCGTGCAAGTGCTGGCCAGCGGCCTGCAACTCATGTTTGGATGCTAGCACCTCCAGATCCAGATCCAAGCCTATGGCATCGTTTTGGCGGCCAATGGTTCGTGCGTCGACGACCAGACATCCAAGCTGCCAACAATGACAGGATGGCTAAATCTATCATCTGCATGGCCAGATCCGATGGCAACACTGTGCTATCCACCCCTCTCATTGCCTCTGTCACTGCTAGAGCAGCTTGCCGGGGTGCTCGATGATCTGTGAGGTGGTGGCCCAGTGGGTGCATTGTGCAATGCAACGGTGGCCAAGCGGCTACGGCTACAGTGCAACGGCGCAACAGATGCGACGCTAATGGCCCGGGTGGCGAAGTTGCTACTTCTATGGTGTCGATGGCATGGTGGTGCTAGATCCCCGATCTGACCGCTGTCGCTTGGAGGCTACTCCTCGCTACAGCGTCTTTATCACTAGTCAAGGTCTTCAATACCAACTGGTAGACAGAGTCATCTTTCGATTCGATTCATAGAATTGTCGACAACCCCTCCTCTCTTTAGATGTATCCTTCAGATTTTGGGCGTGGTCTATTGGCTTGCTCACAACCTTATCATCGCAGGTTGGTGCGTCTAAAAAAGGTTACAGGTTGTGGTGTTCGTGACCAATTTAAAGTTGGACTAAGATTGAGAGGTACAGCAACACCAGCTCGGAATGAGGGGTCAACAATACTAGGGGACTTCGATTCTGCGGTGCTGCTCAAGTACTTGTTATTTGACCCTAGGGTTAAATCCCCAAGTCTACCTTTAGCTGGTTGTATCTAGTAATGGCGCCATTCACTTCCTTGTTGAAGACATTGTCTAGAGTTTGAAAATTTTCCCTAAGGGTGAAAAACCTATGGTCTGGTCTTTACTGATTGGATCATAACAACGACGGCACGTGCGGATGCGCGCATTGTTTTCTTTTGGAATAAGTCTATTTGAACCCCAAAGTATTGGAGTTGGTCTACTTAACCCCCTAAAGTATGAAATCGGGCATTCTATCCCCCAAAATATGCAATCTGGTTCAAATAACCCCCTAGAATCGTTTTGTTAGTGATTTTGATATATAAATGATGATGCAGCGACAATATTACTCACATGGTAGGTGATATTGCTTATATGGCACACACATTATTTCATTTGGCCTAAGATGATCCAACCAATTCATTCCTCTCACTAACTGGCAAGTCCGAGAATTGCATATCAATATTAATGTGCTTCTCTTTTAAGCTGTTATGCTTGTTAAAAAAAATACTTAACACACTCCATTACCATGTTATTGTCCACATGGCCAAAATCACTTATAAAACCATTCTAGGGGTTATTTGAACCGGTTTTCATACTTTAGGGGGTAGAATACTCGGTTTCATACTTTAGGGGGTTAAGCAGACCAACCCCAATACTTGGGGGCTAAATAGACTTATTCCTTTTCTTTTTGTAGGTGTTGCTTTTGGAGGGTCTTTATTGTGGTATAACTATTATTACGGTGGAGTATAAAGATAAAAATCGCTTGTGACGGTAGCTTGCTGCCAATGGATATTTGTTATCATATCGTTTTTTTAATAATTATAGATGCGTATCCTACCTAGAGACTGATTAATTGTACCATCCTGATTTCATCGCCTGAGATCGATACAACTTCCTTATCGTAAAAAAAGGGCATCGTCTGCATCGAGTTGTGAGCCTGTGAACTGCGATTGTTGTGGGGGGCAACGTGGGAATGCAGTATGAGCTGCGGCCGTTTCTCTCATAGTTGACCACAGAAGTTAGTACGCGTTTGCGCCTCTTTGTGACGCCCCACTAAAAATCATCAACCTACTCAAACCAGACAGCTTTCTCCATCCCTAAACAAAGGGTGGAGTTTTCCCACTAACCACAAAACCATTTATACCAATGACATGTTGGGCCCACATTTTGGTGGGTCCTAGATTCCAGTGAGCTCATAGCAGGGCAGCGCCAACGGCAAACAGATAACAAGGCCACTCAAGAAGCAGTACTACTAAACATTCACTTCATGACTCTTTCAGTCTTTCCCTTCTCCACTTCCAACCAAAATCAAATCGAAACGGAAGAAATTGAAATCCCTCTTCTATCCCCTACTCTTCCCTCCACTCCGATTTCCCTAAGCCCTAATCTGGCGCAAATGCTGTGGCCATAGCGAGATCTGTAGCACCATTGTGCCTCGTCGGCCGCGGGCATGGTGGTCCAGAACAGCGGCGGCGCTGCGTCGGTGGTCATCAACGTGTACGACCTGACACCCATGAACAATTACCTCTATTGGTTCGACCTCAGCATATACCACTCCGGAATCGAAGGTTGTGATTGTTCTCTCTTCAGGGCTATTGTTTTCCTTTTTTCATGGTTGATGCGGTGATGATAGCCTCTTACATGTTCATATACTTGTTCTGAGCATCTAGATAGCCTTCTTTTGCCATCAACTGTTATTAAAAGTTGTATTTTGGTATTGTTTTAAACAAAAAGATTGGATAGAAGAGTCGAGAGCTTTTTGAGCGATGCTTGATCCAAACTTGCGATGCTGTTTAGAAAACCAAGAAAATAAAATTATGGAATGTTGTTAGGGCAAGAATATGTTCATTTGACTCAGAAAGCGTGCAAAACAGGGGAAAAGTATGATTAGAAGAATTTAAAGTTCCAAGTAAACTCCGGTGTAGTTACACCTACCTTATACTTTACACTTGTACATTTTTTAAAAAAATTGAAAGACCCATACGTACAGGCATGTAATAATAGATTCACATTAAAAAAGAGTATATTTGAATTAAAAAATTCACCTAATCTTCTAATCAAAGAAAGACAAATTCTTGTATATTTTTTGCATAGTACACATCTCCTTGTGTTTGCATTTGACTTGCGTCAGTGACAAATATATGAAACAGAAGTATGGAGTGTGGTTTGGTTCGATTTGCAAAAATAGAAAGGAAGAAGAATTGCGGTTTGTTTGCACTGCTGCTCTTAGCAAAGCATTTATGAGTGTGACATTTGCAGTTATGCCCTAGGGCCATGTTATCGAGACTCATTTGGAAAAAGGATAGTTGAAGTTTGGTATGCTAAGTGTTAACCATTAAAAGTTGATTGAAATAGTTCACTACCTCCTAAATGATCTGCTCATTGTAATTCATGGGTTCGGGCTTTTAGTTTATTCATGTGTCAACTTTAAATTGTATATCAGCACTATTTTCTTGCACCTGTACCGATTTTTCACCTTTTCTCAACCAGCTTTTGGTGGCTTCCTGTACTGCGCTAACTGATTTGGATGAGTTTAATTCAAATGTTATGTCACTGTTAATTGAAATGAACAATTCATGGTGTGAAGTATGGATTTGGAGCACAGGAGTTCCCAATGAGTGGGTGTTTGAGGTGGAACCAAAGAACTGCCATGGCTTCGTCTATAGAAGGTCTGTTCCGATGGGCACAACTAGGATGTCCAGGGCAGAGTTCCGCTCGTTCATTGGAAATCTTGCTGGAAAGTACAATGGCAATGCATATCATTTGATTTCAAAGATGATGTGAGTAAGAACTTAACTGGAAAACCAATCCCTGGATGGGTGAAACGACTAGCAAGAGTGGGTTCGTATCAGTATTTCACTGTTTTATGAATATTTACCTGGCTTGCTTGACTCCATAGTTGCCTGATTTATTTTGTGATATTCTTAGGTTCCTTTTTCAACTACCTTCTGCCAAAAAGCCTTCAAGTTTCTGCAGTTAGGCACGTCCCAACTCATCCTGTATTTTCTGGTGAGTTTCTTCCTAGTCATGTATTTTACTTATGATTTATTTAGTTAGCTAGTTAGTATTATCCTCTGCAATTGCAGTATTGCACTCAGTTTCTAGGTACAGCTTGTTCTGTAGTAGTTCTCATTCTAGATGGCCATTATTTATACTATGAAATGTTAAACAACCATATTTGTGTTTTTTTTGGGTGAAAATGAGTGTTATGTTAGGTGTGTGTTTCAAATAATGTGCCCCTACCAAATCTTTTACGAACAAACAATCAGAGAACCTTTTGGTCATGTGCAAAATATATCCAATAAGACTAATATGCTATGTGTTACACTTCTTATTTTCTTCTTTTGACTTCTTTTGATCATGAAGTTAGGTTATTATTTAGTCTTCCTGATATATCAATTTTAGTTATATGGGAGCTAATGTGTGCTTCATATTAGCTTTGGCAAAAGAGCGATTGCTAATAGTGTCTACTCAGCCACGTTACTTTTTGTGAATATGCAAAAGGATGTCATTCCATTAAGTCGAAAAGAAAAACCAACAAAAAAGATTCATGCCTGAGAGCAAGGAGAGCAACCGAAAACAGAGGAAGGGGAAGGAAATAAAAGAAAGAAGAAAGAAAACTGCAGCTAGGCTAAAATCAAGCAAACATAGAAGGCAACCTAAACGACCCTATGAAAACGATTACAAACTGCTGGATGGCCACACTGGCTAGATGCTAAATATATGCTTCTTCAGCAATATCCCTGGCCACCTCTCTCTGGTTTCCTCTGCTTCAAAGCTGAGGCAGCACCATGACAAATTCTTGGCTTCTACTAATTTTGTTGATTTAGCTTACTTTCTTGAGTAACTAGCCACTTTAGGTATTTCCAGGTTTGCAAGGAATGACATGGTTTCTAGATACCCGTCACTTTGTTCTGTTTTCTAGTTGTTCACATTATTGACATTCAGTTATTTAATTTTTCCCTCTTCAAATGCAATCGCAGATGATGATATGGATTCAAGATCTTGTTCTATTAGTGGGGACAGTGATGTGGATGAGTTGGACCAACACCTTCTATCAACAGCAACCATTGAGCTTCATTCTATAGAACACCAAAGCTAGCCAAAGATGATATCTAAATTTAGCGACTCTTTATGTCCCCTGCGGTAGTGACAATTAAGACTTCAATTCCTGGATCTAGCATTGAAGCGCTTTTGTCATGCTTGAGTATTGATGCAAAGTCCTGGCAAATGCTGCCATCCTTGGTGGCAATGTTGCTAGCAGAGATGGAATTGCCACTGAGCCTAGATCCTGAATCCTTATAGGCATGCTAATATCGAAATCATACCTACAAACTAGAGCAATGCTGAGGTGGCCACAGCCTGTTATACCATATAGGCTCAAGACAATGATCATGACATCATACCAAAGTTGATTCAATTCTTTCTGCTGTAATTTTTTGGAATTGGTTATCGTCTCCGGTTATGTCATTAAAAAGTTTCTACTCCATAATGTCACTACATTATGTCCATGTTTGTGTTATTATTTGCCGAACGTACCATGGTGATCCTTACAACAATCTCCAGGTAAGTACTTAACTACAGTCCACTACTTATCAGCATCAAGCTTCATGAACATTCTGGCTCTATTCTATGTGTCCATAGAGTGGTGCCCCATTGGTTACTGCTTAGAGAGTTGGAGAGAAAATATACTCCTATAGAAAAGGTAAATTCAATTGATAAGCTACAATGACTAACACCCGTGTAGCTACTACTACTCTATCAAAATTACGGAGTTCACAATGAGGGAATCGTTTTCTTGTCTTTCCTCCCTGCAATCCCTCCATTGCAGACAATGCATACTTGACCGAACGCTTGGCTACAGTTTTAGGCCACATCAAGGAGAGCTTGGCTGCTTGGCAACTTCCTCTTGCGTGCAGCTGGACCTGTCATGAAGATAATGCTACACCCATCTCCTCTAGTTTACTCTTTGTTGCAGTTTAGTTCAAGCTAGTGGTAGAGCAAAAGACGAGTTCTTTTGGTGTTCGATGGGTTGAAGTTGTTCCCTGTAGTGCTTTTGGTGTTGGTCCAGTCGTTGTAAGCTGGTAGGCCCGCCCCAGAAAAGGAAGTTCTAAACCCTCAAGCTAAGCCATTTATCTAAAAAAACTAATGTTTTTTTCAGAAATGTTGTGACTTCTATATTGCATATGAGGAGTAATAGTTTGTAAATAGACATCTCCAATTCCAAAGGGCTAAATTCATCTCCAATGCTCAATGAAAATGCAACGGTGTAATGTTTGATGTATGAACCACAATAGTCAAGAGCAAGAAGAAACATCCGAAGCAATTGCATCGAACAGATGAAACAATAAGCAACAATGGATATGAACAAAATGCAGATGCACAAACAGAATACCTAACAATCAACCAACTACAAGTTAGAGAAGGAAAAATAGTCCCCATAAACCAGTCTAACCAGTCGTGAGACTATCTCCACTCACAAGACATATAAACCATGAATAATAGGTTCATGATTTGCACATAAGACATAAGATTTTTAGTAATTGAACTACTTGTACGATGGATAAACCAGGTAATAATGGTTTCTTGATTTTTAGTACATCGATCAACAAGCAGACAAGTAATTCAGACGATGAATTAAACCTATGCTCCACTTCCATGGAAGCAGCAAAGCAACAGTAACCATACTTAAGAGGACAGACCATGAAGAAACATCAACTCGAGCGTCAATTGTTTTCTTGTCTCTCATCCCTTCCAATCCCTCCATTCCTATCAAACAACGCATACCTAACAATTTGGCCTTCAATCAAGTAGAGCTTGGGCTGTCTGGCAACTTCCTCTTGCGTGTAGCTGAAACTGCATGCACCCTGTCACACCCTGAGTTTAGCCACACAGAAACTTTACCGAAGAAAATACCTAAGAAAAGGAATTTTAAAAAGGATAGAGAAATTAATTGATGGTGTAAAATGCAAGATAATAAATTATCGTGGCGGGGAATATTTTTCTTGTATTCTCTGTGCCAAAATACATTAACTGGATTTTTAGTGGAATTTACAAAGCACAGGAACTATTTTTAATAAATCAAATACGCTTATCGGAATTTAAATCGTCCTGGAAATCTTTTTCCTTTTCTTTTCCCTTCTGTTTTCTCTGCTTTCTCTTTTTCTCCATCGCTGTGCCGCTGGCCCAGCACTGTGCCGCAGGCCGGTTTTCCCTCCCCGGCCTTTTCGTCCTCGCGCCCGTGCCCCCGCGCCCTCGCGCCCGTGCCCCGCGGCCGCGCCCGCGCCCTCGCGCCCGAGCTCCTCACGCCCTCGCTCGCACCCGCGCCCACGCACCCGCTGACAGGCCGGGCCCGCCTGTCAGCATCATCTTCCTCCTCCGTCCGAATCGAGCGGAGGGGAAATTCCCCGGAGCCGTCCGATCCGGCGCCGCCACCCGGCTCATCCCGCGCGCCCTCCACTCGTTCAAACGGTCGCGGACCGAGTCCGCCCCACTCCCCCGAGTTCTCCGGCGTCCACGTCCCCTCTCTCCCGAGAATCTCGCACACGATGCCCACGCCGCCGTCCACTCTCCCGTGTGCGATTGGAGCCGTTCGGCCTCGATCTCTCCCGGCCGACTGTATAAAAACCATCTCCACCCTCTCCTCCATCTTTTCCCCAACACGCCGAGCTTTCCAGTGCCCCAGAACCCCGTCGCCACCGCGCACCCGAGCTCCACCGTCTTTCGCCGCTTCCGGCCGCCGCTCGCCGCCGTTCCGGACGCCGTCAGGCCACCCCGCCACCGCCAGCACCTCCGCCGCGCCGCGCCGCATCTCGGCCGCCACTCCGTGGAAGCCGAAGCTCGCCGGACCGCCTTGCCCGCGCGCACGGTGAGTATCGGCCTTCCGCCTCCTTTTCGGCCGATGATTCCTGCCGCGCCGTGTCTCCATTCTCTGCTCTAACTCCTCTCCCGTCCTCCTCATCCTCCAGGACACCTCGGCAATCGCCTCTCGCCCGTTCCCCGCCGTCGGAGTTCCATCGCTGACGTCGTCCCGAGGCCGTCGCCGCTTTTTCGTCGCCACCGTCGTCTTCGCGCCGTCGCTCGCCGTCGCGAGCCGCCGGTGAGAACCCCTTTCGTTTTCCCGTTCCTTTCCGCCCCTCCGTGTGGTCGCCACCGCGCCGGGTGGTCGCCGTCGTCGATCATCGGGTCGCGTGCGCGCCGCCGCCTCCCGCTCGGGACGGCTGGCTTCGGCCGCCGCTCCCCGGGGCCGTCCGATCTGCCGGGTGGCAGATCGGGGCCGCCCGCTCGCTCGCCCGCGTGGTTGCCCGCGGTGGCGCCACGTGGTGCGCCCGCTCTCGGCCGCGGTGGACTTGGTCCGCCGTGCGCCTGCCTCTCGCACGCCACTGGCTGGTGGAGCCCGCCTGTCGGCGCCGGCGTCCCAGTCTGGTGACGTCATTAATCGGTTAATGCGCATTAAATCACTGGTTAATTATATTCACTCTGAAAATAGCAGTAAAATTCAATAAATCATAACTATTTCATGCGAACTCTGATTAAGTCCATTCAAATTTCATTAAATCCAGAAAAATGCCAAGGATCCATTAAAAATACTTTCAGCCCATGTTTGTTGACCCCCATGTACTGTTTTTAATTGTTTATGCATTGTTTGTTGTAGAATCCGACGCCGGTAATTCTCCTGCGTATTTCGAGATCGTAGCCGAATACCTTGAGCCGGAGCAAGACAAGTCGCACTGATATTTTGATCAATTTGTACCCATTTTTCGTTAAATTGCTTTGTTTACGCAAATAAACTGCATTATTTTAATAATTCATGTGGATTGGTATTGCCTATACAATGTCAGGATGAAGCCTTAGTTTTGATGACTAAATCCTTGTCACCTGGATAATAATATGAGTAGAATATAATCCCTAGGATGCTTAGCCATGCTTAGCAACATAGCTCACCTGGGAATTAGATAATGTCTTTTTATATGATTCGACTCAATGTCGGAAAAATGGAACCTTGGATAGGTTGTTGTTAAATTCCTAAAATTTTGATCTAAATGGTGGGCTGTGGGTGTATGGTTTTGCTTGTCACACCCATGGCAATTAAGGACCGGTTCGCGGGAACCACTTGGGCAACTTCCCGTACTTGCCACAAGCCAGCGTGGGCAACGGCTGGGCTTGAAGCGTTTCTTCTCCCTCTCCTAGGCACCGAAGAAGAGGGTGGGCGTGATAGAGTTGGGTCGGCCCGGGGTAGGGTTGATCGGCTGCCGGATTCACCGTGGCGCAAGGGGGGTAGCCTGGCCAATATGGCGTGCCCTGTCGGCAGGTGCAACCTCAGCGTGGTGTGGATGGTTAGGGAGGGGTTGCGTGAACGGTCCTGTCACAGCCTCGCACGGGACATCGTGGTGATGTACTGGCACACGGGAACGTGTGTGGGGGCTGTGTCTTGTGGGTACAGTTGTACACCTCTGATCGGAGTAAAACTATTCGAATAGCCGCGCCCGCGGTAATGGGCACATTGGCCAAGACTCACTGTGATTAGTCTCACCCTAGATAATTAATCCTGTTTTATCAAACTGGTGTGTGGAAGGTGTGAGTCCGGTCGACGTGGTTGAGTTGACCGGGGGTGACTGGTTAGCGTGGTTTAACGCTAATCGGTGGAGACTGGTGAGTGTGGTGTAACTCTCAACAGTTACGCCTGGTGGTCGTGGTGTAACCTCCATCAGCGCGGCCTGGTCAACGTGGTTTAGCGTTGGTCGGGAAAAACTGGTCAGCGTGGTACGTTGTCCGGTGGTGACTGGTTAACGTGGTGTAGCGTTAATCAGTGGAGTCCGGGTAACATGGTGTAACGGTACCCGGAGGTGTCTGGTGAACGTGGTGTAGCGTTCATCAGTGGAGACTGGTTGACGTGGTTTAGCGTCAATCGGTTGGAAATGGTTGGACCTAGTTAACGTGGTGTAACGTTAATCAGTGGAAGTTAATATTGTTAATTAAATCAACTTTTTACTGTTTGCGAACTACTTCCCTTTTGCAACTGCTTTTCCGCAAATAAACCCTATCCCATCTTTGTACCCTGTGCATATGCATATTTGTGGGTGTGATTTGTTGAGTACTGTGGGTGGTACTCAGCCTTGCTCCAATTTTCCCCCAGTGTTGGAGGACGCGTCAGATGAAGATCATCCTGAGGAATAGGCTGGCTCCGCCGTCAAGGTGCCTGTGGGAATGGAATCGGCTGCTTGGCCAGATGTTTATAGACTCCGTTTTACCTTTTTCCGCTGCATTTATGTAATATACAGTTTACTCTGTTTGTAAGACACTCTGTATGGCAACTTGGTTTGTGTACCCTGGCTTTCCTGGGCATGGATTTATTACACATTAATGTTCAGAATTTCGGTGCGAATTTCTGGGCGTTACACACCCCAACCTCATCAGTGCTCTAAGCAGCAAGAGAACGAAGGCAATGTTTATCGAGGCATTTGAAGAAGTTGAAACCCAATAGATTAGGCTGATAGACATAAGAACTACCTAGGAGACGTCTGGATGACAGGATTCTCTAGTTGCATATGTCGAGGCCGAACGAGTAGTGCATTGCAGCTGCCTCCTCCTCCTCCTCCTCCCCTTCAGTTGCCTCCTCTTTGTCCTCGGAGAGGTCATCTAACAAGAGCATGTACAGGACACCATTTTGCTGCGTGCTTAGGATTGGATGAATTGGCAAGATCTCCGCAACCCGGCCTTCTTGAAGCACTCCAGCCCCCATAGACTTGCCATGCTCAGCTCATGGAGTTTCTTCCACTCTCCAGTGGCCGGGACCAGAGCCCACACCATCAACATTGTGTTGCGAGTGGAGACCGTCGCCGATGGACACGAGCTTGATTGAGCCCCCAACGCAGGTCATGGTCCGATACTCCACCAGCTGCCCCCTCCCGATGCAGCTGTCATTGTCATGCTGGCACTCTGGGGGCAGCCCGAGGTAGCAGAACTGGACGTCGTAGCCGCCGGAGAGCACATCGTTGCAGCTGCAGTGGAGGACGCCCTACACAAGGTCGGGGAAGGGGGGTGTGGCTGCTTGACCCGCCATGGTTCGATGCTCTTCCATGGAGACAAAGGCAGTGGTTTGGCGGAGTCTAGAGGCAGGGGCGGGCGCAGGACTAAAATTGCGTAGGGCATCTATGTTATGAAATTATCCTACCTTACAAGATAACTTCATAACTCATAAAATAAGTTAAAGCCGGTTTGAAACAGCTTGTGCTGGTGGCTTATAAGCCGCACACAAAACGAGAAACACCATTAGTCGTGATTAATTAAGTATTAACTATTAGAAACTTAAAAAATGGATCTATTTGATTTTTTAGAAATACTTTCATATAGAAAGTTTTTACAAAAACGTACCGTTTTATGTTTTGAGAAGCGTGCTAACGGAAATCGAGGAAGAAGCCACCCCCTATAAGGTGTATCTAACACCATGTTAGAGGCAAAGCAAACTAACCTTTTACAGTTTCATACAAAATGACTTCGAGATAATACAATATCATAAATTATAATCTACTACAGATATATATCTGCCAAAATATGTTATTTCCTGTAGAGAGACAACATAAGTTAGCACAAGCTATATAAATATTACTCCCTCCGTCTCAAAATAATAAAACTTAGTACTGGATGTGACACATTCTAGTACTATGAATCTGGACAGAGGGACTAATCTTGTTACGCAAAGCATTCTTCACAATCTTCATAGCTGCGAAACATCTCTCAACAGTAGTAGTGGCAATAGGAAGGGTAAGCGCTAGTTTCAAAAGATGATACACCAAAGGATAGGAGGGATGCTTCCTTGTATGTACCATCAGTTTAGCTAGATCAGCTATATTTGCCAATCTAGCAAACTGTGTATCATTGAGTACATTATCTATCTAGAGGCCAAGTTCATGCTCAAGAGTCACCATATCCTTGTGACTGAAGTCATCGGGATAAAACTTAGCTCACTTCATCAACTTCTCCTTGTCAAAACAATGAAACAAATCATTAGGGCCTAAAGCAGACATGCATAAAAGCAATTCAGAATTCACCTCATTAAATCTATCATTGAACTCCTATCCTAACAGATCCAAAACAGCATAAAAACAATCAATCCGATTAACGTTGGTCCTTGTCTTGACTTTTTTGGATTTACATAATCTTTTTCCATGTCCATAATTGAAATGTCATGTTCATCGCAAAAACAATATACCTTTTCTAAAAAAGAATCCCACCCTTCATCAATTCTAAGCTTTTCCAATTTCCATTTAGTGGATTCCACATCTAAAATTGCATTTAGAATGTATTTATCCTTTCTCCGTAAGGTTTTTGACAACTCATTTGTTAAAGCTAAAATCAGCATCATCATATATAAAAAGAATACGAAATCAAAGGACTAGAAATTTTTTAGAAGACCATTAGCTTGATGCCTTTTGTACGTATCATTGCCTTCTTCCTCAACATATTCTAGTACTTTAACAACTGAAGTAAACATCTTTGACAAGTCCACCAATGTTCTATAATGAGAGTTCCATCGAATGTCACCTGGCCTTTGAAAAGAAAGTCCTTGAGTTAATCCAATTCCTGTCGCAATATCTCCACTTCCAATTGCCTTCCCCACTTCTTCTTGGTGATGCTCTCGAAGTATATCCTTTCTCTTGCAAGATGAACCAACCACATTTAGCAAAACTGATATCATATCAAAGAAATCACCAACATCGAATAGCTTCTTTGTAATGACCACAACAACCAAGTTAAGTTTATTAGCAAAACAATATACGTAGTATGCCAAACTGTTCTCTCTCATAATTTTACCTTGCAAACCATTAAATTCACCTCACATATTACTTGCACCATCATAACATTATCCTCTGACTTGTTTTAGACTCATACCAAGGTTTGCAATTAAGAGATCGATGCAAGACTTGAGAGAAGAAACCGTTGTCTTTTCCACACGAACAACGCCAACAAATTTTTCTTTCTACACCCCACATTTATTAACATACCGAAGAACCATTGCCATTTGTTCTTTGTTGGAAACATCTCGACACTCATCAACCAATAAGCCAAACACATCATTGCCAATTTTTTCCATCATACTACCTAATATTTCTTTTGCAAAGCACTTAGTAATATCTTTGTGAATTGTTGAAGATATTATTTGATTATGAAGTGGAGAATTTTTGAATGCCTTGGCAATAACATCATTTTGTTTAATAGTATACTCCATCAACGGCAGATAATTTCCTTTATTTTTAGACTCCTTTGATTCATCATGGCCATGAAAAGGTTGTCCCTGATGTAGCAAGTATCGGCATACATCAATTGCAGCATCTAACCGGATAAGATGCTCATTTTTCTCAAATTGGCTTTGTTTATGCAAGGATGCAGGGATTGACTTAGATTCTCACAATTCTTGAGTGCCTTGTTGTGAAAACTATTCCGGTCACCAACATGAGTCACCAATCTCTATCTTATAGACAGGGAGGGAGGGGGAAGGACGGAGGACCAACCTAGCGGCGCAGATAGACTGGGAGGAGAAGCACGTGGGTAGGTGGTGGGAGGATCGTAAAACCGATATGAACCGTTGGATTTATCCATCGAATGGTCGACAATCAGCGTCTCTACTAGCATAGAAGTCACCGCCACCACTATTGTCTTTTTAATTTGTATAGATGGGGACCATATCAATCTGCACATGATTTCGAGTATCCATATCAGCTGATTGGGAATAAAAAGAGGCGGTTCAATCCATGTTGATTTGATAAATATACTAATTGGCTAGAGGGATGACAAAGCCTATTGTTTGTGTTGCTATTTGTTTAGGGATAGCATTAAAAAAATCACCATGGCCACGATGCATTTGTAGTAGAAGGTTTCAACTCTTGGAATAAGACAGAGAGATTGGTGACTCACGTTGGTGACCGGAATAGTTTTCACAACAAGGCACTCAAGAATTATGAGGATCTAAGTCAATCCCTACATCCTTGCATAAACAAAGCCAATTTGAGAAAAATGAGCATCTTATCCGGTTAGATGCTGCAATTGATGTATGTCGATATTTGCTACATCAGGGACAACCTTTTCATGGCCATGATGAATCAAAGAAGTCTAAAAATAAAGGAAATTATCTGCCGTTGATGGAGTATACTATTAAACAAAATGATGTTATTGCCAAGCCATTCAAAAATTCTCCACTTCATAATCAAATAATATCGTCAACAATTCAAAAAGATATTACTGAGTGCTTTGAAAAAGAAATATTGGGTAGTATGATGGACGAAATTGGCAATGATGTGTTTGGCTTATTGGTTGATGAGTGTCGAGATGTTTCCAACAAAGAACAAATGGTAGTGGTTCTTTGGTATGTTAATAAATGTGGAGTGTTGAAAGAAAAAATTGTTGGCGTTATTCATGTGGAAGAGACAATGGCTTCTTATCTCAAGTCTTGCATCGATCTCTTAATTACAGACCTTGGTATGAGTCTAAAACAAGTTAGAGGATAAGGTTATGATGATACAACACTTAAGCATCGGAATCTCTAATCAACACTTAAGCACTAAGGCCATTTTCCCATATGAGTGTGGTGCTTTGTGCCTCTCTCCAAGGATCAAAGGTAACTCTAGAGCACTTGGACACAAACACCGGGCCTTTGCACGAACCCCTCTTAATAGTGCGGCTTTCCTATGACTCAAATTCAAAAATTAAATTAAATTAAATCGCGTCGAGTCGTTTAGCTACTTTCCTTCTCTTGTAGGGGTCACCACGCACCATTTAAATCACCATAGGGACTAAACCTGCACTTATTCTCAATAAGATCACTTGTCCCCTAATTGTGTTGTCATCTATCATCCAAAACCCACTAGGGGCCTGGATGCACTTTCAGACTCGAGTTCATCTAAAAATCGGACAATCCGATACATTGGATATTCTGACATTTCTGTCGGACATTCTGATGTTTATCAATGAAGAGCAAATAGAGAGTCGAGTTGGCTGGAAAAACAAAAACTCTGACACTTTAGATATTCTGACAAAAATATCGAACATTCTAACAGAAAGACAATGACACTTAGAGAAAAAGAGAGTTTGAGCACTAGTGTCTAATCTAATTATATGAGTGTGACATCCCTCTTAATAATATGGCATCCTAACTCAAAAAATGTAAGAGATACAAGATTATACCATGAGGTTTGACACCATTTTCTTTTCAACTTCAATTCAGAATGCCATTTCGTCATTTCTCGGACTATGTCTAAATACAATACTTATAAACAAGTTAGTCCGTTCTAGTTGTCTTGTCATTAATCACCAAAATTGGATTAAGGGCCTAGATGTACTTTCACAAACACATTGCACGGTGCAACTTACATAGATCAGACTGTCTGACCAATTCATTTCCATTGTCTGATCAACACATGATCATAGTTGGACAATGAACTAGGCTGGTTGTCTGGTTGCACTCCAGACTGTCCGGTACAAGTGCTAGCCTGGACTGTCTATCATACTTGGACTGTCTGGCTAGTTCAAGTTTCAGGGTAATTTTAGAGCACTTCTTCATTGCTATTACTCGAAACATCCATAGGGTTCAGCAGTTGTTTTTGAGATGCTAACAATCTAATGTGCACCACACCTAGACTCTAGCACATAGAACCTCAAGCTACTAAACCACATCCCCTCTTTATGGTACGGTCTTTTAAACCTAAAACTGCCGCATTCACCCCAACTCCTTGAATGTGTTTCCACGAATGTTTCGCGACTGCACCATACATTGTTAAGGGATTTCTCGAACGAATTGTATTCTTAATCCATGTAATCCTCATCAGAACCCTAATCTTTTCACACATTCAACAAACAAGTTTAGTTCCGATGATTATGTTGGCATTAATCGCCAAAACAACACAAAGGGGCCTAGATGCTGTCAGATATGAAGAGGAGCAAAGATTGGACTTTACATGTTGAAGAACATCGAGTGGCTTGAAGAAATAGAAGTGGTCAAAATTTCGTGTGTTGATCAACATCAAGGCAAATGTATGAATGATATGGGACTAATGTGCAGAATAGGTTTTATTTAGGTGATTAGTCCCAATGATGAAATGGTTTCGATGTTTTCACCCTTCAAAGTGAAGAAAGAACATGACATAAGGGTGTTCCTATTGAGATAGCTTTTCTATTTGAATTTGAGTACAGTAATGCCAATACTATCAAAGAGGGATGCAACGTTGATGTCACGCCCGGAAAATACCCAACAATACTTTCCATGTGTAAGTGTATAATTCCTCGTCCCAGGAGGCGAGGTACACCACAGAATTGGTAAATAACAGAGTTTACATTAGCAGAAGCGTAAATGAGTATTTTATTACAGGGGCGACCAAAGGCCCAACATTCAAAGACAAACGAGTAAGGCGTTCAAATGGGCTGGGGACAAAGCCCACAGGCACGAGATGGCAGGAACGGGCTAATCTTCAAAGCCTTCATCTCCGGAGAACACCTCATCTCAATTGGAGGGAGTGAGCAAGATTGAGTACAACCATAATACTCAACAAATCATACCGACTAATGCAATTATAATGCAAGGGAGTCCAAGGAATATTCATAAGGTTACATTTTGCAGATAAATGAGAAGGTAGGAGTACTTTTCAAATTTTAAGGCATTTTATATAACAACGTCCTATTTCTACAACCTTGTTATGAACAGAAACTGCGCACCTACGCCATCCTGCCTTTTTCCTAGGCTACACCAATAGATTAACCAGTTTAGCCATAAGTTATCAAGAGAGAAAAAACTGTAACTTGGGTACATTGCTATGCTTGCCCATAACCGAGGGTACGACTATTCGAATAGTTTATACTATGGCCAGAGGTGTATACTTTACCCACAAGACACGCCTCACACGTGTTACCACGTGCCGTGCATCGCCACGGTGCCTCGGAAGGGAACGGGATATAATCCTTCACTCAGTCCAACCCTAAACAACAGACCGACCTAGACCTCTTGTGCCCCGCCAAGTGACCAGGGTAGAGAAGACGTGGTCTAAGCCCCCATGCATCTTTGCCATCTTGGCCTTCACTTGCGGAGACATCGGACCCATTCTGGGTGTCATTTGCCCCTCCGTGTCAAATCGCTTAAAGCTAGACTAAGCTTATGGATTAAGTCTTACCCATCAGACATGTGGTTGTACGGTTTATGTTTTGCAACAGAGGCCCAAAGACCGGTCCTTATGACGGCCGAGGTACAACTAACAAAACCACACACCCCGAGCCCAGCCAAAAACAGAGTTTGGGAATTTTGAATAGGGTTTCAACATGTCCTGGCTAATTGCCAAAATTACAACATTAATCATGATTTTAGAGTTATTCCCAAGTTTACCATTATAGAACATTCTCTAAGTTATTTCTAATTGGCATGGCTAAGCATAAACCTAAAAGTTCTAGTAAGGACCACGCATAGAGTTCTCACTAGACAATTTTGATACTAGGGTTGACAAGGAAATAATATACAATTATAAGGCCACAACAAGGAGTATATGAGGGGCTAAAATAAAACAGTATTTATGCGGGAATTTAATAAAGTGAAATGCAATAATTTAAATAAACATAAATTTTCACAATAATAGGTACACAATATGGTCGAGGGATGGTCTGACTTGCCTTGCTCGAACACAACGTCTTCCCTGTCGACCACGAGGAACTGCAGATCGTCCGAATCGGCAATGTCTACACGACCAAACGCAAATGAGGGCCAAAAGATAAATAAAACCATAAGAACAGCAGAAACAAAGTGCATAAATGGGTTCTCGACATTTTAAGAAAAATTTAGAGACTTGAACGGGTCAATTCGGAGTTCAAACATCCAAGATATGGCCGTTCAAAGTTTAGGTGAAATTTAAGTGAATTTTTCCAATTTCTTGAATTATTTTTCTATAGAAAATAGGGTTTATTGCGTCAGTGGTAGAGGGAGAAGGGGGGTACGGCACCGACAGGTGGGCCCTATCTGTCGGTCTCGGATGAGGCCGATAGGCGGGGCCCCACGGTGCGCGCGATGGGTGGCCACGCGGGCGACACGTTGCCCAGGCGGACGGATGTGGCCGCCACGCTAGCGCCACGAGGGACGACGAGGACGACAATGTGGGCACACGAGCACAGGGCTCGCTAGCGACAAGAGGGATGTGGCGGGGCAATGGGCTCTATGGAAAGGGAGAGGAGAGGGAGGCGCAGCTCACTGGCGATGGTGTAGCGACAGAGGGCGTCAGGAGTGGCCGGTGGCGAGGAGAAGGCGGTGGCGCGACTCGGGATGACGACGAGGATGGCAGCGCGGTGGTCTTCCAGCTCTGGGAAGTCGATGCCGAGGTGCGGACGGGGTTGGCGAAACCAGAGGTGGGGTCACTGGGGGTCGGCGTGGACGGGGTCGTTGGCAGAGGGCGGCCGGAGCTGTGGCGGCGACGGCGGAGGTCAGAGGGGTGGCACGACGGTGTTAGGGACGACGGGGCGTTGCGGCGGAGACAGGAAAGGGGAGATGAGGTACAGGGCTTCGTTTTATAGCCGATTGGGGAGGGGGAACGGCCCGAGGAGGCCGGCGGCCAGAGTTAATGGCGGCGGGCTCACGGGAAAGAAACAACCGGCCATTTAGGGCGATTTAAAGCGAGATTCACCGGGGGTTTTGAGGGGAAATGAAGAGGGGATTAAGGGGGAGTAAAACCCCTCAATCAATTTGGGCAACGGCCGAGAGGATTGATGGAATCGAGCAGATGAAGGGGATAAGTCCTCGGCCGGGAGAGAGAGGGAGGCCAGGCGGGAGGTAGGGGACGACTGATGAGTGGGGTCCACTCGTCAGTGAGGGGGGCGCAGGCGCGGCCACGGGCCAACTGGGCCGGGAAGAGGGAGAAGCCAAGGGAAGGGGCGGGGCAGGCCAGGGCTCAGGCCGAGGGGAGGAGAAGAGAGTCAGAGAGGCCGGAGCAGGCCGAGCCGGCCCAACCCGAGGGAGAGAAGAGAAAAAGGATTTTAATTTTATTTTCTATATTTATAAAACAATGACAGGGGTTTTCAGTTGGGTTGGATATCCCTCTGAATAAGCTTTTTATAAAGCCCAAGTTTGTCAAAAAGGCCCCAGGGCAAAAAGTTATGACCTTTTTTTGGAGTGCTATGACCGGATGTTCCAGTTGGAGCTCTCGGGTGTGATGTAAAGTTTGTGTCTAGAAGTTCTGATCTTGGAACCGAAAGTTCCGGTTGGAGTTCTCTATTTTCGCTAAGTGCCTTAGACTAGAAGTTCTGGTCCTAACTAGAAGTTTTAATCAAGGTTCTATGCTTGGTAGAGAAGGCCAATTGGAAGTTCAGGTCCTTGAAGTCGGAAGTTCCGATCTTCAAATATGTAACTAAATGCTAGTTTTGGAGGCTCGGGTATTTAAACCGCTCCACTCCCTCCACAGCCAAATAACCCTTTCTCTTTCTCCTACCTTAGTGGTTGATCCCCGTGGGAGTGATTTTAGAAGACAAGAGAGTTGAGTTGAGGGATTATAAATTTGGGAGCTAGTGAGCTCTAGTCCATCCTTTGAGCACTTGAGTTCATAGCAAGCAAAATTTTGATTGTGTTTGTTACTCCTAGAGATCAATATCTCCTAAACAGCTAGGAGTCAACGGTGAGCACCCAAGCTTGTGGTGTGCCACGGGAAGTTGTGAATGCTTCGATTCCGCCTGCGCAAGGGAAGAAAAGGAGTGAACCTAAGGATCTAGGGCTGAAAACTTTCGAAAACGGTCAAAAATGATATCATTTTTATATTATTTTTACGTAAACGGTCTCGGTACGATCGAGAATTTCCATATTTATGAATTTAACTATTTAATGGTGACTTCAATACGACGCTGACAGAAATTAGAAAAATTAAATTTTATATATTGTTATAAACCGAAACAGTCAAAAACGATATCATTTTTATATTACTTTTACGAAACAGTCTCGGAATAGTCAGGAACCGCAGGGATTGTAGTTCAATTGGTTAGAGCACTGCCCTGTCAAGGTACAAGCTACGGGTTCCGTACCATTTTCACCCCTGCAAGGAGTGTCGTGGTGTTGCCTTAGTGAGGGGAGGGTTCAAAGAGACCCAGCCTTTTGGGGCCCCTCAACAGAGACATAGGATCGGTTAATGCAAACTTTAGGAAACAAATCATTTGTCACCATCTCTCTCTTGTGTTCTTACTATTATTGTGCTTTATATTGCTTGATCTACTTGTGTGCTTAGTTAATCTAGTTGATGACCTTATATATTGCTTAGCTACCTTGTTTGCCACCTTTTGATTCACATAGATATTGTTTATTGAGTTGCAAGTAGCTAGTTCATGTTTTATCCCCTTCGTCACAAGACATTCTGGGTTGAGAGTTGAGACCAAATTAGTGCAACGAGATGTTGTGGGAGTGGATGACATCATAGGAAGGCAGGTGGCAGGCAAGGTACCATGAGTGGTGAATCTGCAGGCTCAAGCGAAGCAGACTGCGGGCACCTGCCAATATAGGCGATTTGTCACGCCCAAGGACTAGCCTCGTTGGATCTACCATCTACTGCCACTGAAACCTTCACTCGAGCGCGCAATCGATCGTCGAGGTTGCATATCCGTTTCGCCCGAGCATTGCCCTAGCCGAATTCGCCGCGCTCGATGACCACCGTCATAGGATCCGCCGATTGAGAGTGCAGGCATCTATCGACGTCATTGATCTGAGACGCCTAAGGCTTGATCTCTTTGGATCCAAAACCCTACACAACCATTGTCACCTCTAGGTCCAACCACCATGGAGCGACACCAGCAACCCCTCGTGCAAAACCAAAAGGAAACCAACAGAAGGCCCGATCTACAAAGTGAACTCGACTATACGCTAAAGCTATTAAGAGGAAGGGGCCCGACCCCTCTTCCTATCGTCGCCTCCGGCGAGCCGCCAAATCAAGGAGGAAGGCTTTTTTTCTTGCCGCCTCTTGAGAGCTCCTTCTCCTTCTAATTGACTAGAATGAGTAACTCTTCTAGCTACCAAGTCTTATATTCATATTGTTCGAATGAGGTGGAGATTGTAGAAATAGCTGCTGCAGCCATAAACTTCCCTAAACATGGTCAAATATGTTCCACTGCCTTGGTGCTGAGGACACAAGGCCAACACCAAAGGTCTTGGCGCTGACATCAATACAAGTTAAAAGATTGCTGGATTATAGTCTGGCCCCTAGAGAAGATAAATAAAAAATATGTTAACAATTGCTTTCTTATTCAATTGGGTCTATCATATTTTTAATGTACTAGAAAAAAATGCCCGTGCGTTATAACGGGAAAAACTAAAATTATGATAAACATTATTCTTACTTTATCAAAATGAAGACATTCTTCAAAAATCAAGGCAAAAATATTCATAAAGTTCAGTACCAGGTAAAAGAGAAGATCCATGGAAGTATTTAGCAATTTACATTCTTCAGAAATCAAGGCAAAAATATTCATAAAGTTCAGCACCGGGTAAAAGAGAAGATCCATGGAAGTATTTAGCAATTTTTGCGGTCATGGCGAAAAGTAAAACCTATGGTTCAAAATTAGGGTCGTATCATTAGGTCTCGGATTAGTGTAAATCCTATAAGGATAGTTTCAGAATAATAGCTGGGGTAAATTTTGGGTTGAAAGTTTCAAAATTTGAGTTGATTTTTCTTAAAATTTATACTCGGATTTTTAAATTTGAGTTAAACTTCATATTGAAAAAATCATATAAGTGAAACCAATGAAAATTCAACCTGCCCAATGACCTGATCTGCACCACGAAGTAAGCAGTAAGTCGAAATCAACGCCGCAGCGCAACACCCTGTCTTGATTGTACACGTGTGTGGGCCCTAGTTTCCCCGACATAGAATCGCGACGTGCGCGCCAATTAGCAAGAGCGATCCTTGACAGGTAGAAAGTGATCGGCGTTGTGATGGACGAAACCAAATAGGATAGGAAGCAATCTACACACATGAGAAAACTGTATAAGGAAACGATGGAACCAAATAGGAAGCGATTGATTGATGACGGACGGAAGTAAGAAAGAACTTCAAAGTTAAATTTCTCAATTTTTTTACATTTTACTAAAGGTTCTTGGGAAAACAGGTGTTTTAAAAACAACAGCTTCTCTGAAAAACAAACTAAAGCTGATAGTTATAAAAAACCAAAATTAGATTGCACCATGGAGCAGATTAATAAGGGACGGAATTTCTGAGCTTGTTCGAAGGCACGTGCACATGGACTCATCGTCCAAGCAAACTAACAAACTAACACTTGGGCCTGGCTAGCCTTGCGTCGTGCATGGGTGCGTGAGCGCAACAGCCTCATGTGGGGACGGACAATAATATATGCGACTAATACGGATTCATACTATGATGGACACGCGATCTTCTGAGCAACGGACGAAAAAGGGCAAAAACGCTATTATTTTTATAATAATAGAGATATATACCACTAGGGTCGGCGCCAAGATATGGCTCTAGTCTTAGCGCTAAGATTGGGGTCCAATTTTTGTTAAAATTTTTTAATCTATTTATAGAACAAGTTTTGTAGAAGGGCTGGTGTCAAATTCCTGCACACGCCCACCGGGCCTGTCTCCGACCCATTTACTTTCCGAGTTTCACTCGACACAACAAAGCCCAACTGATTTTCACCTCGACCCGCTAGCCGCCGCCGCCTCGTCCCCGCCGCGCCCCAGGCTCTAGGGTTTAAGCGGCGGTGACACCCGCAGCCGCAAGAGGACGCAGCCCCAATCTTCCCTCTGACCGTCGTAACTACCGACAGACTCGCCGCCTGCAGCAGCAATTCGCCGGCGATGGCTTCGATCGCATCGCAGCTGCAGGCCATCAAGTCGGCGCTCGGCGCCGCGCCCGAGCCCGCTCGCCGGCCCTTCACCCGGCCGTCCGTGCTCTTCAACGCCAAGGAGGCTGCCGACATCGACCTCCGCGCCATCCTCCCAATCGCCCTCTCTGGTAAAAACTTAACCACCAACCTGTCCGATCCCTTGATTTGCTTTAGCTTTTCTATCTCAGTCCCAGTTCACTTGAACATCACTTGCATCGAACGCCCCTCTTCCCTTTCAAAGTTACAGTACTTTACTCATATTTCATCTTAGGGCTGGAGCACCTTGGTGATATGGACGAGAGATTTCGGAGGTATAGCAACACACTATTCAGCGAGACTAGCCTTGAGGTGAACCGTGAGCAGCTAACTTCCAAAGAGAATGACAAGCTCAACAAGTCAATATCCTCCTACCTTCGCCTTCTAGCTGGCTATTTGCAGCTCCCAGCTGCCCTAAAGACCCTTGAGTATCTTATCCGCCGATACCTGTATGAACTTAACTGAGCTACTTTCTCATCATTTTCTATTATCTCTAGCTTATTCTGTTGTCCTGGTGGAAATGTTCATGTAGTGTGCATGTATACAACTTGGATGAGTTGCTGTTATGTGCATTGCCTTATCATGATACACATGCGTTTGTTCGGATCGTGCAGTTGATTAACTTGGGGTGAGTGTGAAAGCTCCAGACTTAATTCTAAGCTTATTTCTATCCACTTATCTGTTATATTCGCTTATGTCTTCTTGATGAGTTGTTTATAGGAATAGTAAGTGGGCATTTCTCGATGCTGTGAAGTCTTCCGGTGCACCCCCACCCAGGAGTGTAATGGTGCAACAATGCATCCGTGATAAGGCTGTACTGGAGACTCTTTGCAACTATGTATGTTAGGGTTTTTTTTGTGTGTTCTATTGGTGACTTATGCCTTGCTTTTGGAGCTTTGTAGTTCATGTTTGTGTTCATTTCCAGGCTGCACCAACAAAGGAATTTCATCACTCGAGTACAGTTGTCTGCTTTTGCACTGCAGTGATCGTGGAGTGCTTGGGTGCTATCCCCAAGCTTGACACAGATATAGTGCAGAGGGTGTTGGGATTTGTGTTCGACTCACTTAATCCTGCAATGAAGGGAGACCAAGACTATAAGGTTAGATTGGAAAGTGTGTAACTTGGTGCAGTTATGATGGCACTTAATCCTTTTTACTAAGATTGATTTCTTACTCTGTTGTTATTATTTCTTTCTAAATGAACAACTGAATTAATTGCTCATGCAGATGCTTTTGTTGCACACTGCATTATGAACCTTTTATGGTGTTGTCTGATTGCTCCTAACCTAAGTAGATTTTTTATTTAACAACTCTAAGCTATATCATTGTGACAATTGCTTTATGACCAGGCTGGCGCGCTTATGATTATTGGAGTACTGGCAACACGAGCAACACTAGCCCCAAAACTTGTTCAGAATTTGATCTTCTTTGTTGCAAGGGCTGCTCATCATGATGCACTAGACTCGGTCGATTTACCATGGCTCCGTGTTACAGTGATGGCTATTATAAGTCTTGTTCAGGTTTTATCACAATGCCTTTTTTCATGAGAACACTTAATTGAGTACTGGACACTCTGACCCTTTGTTCTTTGTGTTTCATATGCCAACATAAATGTTGTCTAGAAAGTTTTATATTCATCCATTATTTTTGCAGTCACAATCAGTTAGTGATTTCCCTAAGAAGACATTGCTGATTCTGAAAGACATCAGGTAAGGTTGTCTTTTGGTGTTATTTTTCCTGTGCACACACTACATTATATTTGGTCTCTTATTTTCTCCTTTTTGCTAGCACTAAGCATTGGCTATTTTGTTCTGATTTCCTTTTTAGGGATTTTTCTGGCATCCTTTCTGTGTTATGCAGTGAGTTCAACGTTGAAAGGTTCATTAGGCTTTATGTTGAATCATTGGTTGGTTACAGGTGATTTCCTTATGGATTATTTGTGTAAATTTCTCTCATCTTGGCATTGCATTACTTATGAGACTACAATATGTGAACAGTTCTTCTGACGATTCCTGCCGCTCACACCTGATTGAAATTGTTGAGACTCTACATGTAGAGAAGTTTGTCGAAAGGATTGTGTGCAAGGTTCTTCACCACTGTGTCAAGGCACCTCAGGCAGCAGAAAACCTTGATATGAACCACACAGGTGGTTATTAAATCTACTTCATTCTGTTTTAAATTGATCAAGTGATTTTTTTTTGCTGTCCTCTTTGTGCACACACTGATGCCCATCATATTTAGATGCTTTCTGCTTTTTATATACCATCTATCTCATTAGTTAAAGATAGACAGAAGACGATTTAATCCTTATTGCAACTGACTTGTTATTCCTCAGGTCTATGGGCAAAGAAAACCTTGAATGCAATTGGGAAAAAATATCCAAAAGAGCTACGCGATGCTATCCATAAATTTCTTGAGGTACAATTTTGCAAACTTGTTAACTATGTAATTCTTCTTTCTATGTTCTGATTTTTGCTTACTTTTTTGGAACTTCTGTTGTTGATTCAAAACATTGATTCATCAGAACTCTGAAGTTAACGCAATTGGAGGGGATTTTGCTTCCAAATTGTTGGGCCTAGTGTTTGATGAAAGCAAGGGCATGACTGAAATTTCCGATTCTAACATTTGGTTCAGTCTGGACCACCCAAAGGTATGTTCTGATACGGAGTTAATTTGGTGTAATTTTTTAATCTTTAATTGAAATATCATTTTTACATCTATTTTCTCGAATACTTTTCTTGCCCCTACTCAAGTCATGATTCATGAATAGTTTGCTCCCCATGCTGGGGTGCATGTCTGAAAGATATGAATAATGTCTATCTGCAGCCATTTGGCCAAGTTAGCTTGCCTCGTTCTATGTTCTTGTATTTGCTACAGTTCAAACTGTTCTATTCATGATGCAGGCTGAGGTCCGGAAATCTGCTCTCTCAAAAATTGCTACATCCAACATCTTTAAGAACCATAATCTAAATCCACAGGTAATTTTGTACATTGTTGTCTGTACATATGTCCATGCACTGTATGTTCCTTCTTGTGTTTAGAGCTTTCTTTGTTCAAATGTTGACCTGCTGGCTATGTTGTTTTTTTCTGTGTTACTGCAGAACTTAATCAACATGCAAGATGCAATAATACACAATATGTATGATGATGATCTAAGTGTTGTTCAAGCTGCCTTATCCATAGAAGGACTAGCTGCTGTTGCCAATCCTGATAGCCTTCTTAAAGTATATGATGATCTGCTAACCAAATGCATCAACATCATTCAAAAAGGTGGGTAATATTTATTGGGTGTCTGGTTGACCTTTTGTTGGCCTCTTATTTAGTTTTAATGATTTGATATGGAGGTATTCTACAAGAATTTTTACAGCTTAGCTGCTAGGACTGTATGTACTCACACAGGGTTGTAGCTACTGGGGTCTACTTTTCATATAAAGCTTTGCAATAATACTAGGCCATTCCTGTATATCTGTAATATGTCGAACTTTGGAGGGGATAAAAAAGAACTATGTTTTTTGCTCCAGACTGACGGAGAAAAGCACAACAAAATATACTAACAGTATCAGTGTACAGCACTTATTGTTCAGTACAGATTAATAGAGATTTCTTCCCATTAAGTTTCCCTTCTCGTATGTTGGTTTATTCTCCTACACAGGCATTGCCTTTCTTATTTTGTGCAGAACATGAGTCCTGCACAGGCATTTCTTTTCTTATTTTTCTGACAATACCATATCCCTATTTTTGCTAATCTAGGTTGTCCAAAAGCATCAAAGGCTTGTGATGTCGCTGTTTCATGTTTGGAAAAGATAATTACAGAGTATCCATTGCATTACATTGAACATGCAAAGGACATCGCTGCAGTAGTATTTCGTCTCCTCATTGTTCACCCGAAGGTTAACTAGCTGTCTTCTATCACTATCTGCTTCGCTTTTTTTACTTCCTGCACCTTTCCTCACTTCAATGTTGAAATGGGAATGCAGACTGTCAGGGTAAACTTGAAGGCCCTAGAGCTAGCAAAGATTGTACAATGGGAATTTTATACAAGTAGTTCACTTGTGTACAATGTAATCACAACTGGTAAAATGAAGGTGAAGTTTCTTTCTGGCAAGACAGCTAGCTACCTAGCCATCCAGTCCTATGTTGATCATTGCTGTGCTCTTATTTAATGAACCCCCACATCTCAATTTTTCTGCAATTAGTGGTGCATCATTGATTCGTGTTCATTGTATCCATATATTGAACTCTTGTAAACATTTGGCTAGATATGTGGCAATTTACTTTTATGAACGAAAATTCTTTTGTTTTCATATCTATTGCTAATTGCTATCAAAACATATGAATCTTCCCCTCCTGTTTAATCGTTTTAGTAATTATATTTCTTATTATATTGTCACAGAGCATCAGTTCAGAGTCTGTAGCTTCCATCAACATGAAGAATATCAAAGCATTTTCTGAAACTTTCCTTGCGAACCCAAACAAGCATGTGGAGTGGTTGGCTGACACTGGAAAAAGAAGTGCATTTTCTAGAACTTCGCTTCTACTCATAATATTGCAGGCACTGCTTGCTCGTGCTGAAGGTATGCCCATCCTTGCATCTACAGTTGTGCTCTACCATTTCTAATAACCTTGTGATAGTTGCGATAATAAATCTCTTCAGCTGAGGATATTACCATGTGTTCCCTATTACTGTAACATCTGAAAAACGAAATGGCTTAGTCACTCTTGAAGTCCTAACAGATATGATGTCTTGCTTTTGCAGCTAGTTAGTACCACTAGTCTTCCACCAGGCTATGCACAGACTATATAATTCTAAACTAAATTTATATATAGTGTGCTTTATGTGCTACAAGAAGGACTTAGCTACTTATTGCTTGCAATAATCAGTTGAACATGAATCCATACTAGAGTCCTATGCATATTACAAAAGACTTTGTTTGTCATTAGTACATGTACTCCATTATATCCAACCTCAGCTGTAGATTTCAGACGGATGCTTAAGATTTGTTTATTAATGTATGAATTTGTAGCCTTGTGGCCTCCTCAAATTAATACTCGGTCTTCTGAGAGAGCCTCCAATTAGCATAAAGAAAGATTCTGACTTCATCTCTACTACTATAAAAGCGGAGTTGTCATCCTCCCCAACAACCGTACTTCCCACCTAAAAAAACCACACTCCCTAAAAAACCACCTCACCCAAAAAAAAACATGAACCACTATCCCTAAAAAACCACTCCACCAAAAAAAGGGTGTCCCACAAATAAACAAACCCACCGTCTTCCTATAGATCCCGTTGCAATGCACGGGCATGGCACTAGTTTTTTTTGAAGTAGAAGTAGATTTGATGCTAGAATCTGTCTTCCTCTTAGGTCTTAGCATATGTCAGATCAAAAGATCTCGCAAACTACAGTTAGTGTACGCCTAATGCAAAACTCTCTCCTACCATCTATTAGACTTAAGCCATGTTAGCAACATAGAGGAAATGAATTAATGCGTCGTTTCTTTTGGGCAGTTTTGGACATGCAGATGAGTATGTGCCAAGCTTGTCTGCCAGTTCTCAAGAACGAATGGTGTCAAATAATGCCCAAAGATGATTGTGTTGGTGATGAGGTACTTCTGATTTAGTTTACTATTTTGTGTTGCAACGTTGGAAGATTTGCCCAGTATGTTAGGCCTCAGAACCTTTTTGTTTTTGCTTATGCAGATTAGCATTGACAAGCTTGAGAAGTGCATTATAGAACTGGTGAAGCATGTTTTCAATAATGACACAGAGGCATTGAATGCCAGAATTCTTGTATGCATATTTTGGGGTATGCTAAGAGTACAGTCATCCTATATCAAGCAGAGTTCTATGGTATGCAACTACTAACCAATAAAATCTTCATCTTTTTTTCTTTTGAATTCTGATTATTTCAAACTCCATCTTCAATCTATCTTTTATGCAGATTAATGATCATGGAAATACATTGCTTGATGATTTGTTTCTCTTCTTCATCACATCACCTGGAAAAAACATCTTCCAGAAGCATCTACAGTATCTACTGGTTAACTGCACCAGGACACCTTTTCAGTTTATCTCCAAATACTTCGTAGATGAAGGTTTGTTACAATTATTCTGTCTTAGCTAAACTCATCTTGTTATTGTATTGCAGGTAATTGATAGATCAAAAACTTCGACATTATCTTCTGACTTGGTGTCATGCTTTTGTCTGGCCTTTATCTTTTTCATTCCCTTTGACTTGTCTATATACTATCTCATTTTACAACCAGTTCACCTCCTATGTCCTTGAAATAGATTGTTAAACTGTGATACTATTCTCTATTTTATAATTCATTGGAGGCTATTGACTACTTCCTCCGTCCCAAAATACCTTTAGAGCTATGCGCGGAGATTAAGAAAGTAGGCAAAGTGAAGTGGTGGATGGTTGAGATGAGGAAGTAGGTGGAGAAATTAAATGGGGGATGGTTGTGATTGGTCAAGATGAGGAAGTAGGTGGAGAAATTAAATGTGGGATAGTTATGATTGGTTGAGATGAGGAAAGGTAGCTATATTTTGGGACGGAGGGAGTAGCTAAGTAGCTATTATGGTGTTTGATTGTTCTTCTATTCTTTGTATTCATATCATTATTCCATCAAGCGATTCCCAATCTTTATGAACTTATATGTAGGTTTTTCAGCTGGAGTTCAAGTGGAGAGTCTTCTTATGCTTGCTTCTATTTGTTCTGTATGTGCTTTGTCTGAAACTAGTAGTTTGGATGAAAGCTTATGTATGCAGCTTCTACTTGGCTTTCCTTGTGTTATGCTCCCACTTTCTCATGAAAACAAGGTATGACTAATGCTCTGTAGAAAATGTCATTTCTGTGGTAACTATAAGCTGCTGACTGTACATATGGTTAATGTACTGAACATGTTCATTTTGTTATTTTGTAGGATGTAAGGTCATCTGCTCTCAAATGCATTGAGGGGCTATCTTTGGTGTGGCAGCGGTTGAGCACATCACTTTCAAGAAATGGTCTGGCCACCTGCATCCCAGCCACATTTCTTTCCAACTTGAGGAATTTGGCATTAACTTTTGTTATCTGTAATTAACATATCAACAGGAAACAGCAGCGAATTGCCTAAATTCATGCTGCCTCCAACATTCGGTGTTTTCCTTGGGTCACTGGTTAACCAAAAGACCATGATATCCTCAGATGCAACATTTCTACCTGCCTATATTTCGTCAATGTTGAGCCCAAGTCAAGATTTGATGGTCCCTGAAAATCTTCATGAGAGGTTGTCCTGGTTCCTTTCTCTTTCAAATGCTTCATTTTATTGAACACACCTAAGATTGTTCCACTTTAAAATTTGGACTCTCGATGAATTGTTTTCTTTTAACCTTAAAGTTGACCCGTGACATTTTTTTAACTAACATTGGTCACTTCTGCTCTTAAAATCAATTTGAGCTAGCACCCACTATCTTGCAGTACTAGGGGGTTGTTTAAAGGTGGGCAGGTCATTGCCGTGTTAGCTGTTTAAGTTAAATGCACGTATGGTAATACTACAAGACAATTGATGATCTTTCTGATGGGAAAATAGCACATTAGTATTCTGGAAGAACAAAGAAGGCTCCTCCACACTGGCGTTTGTATATTTAAATTGTAGTGTGCTTTCATGTTCAATTGATTCTTTCATTTTGTGAAACCCAACTATATTAGTGTATTTTATACTTCCCTGCTCGCAATAAATAATGACTGTTACATGTTTCTTGGGTTTTGCAACCCCCTACCCTCCTTATGTGTGCACAGTCATAATAATTGTGTTTGCTTAAATGCATGTCGTGTGCTAAGCAGAAGTACCCTTCTGCTTAACCAGGCAAGTGGTGAATGTTGGTAGCTTGATTGTTTTTTAGATTTGTCTATCAAGTGTCAAATCTTCTCATATTTTGAGCATATTTTCCCTACTGTTAATTTGATGAATTCTCAATTTACCTGATCTCTAGTTCTTTTATTATTGTTTTGTTAATGGGAGCATAAGCTAATTCGTGTGTCTATTACAGATTTGACCAGTCAACAAAAGATGCTATCCTTCACTTCATCTTGCGCTCTGGTATGAAGCTCTCTTCTTATGGAAAGGTCAGTTGTCCTGCAATGTTGAGTTACGTAAACGCAAGTTGATATATAGCACATACAGGTAGAGCCCCAAAGTGATATTATTGGTTTGGATGGCAGTTGATTTTTTTATAAAATATATATGTACAGTTCACGGTTTTGTCAGTACTGAAAGGAGTGGGAAGCATCTTATTTGATGTAGAAGATGTGAAGTCTTTATTCTCTGATCTTCTGGATCGGCTCAATCAGTATCAGAGTGGGCATGAGTCTAGGCAGATCTTGTCCACCCATGAAATACAAATCTTGTGCTTGCTTTTGGAGGTAAGTATGTCACCATCCCTTGCCTATAGGCAATGTCCATGTGCAATTCTCATGGCCATCCAGCAACATAACATGTACCATGGCACATCTTTGTTGCTGATGTGTTAATCTACTCATATTTGTGTAGGTATTGTTCACGGTTTCTGATTGTGCAAACATTAGCTCTGAAACATTTGAAGCTCTGTTGAAAGTTTTAAGGGTGAGAAAAACCGTCAATTCTGTACAAACCTAAGTTTATCTACTGACTACCGGTGTTAGCTCTGACAGTATGAAACTGCAGATTGATGTTTCGGCTCAAGAAGATCCTGTTGTTGTGATGCCATGTGTTACTGCACTGCAGGCTGTTCAGCCAGTATTCTTTGATTTTTTGAAGACTGATACTAAGGTTCTTTTTTGCTTTATAATATTTGACATTGTGTTGATGTCCTTCATTTAAAAGAAAAGCATGTAATGAACTTAAATTTTGCATGAGATGTATTTCTAGCTATGATGTACGACCTCTATTCCACCTAATCACCTTATTAAGTTATATGTATCATCTACTCCTAGCCACCGCATCAAGTTATTTGTATTTTGTAGTGATGCTACCATTAACTCGTGATATCCTCACCAAATTCTCACTGTTCAATTATCCTAATTGATGATATCCCTGATGCAGCTCTTGGAGTCATTAGCAGATAGGATAATTTGTTTCCTCACCACTTGCTGTATCATAGAGCATCTGTAAATAGTTTGGCTATCTTCTTTGACATGCACTTGATCTTAAAAATGTATATCTTCTTTAACTTATGTTTGATTTTATATTGTACCTCTATGTATACCCTTTTTACCTTATGTAACTCGATCTTCCATGTACTCGTAGATCAACTAATCTAGGGTTTTGTAAATTTGCAGGAAAAAGTATTTGCGAGCCTTATCTCTATGTTTCGAGCTGAAAACACTGAAATTCGAAATGCGGCACGAGATGCTCTACTGCGAATTAATGTTAGTATTTCTATCCCTCAATTCTAAAACTTTCCCCTCCATTTTCTTTTCTAGATTTCTGATTTTACTTCATTTTATTGACACTAACGGGACAATTTACTCCCCTGCAAATCATATTTGAAATGTGGTTCCTTTGAGCATTCAAAAACAGCATCATTTATTCAGTGGTCAAACTGGCAGTCATTACAAATATGTATACAGGCAGTACACGTTTTCCCCCTTTGGTCCCAAAAACTGCTGTTTTGGACACACTTCTAGTTAAAATTTCAAAAATGTAAGCATCAATACCTTTATAATAGTTAGATTGGATACATCAAAATTAACTGGTAGATTTTTTTTTCTTGAAAAGTACCGTCATAATAGTACAGTTTTATTTGATTTTGCAAATATATTGCAATGGAAGTTATTCATCAAAGCTGTATTTTGGAGACTGTGCTGACATCCAAAACAACATGTTATTGTGACTAGAGGGAATATATATCAATAATTTTATACTACAAGATGAATGGGTTGTTTTCAGGGTTACTACTGGCTGAAAAGCCAAAATAATAGTAAAAGGGAAACAAGGTGGTAGCATTTTTCTTAAGCTTGTACATATATTAATGTATAGGTATTGGATATCCGCTTCTCTATACCACTTTTGTTATTGCTTATCTCCTTACCTATTTCTACTTATGGCAGGTTCATGCCTCCACAGCTGTAAAATTTATCGAATTGGTTGCAGCGCAAGGTGATAAAAAATCAAATTCAAAAAGAACAAAGAGAAAGGAGGATCTGAATCGTGACATATTCAAGAATTTTGATGATTTATTTGGAGCTAAACCTACAGTTTCTGTTCTTGTGTCTCTTCTAGATATTTTATTTCTTAAGAAGGATGTGATTCAAAGGTCTGAGTCTACAAAATCTTTTTGTCTGGGGGTTAATTCCCATATTTTATATTGTTGATGTTTTGCCACCTTCCATGCAGGCCATGTTTACTACAACCACTTTTCCAGTTATTATCGAAGCTTCTTTCTGATCAATGGATTTCAGGGATAGTTTGCCAGTATAATGAAGGCCATGATGCCTCTTCTGTAACTCCTGATTTATCTAATTTCATGATAGAAGCCCAGCAGTTGGTACTACTGATTCTCAATGATATTACGGATACACTACAATCTGGTCACCAAGTATTTCACTGCTTGCTCCAGTCATTTTTTATGGAAAAAAATTTATTGTATGCCTTCTCATATTTGTGGTTTTGATTTTATGCGTTATATGTGTTTGTGCAGGATGCACTGTTCAACTGTGGAGATATAAATCTCCTTATTAATTGTATACAATCTGCTAAAGATCGAGGAACTCGTAATCATGGGTTTTCATTGGTTGCTTCATTAGCAAAGGCTTTCCCACAACTTGTTTCAGAATGCATTGAGGATTTGTTTGTCACTATTGGGGATGCAGTGAAACAGGTTTGTGCAATTTGTTAGGAGTTATTTGATCCTAGTGCAGTTTGTAGTCTATAGAACTTCATTTCAGGAATTCCTTTGTGAAATTTTTCAGTGTTTTCATTTCATTATTTACGTTACTTATAGTTAAGGGCTCCTCTGGAACAAAGGTTTTTTAGAGGAATTTTGTAGGATGTGAAATCTTTTGGAAGATTTTCCTATATGCTCCTTTGGAACAAAGGAATAGGCTCTTTAAAATTCCTATGGAATGGCCAAAGTCATAGGAATTTTGGAGGAAATCTAGCATGAGCTCTGAGCTCTTGGAAAATTTCCTTTGTGTCACTCTCCAAATTCCTGTACTATATTTCCTGTGAAGCATCCAAACAACACAACTGAGCAATTCTTGTATTTCTAGATTCCTTGGGATTGTGTTGACATGCCACCTGCCCACCCCAATTCCCGTGTATTTCCTGTTCCTGCGTTTTTTAATTCCTATCTTCCAAAGGAGCCTTAAATGTTTGTATGAAATTCTTATTATTTTTTTGATTTGTCTATAACACTATTCCTTCTTCTTTTCTCTTTTGAAGGATGATAGCTATTCGCAACGCATTTTGGAGAATTTATTATCTGTTTTAGTCCCATGCTGGTTAGCAAGGACCACAAGTATAGAAAAGCTTCTTGAGGTTCTGTAATTTTCCTTAAATTTCCCTGTTGTTTTACATTTAACTCTGAATAAAACAATGGGGTGATAGACTATGTGCTAATATTGTTGTAGATATTCATTAAAGCTTTGGCTGATGTTGCTGAACACAAGCGTCTTACCCTCATGGTTTACCTCTTAAGGTATATCTGTCTTAGGTTCCATTGACATTCATATTTTCATTCTTGGTAGCTAATTAACTTTACTTGTACTGTTTAAAGGACATTAGGAGAAAAAAATTGTCTGAGCACCGTGATTATGTATCTGTTGCACTCATTGGTTGGCCGGATTTCTCATTCTCCCAAACACCAGGGCTGCGATTATACTGTATCTTTGACAGCCATGCCACAAGAGTGGGAGTATGGTTTGGCAGTCAATATAACCAGTCAATACTCCTATAAATTATGGTTTCATTGTCTTGCTAAGCTACTACAAGAAATCAGGGAGCATGAGAAACAAAATTTGCTTCCTATGCTCCATTTGGCGATGCGAGTTATCCTATTTAAGCTGCAAGATACAGAGCTGATTTTTGACCTTGATTCCGAGGAAGCTGCTAACTCTATCCAGGTATATCACTTGGTTAAAATCATGGTGGTTTTATTTAATCATGGATTGTTCTCACTGTTTTGTGCTTGATATTTGTATTTGCTGCATATTTGTTTGTCTGTTCTAGGGTTCTCTTGGAGAGCTTATGGAGGAAGTTGTCTTGTGCACTGTGGCTGTCAGAGACAAAAAGACTGACAGTTCTGGTGATGCTCTAAAAGAACTCAGAGATTCTGCAAATACAGTTCTAAAAGTAATCGCAGGCTGGATGAGTGCTTCAACATATTTCAAAGGGATTAGCCGGATGTTGGAACATTCAAGAAGTGTTGTGAAAAGAAAGGTAACTTTTTGTTAACACCTTGGCTCTATGTCTTTTGTAGTATTTTTCAATTATTATCACTTCAAACAACTTTGGCCCCATGCAATTGAAATGATGTGTATATTTATCAAACAGGCACTTCGAATATTGTGCGAAACTGCAAAGGGAAATAGCTTGATCCAGAAGAAGCAAAAGAAAGCAAGAAAATTGAATCATAGTTCTCCTGCTACTGCACCTCAAGTGGACAAGAGCTCTGCCCCTTGTTTCAGCAAGTTGTGCTTTAAGATTCTAGAGTTGGTTGACAGAGAGGTTGATTCAGACGGTTCAGTGAAAATTGCTGCTATTTCTTCACTTGAAACACTGGCAAAAGAATATCCCTTTGATAATCCTGCATATAGCAAGTGCCTTGCAAAAATCACAAATCACATCAGCTCCGGTGATGCTGTTACTTCCTCTAGGTCAATCCATACTGTAGGCTCTCTTATAAATGTGCTAGGATCAAAAGCATTACCTCAGCTTCCATTGATCATGAAAAATATGCTGCAAATATCACACCAAGTATCATTTTGCCCTAGTGGAAAATATGCTCACAGTTCCACTAAAACTGATGCTAAACTTTCTAATCAAGCTATACCCATATTGTTGTCTGTATTGACAACTGTCGAGGTAATTGTCAAAAAGCTTGGCGAATTTGTTAATCCATATTTGGAACAAATTCTGGATTTGATGGTATTGCATCCGGAGTGTGCTTCTCGAATAGATGAAAAATTGGATGCAAAAGCAGCAGATGTTCGGAAGCTACTGACTGAGAAAGTTCCAGTATGTTCTATCTTAGCATAACTTGAATTGTGTGGAATGGGCTTTCTACTTGCATCTAATCAAATTATTGGCATTGCAGGTTCGACTTATGCTTTCACCTTTACTTAATCTGTACAATGGTGCTACCAAATGTGGAGAAGCAAGTTTGTCCTTGACTTTTGAAATGCTTTCTACTCTAGTTGGTACTATGGATCGGCTGGCTGTAGGAACTTACCATACAAAAGTATATGAGCATTGCTTGGTAGCTCTTGATCTCCGCCGTCAACGTCTGGACTCCTTGAAGAATATAGCTACAGTCGAGCAAAGTATTATCCATGCCATAACCACTCTCACAATGAAGCTTACTGAAGCTACTTTTAGGCCTCTCTTCCTTCGTACTCTTGAATGGGCAGAGTCTGAAGTTGATCAGTCCACATCAAAGAGAAGTATGGACCGTGCAATTGTTTTCTACAAGTTGGTGAACAGCCTCGCTGAAAAACACAGGTATATGTTTCAAATTGCAAACATTCTTCATAAAGCACTTTTTGCACTAGATTTACTTACTCCTTACTGTATATTGCTATTCTGATCAAACTTCTTTGAATTGTAAAATTGATTAGCTTTGTCCTTCAATGCTGAATGATGTGTACAGTAGGGTAACAGAAAATGAAAATACTACATTGTCTCTTTAAAATCAGGTGGCTATGAGCAACACATGAATACCCTATATTGGTTGTGGGTTCATGACCATCGTTTGTACACCATTAATAACTGACCTTGCACCAGAAATCCACCTATCTATAAGTGCAGTAGTACCCATGATTTTGTGTTGATAATTTGATTAGATCATCCAATTATGACCAATTGAGCACACTCCAATCTAATTTGGGCTTGATGTTGCTCCTTCATGTACCTATGTCTAGTACTATTGATGGAAATAATGATGGAAATATGACTATACAAGAACTATGCCATGGTAAAACATGTTGTTTCCTCATGTTCCTTTCTTGATTTAGGTTAGGGCTTGTGCTTCCCATTAGCATCAGGAACTGGCCTGAAATAGGATTGGCGGATTGCTGCGTATTATCGACAAATGGGTTTTGATATCCTTGTCATGATTGTGATTTGATCTTGTGCTAATCTCCTATATTTGCTTATTGCTTCATTTTGTCTTCAAAGGCAGCATTCTGTTATTACTTCCCGCTTAAGCATGATATCGTTGACTACCTTCTGTGCGTGTGTTTCCCTTTTTGCCTTATTCATATCATTTTTCTCTGAAGGTCCTTGTTTATACCTTACTTCAAGTATCTGCTTGAGGGATCTGTACAATATCTATCAGAAGATGATGGTTTGATCAGCTCCATGCAAAAGAAGAAGAAGGCCAAACTTGAAGATGTTCAAGTGCAACAGAAGGATAAATTATCAGGACCAAAACTGTGGAATTTAAGGGCCCTGGTGTTGAAATCCTTACACAAATGTTTCCTTTATGACAATGATCAGAAGATCCTTGATTCCTCCAATTTCCAGGTCAGATCCTTTATAACTTATGAGGTTTACATGTTAGCTGCTCACTTATCATAGTTGGCAATGGTTGTACAAGTCACCAGGAAGTTAATTGCATGGGAAGTTCCTTCTTCCTTGTTTTCTGTTTCATTTCAATAATAACCTGGTCTTAGCAAGGCAATTCTTCAGGTTCAACTTCCTTGCTTTTAAATTTTATACTGGCATTTCATTGTCTGTCTTTGGTCTTGCCCCTACCTATATTTGATCAAATGGGTACTGTTTCTGCATTGTAGTATCATCGTGGTTTGACCAAGAAGCAAGCAGCAGTGGTAAACTTATCTATGTAATCGTAACATAGTTTTTTGGTTGTTTGCAGGCTCTTTTGAAACCTATTGTTTCTCAGTTTGTTATGGAGCCGCCTGAACATTTTGAATCAGTTCCAGAAGCTCCATCAGTTGATGAAGTAGATGAAACTCTTGTTTTGTGCTTGGGGCAAATGGCGGTTACTGCACGGTCAGATGTTTTGTGGAAGCCTCTTAACCATGAGGTGGGGACTAAGCAATATGCTTGCAGCTCTTTTTTTTTAGATAGTGTAAAAGTGAGAATTAGAGATGCATCAACTTAACTATTATAATAATTCAAAAGGTTATTTCTATCCATCAAAAGTGACCAACACATTTCATAAAAAAAAATCCAGACTCACAGTACTTAGGAGTTCAGTCCTTGTATTTACGTCCATTCAGGGGACTCGGGGCTATAACTGACTCAAGTTTTCACAAATCTGCAGGTGCTGATGAGGACAAGGAGTGATAAAGTTCGCCCCAAAATGCTCGGCCTGAAGGTTGTGAGGTACATGGTCCAACATCTAAAGGAGGAGTACGTGGTTCTCCTCCCGGAGACCATTCCATTCCTTGCTGAATTACTCGAGGACGTGGAGCTCCCTGTTAAGACTCTGGCGCAGGAGATTGTGAAAGAGATGGAAACCCTTAGCGGTGAGAGCCTCCGTCAGTACCTGTGAGGCTGTTGAGGTCTCTGATCTCTAGAAACCTTGCGACAATGAAGCGAATATTTATGCATTTCCGGGTAAATCACTTCAAACATGGGAGTTTTATGCAAAGTTAGCTCTAAATGAAACAGTGGAATATATACATTTTGCTGTGTCCAATGGTGACCATATTCATGGTGTACTGGTATAGCCATTTCTTTTGATTGTAGCTGTGTATTATTTGCGGTTTTCTGCGCCATGGTTTTGAACACTGCTATGGCTATATCACCCTAACTGATCGACATGTACACGTAGAGCCTTGTCAAGTTGTGAACACCAGGATTAGGATGTCAAATTTGTAGGCTGTATGTACTGCAGAGTGCAGACTGACTTTTGGGGATGTGCACCATGCACGATGTTAAGCACGTGCCAGGAACAATAGCACATGGAGAAGTTTTTTGCTAGTTCTAGGGTAAGGTCAGTAATTCGCGTTATCTTCTCTCGCTGTGTATCTCGTGTAGCACATGAATTGTTTACGTCACTAATATCGGTCACGCGGAAGGTGTATCAGAAGCCACATGGTGGTGGTAAGACAACTACAAGGTACATCTCAGGATGCGCCATGTCTCTTTCACGCACTCCATCTGTTAAAAAAAAAACATTTCGAATCTGGATATAACGGAGAGAGTAATGAACTTTGAACAGATATTTGGCTCACAGAGTGAGGTAAAAATTTGGGACAGTTGTCATCCTGGAGTTGATGGGCAAATTTTGATTAGTTGTACTCCAAACCTGATTAAATGGGTTAATTTTGAACTGACGTACATCGAAAATTGCCATTTAAATGTGCTATTCGTCAGTTACAACCGCAAGTACTTCAAAAATAGTCTCATACCTAGTTTAAAATAGTAGTAGTAAAAATCTAATTTGACGCTGGGAGTTGACCGTCAAGTAGAGCTTTTAAGGACAGGTGGAGGGTAACTTCAACATCACTACTGATGTCGACGCATTCGGGTCCGCAATGAAATGAATGTTTGAGGCTTGCATTCCAACAATAAAGAGATGTTGACAAGATGCCACTACATAGTGATCCCAAAAGAGACGACGTACTTGAGTTTTTGCTCACTAGTGTTTGTGGAAAGATTGAACTAACGTTGATGACAACAATAAGGACAGACCATAGGCTGCGATAACCAAGGACAGGAGACACCTTTGAACAATCATTGGCTCAAGTCTCGTACAGAACACTTGGTCCAAACATACAGAAAACAACGAAGAAATTTCTTTAAGGCCTTCATCGAAAGCACCATCATTGTCCTGTTCATATGAGTTCCTCTAGGTTGGTTGGAAACTATACATGCCTGTTTCTCCTTAAAGTGTACATCATCCTCACATTTCCGGATTTCCCCAGTACAAGCTCTGCTCAGCCTGCTGTATGATTGAGCATAAGAGATAACAAGGGGATAATACACTTATAAATATTGATGCTATCTTGCTATAACAAAACACTTTCTAAATAGGATGTTGGCGACCATTTGCACCTCTATCATCGTGACATTTCTTCAAGCATTTTGAGTATACGCTTGGTATCTGGTCTCAAGGATGGTGATGGGTTACAGCAAGCAGTTGCCAATTCAAAGAACGCATTTAGGTTCTGCTCCTTGCCGGAGTTCTTACTTTGCTTGATTAGCTCAGAACTGAATGCATCTGATATCTTCCTCTCTAGAACTAGATCTTTGAAAGAGGCTGGCAGATGGATGTCACGGGCATTGGGTGAGCTACTGTTTGCTGCCTCCTTTTGAGCAAGCATCTCGAGAAAAATTACCCCCAAGCTGTAGATATCACTCTCCCTCGTGGCTTCCCTCATCTTGATCAGCTCCGGAGCCTTATAGCCCTGCATTGCAGATGTTTCAAGCATCTGTTGAGCGGCAGCATGATTCAGCAGAAGGTAGAGGCCAAAGTCTGATATCCTCGGCTGGAAATCAGCATCAAGCATAATGTTGTTTGTCTTAAGGTTGCCATGGATTATTGGCTTCTGTGATCCTGTATGAAGGTGGTCCAGTCCCTTGACAATGCCAACAGATAACTTGCAAATTATGTCCCATCTCTGTGAAACATTGATTCCCTCTGCAGGCAAAAATAACAGATGATGATCAGAAAGCACAGAAAATGCAAACATGATGCAGAGATACTCATTATTTAAGAACTGAAACTAACTGACAAATTACTGATCCACTGGCATTACGTCATCAGTAAGGGCTAAATCTCATGGTATTACCAGCGTAAAGAATCACCTGCTTTGAACTGAGCTGTGTACAAATTCAAAATTGGAGAAAGCAAACAAAACGGATACTGACTGAGTTCAGGACCTTCAGGTTAAGCTTGGGAACACAAATTTCTGACCAAAATTCAAATGAGAAATTTGTGGGTAGGTAACCAGCTCGAATGGGTCAACTAAAAGAGATGTTTGAAACTGTCCTTTTCAAGTACTGACCACCATAAGATCCAAATGAAGTTGTTGGCAACCAAAAATGCCTTAATTATTTACTGTAAGAGACAGTCATCATCTTTGCGAGTCTTTCTCAATGTATAGATCATGTTCAAATCACAGAATATGAATCAACAACTTCCTGAAAAAGAGAGCTGAAAGATGCCAGAGAAGCTAAAGAGGCACCAACAGCATAATGTCAAAGAGAAGCCTTCATGCCGAAAACACCTCCTAAGGATGCATTGATTTTTAATAAGAAAGAAAAACACTAAGTAGTTATGTTTGGAAATAGTGTTCTCTCCCAAAATGAGAGGACCATATCACACAAATTGATATACGACAGAATGAGGTTCTACTGGTGAACCAAATGCATTAAGAAAAATAAAGATCAAGTTCTGTCAAAGTGTCAAAGCTAACAACCAAGCAGTAAAAGTTTATGAAAAAACTTTATGAGCTGTCCTTTGCTCTGGTTAACGAGAAGAGCACGAAGTGTAACAGTGAAGACACATGGCTAAAAGTAAGAAAAAAAACCCACCCTGCAAGGCTGTTGCATAGTACCCACCACAAAAATTGCTGAATCCTTACAGCATTATTTTCTGCGACGCTTTTAGCACCGAAATCAATGAGCAAACTAATGAAGCATCTAGAACTTTTAGATAATATGAAGCACCTAGATTAAATTTCACAATTTTTTCTTGTAAGTTGGATGCTAATATGCCATAAGCTAGCAAAGCTTGCTAAAGTCCGATTAATAATTACTCCTAGAAAAGCATTTTTCTTCACATGATTAGTCTTACTCAAAGCTAACTTGGTTCGAAAGCAAAGCAAAGGAGATTACACGAGGCGCACGCATGAGACGAAAGCACACGGACTGACCTTGCAAGAACCGCCGGAGCGAGCCGGCGGCGTAGAAGGGGTGCACGAGCAGCATCTCCCCACGCGGGCCGACGTAGAGCGCGCGGATCGGCACGAGGTTGGGGTGCTGCACGACGCCGAGGAGCCGCGCCGCAGCCACGGCCTCGTCGGCGCCCGCGGCGCAGACCGGGCGGACGAACCGGAGCAGCGCCACCGCCTCGCCGGCGCTCAGCCCGGCGCGGTACAGCGTGCTGTGGCCCGACTTGGCCACCACCTCCCCGGGAGCCTCGAGGATCGCGGCCACCGTGAGCCCCTCGCCCCCGGGGAACCTCACGAGCGCCTCCTCCGCCCCGCCGCCGCCACTGGACCCGCTGCCACCCGACTGGAACCGGTCCGCCCTCGCGCCGTGCGACGGCAGCACCGCGCCCCGCCGCCGCCGCCGCCGCCGGTGGCAGCGGACAACGAAGTAGAAGAGGACCAGCGCGACGAGGACCGCGAGGACCGTGAAGAGGGCGGCATTGATGACTCTGGTGCGCATTGCTCCCAGTCTGGGTCGGGCTCGAGGGAGGCGCTCGAAGCGTGGGACGGCGGCGTGCTCGCCTGCTCGGTCTAGGGTAGCAAGGGGATCCAAATGGTGGTAGGGTTTGGTGGTTTTGGGGGGCGCTTCCTTGCTTTGCCTCTTCTCTTCCCTTAGTTTTGCAAGGCTAGTCTCTGCTTTGTTTTTTCTCTTGCGTGGGAGCAGAGGTAAGAGGTTTGGTTTGGTTTGGGGCCTTGGCCGCCTCAATTGCTTTGTGCGCGAGTTTGAGGACACTAGAGGAGAGGAGGCTAGGCTAGCTCCAGATTCCATTCATTTTGAGAGGAAAGTTTGTGTGACAGTGATGGAGCTTCTTTCCCTTTTGGTCTTTGGCTGGGGCTGGCTTGTCTGGACTTTTAAACCCTGGAAGTGTGTGTATGGTACTAGTACTACTACTACACATTGTTAAGATAAAATTATTGTGTGATCATCATTGTGGGAAACAGTATGAACATATATTACCGATTGATATACTACATCTGTAACAAAAATTAGGAGCAGAAAGTGAAAATGTTGCAAGGTTATACTACGACTTTTAGTTTCCTTAGTACACATATATTCTGAAATGACTTCATGAAACAAATGTCACACATTGTGAAACAGAATTATTATGCAACTCTGTGTAGCGTTTGCTTTGATTTTAGGTAGGGAAAGATAGTTGAAAGTTGAAACGCATGCACATTGACATGATTTTTTTAGGAGATTATGAGATTTGATTCATTCCATTCCTGATAGGAGAAATTTGTTCGTTCATGAACGATGATGCTATAATAATGTGCGCGATATTTGCCACGTGATTATAGTGTAATAGGTATCTGTATACTACTTCATACCAACCAGGTACAGCTCTTTATGTTGTCTGCAATTACAATGAACTAAAATGCATTACCATTTTCTCAAGGACTAATTTTCTTTTTCTCCTTTTTTGCGTTGGGGACAATGACACATTTCGGTGGCTTTTTTCTCAAGCACCATATGATGCCAGCCCTGCATCTGCCATCCCACAGGTCATCGAACGATTAGAAATGCCATTGGCTTCATATGTTCCCTTCTTTTTTTTTTATGCTATATGAACCAGTACTACTCCAAATGATGCACGCAGAAAGGCATGTGCTTTAGACAAAGAATTCCTTGGTCTACGCCAATTAATTATTGCTCCTCGCATCCTTAATTTAATTATATCACCTATATACAGTCGTAGTCTCGTAGAGAGATACACCTGCTTCTGTTGAGAAAACATATCTGCTTGATTTTGCTGTTGAGCGGTTGCCTGCGAATTATTTCCGGTGATAAGAATGCCTTGCTCTGTTGGTGCTCGTTACATATCGTGGAATAAGCTCGCGCGGTCCATGTTTTTTATAGCTTCTGAATAAACATATGTGCGTAAGCGTAACGAATGCCGCGATACTGAGTGTCACCGACGGCCACCATGGGCGTACCGCGTACGTACGCCGGCGAAACAAGCAAGTACGCGCGACGGGGACGCACGCACAACCCGTCTGTGTCCAGAAACAACGGCCCGTCGTTGTAACGGAGATTGCCTAGCAATCCCCCAGAGTAATTTGGCCTCTGACACCGACGGCATCGCACCATCGACGCAAGCAGGTGCAGTGCAGTCCGTGCCGATCGATCAGTGAGGTTCGGCCGGCGGGGCGAAGAGCCATCGGGAACGCAAGAATCCGCATGGCTCGAACGCAACCGCGCAGCCGCCCACGTACTGACGTGTGAGCGGGCGATTCAGCGTTGAGACCGGCAGCCCACGATGGCAGTAGAGGATGGGCCGTGCGGAGAGGACTGGCCATTAACGTCTCGGAAAGTTCACATTGGGCTGGAGCATCAAAATTTGCACAAATAAGATCTTTGGGCCGAAGAGCTTCGGTTGTCTCTGACTCTGGTTCGTAGTATCGTTTATCACGATCAGGTGGGATGTAGCGTTAACGTGTAGTCGTGCAACCTCCCAAAAAACGAAACTTCTAGTTGTTCGACACTTGTTTCTACTGAAGTACTACCAGATTTCTCGCAGAAAAGGAAGACAAGGGGAATCAAATGGTACGCACATTTTACGAACAGTGATACTCCTGCCTCTCCACATTTACACCATCGGTTCATTACCCCAGTTACGTACATCAGAACACCCAAAAAAGAAAAAGAAAACGCAGAAAAAAAACTGTACACACATGGGGAACTCCGCACTCGTGCTACGTATCGAGCGATGAGGCCGTGGCGCACCGCACGCATGCTTCGCTCCGTGCTTGCTCATCTCCTTCCCGGTTCGACGATCCTCTGCATCCTAATCTGCTCCCTGAACTTGGCTATGAACTCGTCGGCTTTCCTGTCCACCTCGTCCTCCACCACCTCCCCCTCCTCTGGCGCCGGCCTCGTGGCCAACTCAAAGAGCTCTTCGTCGCATGAGCCATCGTCGTCGTCCTTCTCCACATCATCTTCCTCTTCCTCGTAGTTGTCTATATCCTTGCCGCTGTCATCTTCGCCGTCGGTGACCATATCGCTGCTGAACGAACTGATGTCTGACGCTGCAACCTTCTTCTCCAAATCGTCAGCGGAAACCTGTTCGTCGAATGGCAGTGTAAAGAACGTACTACTCGACGCTTCGGTCGCTGATTTGGACCGGAAATTGTGGCCGCCGCCGCCGCCCCTCTGCAAGCCCACCCTGCCGTAATCATTGAAGCTTCTTGCTTTGGCCTTCCGGAGCCCGGGCCCGTGGCCAAGAAACGGAGGCGGAGGTGGCGGTGGGGGCGGCGGAAGCAGAGGCGGAGAGCATGGGGAGAGGGTAAGGTCGGCGTCCAGGACTGAGGACGGCGAAGGGATGGCATGCTCGCGCACGCCGCCGTATCTTGCCTTGGTGACGAGGAACTCAGTTTCTTCTTCTTCTTCTTCTTCTTCAGTGCCGTCGCTGAAGCCCTCCGTTAGTGTTGCGGATTCTTCGGTCGTCGGCTTCACCTTCCTCACCGGCAGGAGGAGCGGCTTCTCGCTCGCGTCGCCCTTGCCGGCGTTGCTCCCCGTATCGGCATCGGCAACGACGACGAGGGGGTCATCTGGGAAGTACTGAGAGCTCCACGCCTGGACGCTCTCCTTGGCGGCGCCGTCGGCTTCACCACCGTCGTTCTCCTCGAAGACCAGTGGGCCTTGCATCATCTGCTTGACGTAGGACTCCACCGACTCGTCGTCGACGGTCTTGGCAGCCACGGCGGACACCTCGGCGTCGGCGTTCCTCTGGCCGAAGACGCAGTAGGAGATGATGAGGCCGAGCAGGAGGATGTGAGGCAGCTCCCAGATCCTGGGCGCCTGGCTCGTCGGCAGAAGCGGCAGCAGCGCCACGACGACGGCGAACAGCACGGCCTTCGCGGCGAGGTTGGTAGGGAACAGCAGCGCGAGAGCCTGCTGCAACCTCGACGGAACATCGCCACCGCTAACTCTAGCTTCCGGCGCCGGAGCCGAGTCCGCCATTGCAGGAGCAAAGGTTCGCGTAGATTATTTGTCGCTAGCTAGCTATGGCTATTCGGCGACTCGGCTGCGAGTAGGAAATTAACTTGGAATCCTCTGCTTTTGGTCGAGGAGAGGAAGCGGGAGACGTGGTCAGGAAGCAACGGGAATGGAGGGAAAAGAATTTGAGCGGTGCAAAGCAAGGAGACGGGAAGCGACGCCGCTGTCATTTAAAGATGGCGGTTAATCTAACGGCTTAATCCATCTCAAAACTGCTGTATTAACTGCTGATGGAAACCGCGGGAATGTGCTAGATGAGAAAATTATTTGGCGAAAAGGACCTCTTTGCATGGTAGCCTCTAGAACGAGAACTGTATGCAGCAATGAATAGTGGAGCTAAGGATGGTGGAACCGGCGGTTGTCGGGACACAGGCGTACGTAGCTTTGACGGTGCCACTGATGGGCCATGGCCTATGGCTCTCTAACCTCGAGATTAGGGGAAATCTTTGAGGTCTCGTTTTGTAGACGTTTCTAGGGCCGGCTAATTAAGTTTACGTGCCATGCTCGCTGATGTGCGCTCTAACAAGTTTGGTTATAATTAATTTGAGGCTGATGCTAAAACGTCAGGTCCACTTCAGTCGTCTGTTGACAGTTTCAGGGGAGCTCGAGAGATGCATCAACAAGTCAACATTATAGATATGCACTTCCAGTGAGATGTACTCGACCGCGTGCCTATCTCTTAACTTCTAGACGCAAATTCTTAATGCCAATTTGTAGTAGACCATATGAAAGTATACTGAGTAAACAGATTGTTAACAAGGTAAAAAAAACTGACAAGAGAAAAAAAAAGACTGTTGAAGTAAAAAAGGCAAGTTTTTCTTAATTTTAAAAAATAAATTTCTGAAAAAAACATATTTTTGGTGTTATTTATCCATGCTTTTGATGTTTTTCCATAAAAGCCATTTGTCTATTCGTGGTAAGACCAGCTTGAATTTTATAGAGTAAATTCTAGATAGCTGCAAATTTAGTGACTAAACTCTACAACATTAGCAACTAATTTCAGATTGTTACAACAATTATGGATGAGATTATCACAAAATTACAACCCCGTTATAACCCTCACGTTACTTACACATTGCACCCACATGTCATACATGTGGCTCCGGTGGGAGCAAAACATAGAGACATGTCCCTTGCATGTACTGAAGCAGTCCGTAACATGACACATCAGTTGCTAGCTTAGTGTGCGTGGGAGGGAAATCGCCGCAGTTCAGCTGAACCACCCGGGCCAAACCAAACAAGCACCGATGCGACATGGTCCAACTCCAGCGCGACTCGGTTGGTGCACCTAGTCAAGTCGGCTGAGGAGGGCACCCCATGCGCAATGTCCATTCCCTTTCCCGTTGCTGGGTTTTGACTAGGTGCACTGATCGAGTGCTTGAGCCGAACCATGTCACCATGGTATCGATTGGTTCGGTCCGAGTGTGCCAACCGCTACAGTATATGTGATGGCGTGGAGTGCTAACATGTCTCCCCGTTTTGCCCACACCAAGAACCACTTGAATGACATGTGGGCCCGATGTCTCAATAACGATGAGAGTTGTAATGGAGCTGTGGTTTTGTGATAATTTTGTCCATAACCATTGCAGCAATTTAAAATAGGTCACTAATATTACAGTAAGTTAATAGTTTAGTCATTAAATTTGCAGCTCTCTAAAATTAGGTTATCTTTGTTTTATAAAACTGTACATATGGTTATCTCTTTTATAAGACAATACGTGTGATTTTCTGAGAGTCATCATTTCTTAAAGTTGAAACATACTTATTCTTTGGTTTGTCCCAGGCTGACGAGTGCATGCCTGATACTATATCTTAATCTTAGCGGGTAAAGACTCCAATTATGTCCAGTGTTGCAGATGCCTAGCTTCCCTTGCCAAGTCGGTTTCGGACTCTGTAAGGACGTTTGACACGAAGCCGATGGCGATGACAATTGGCAGCAAAGTAACCGTGCTTTTGGCCAGGAAGAATCAAAACAAAACACAATAGAAGGCCCAAGTTTGGGGTGCCGCCAGATACCAGTTTGTGTGGCCGTGTTCGTCGCCGGCCGGCGGCAGCCCGGCCGTGTGCATGCCATTATTCCAGGAGGCGAGAGAGGTGACCTGATTTGTTGCTGCGATTCTTCTTTTGAAATGCGCACGCCAACTTTCTGAGGAGGGAGAGAAAATCTCAGGGAGAAAAGGTCGCGTCAGGCTTTCTTTCGCGCAGGTTATCCGTTGCTTAGTTCGACGGCTATTCTTTGCCACCCTCGGAAAGAGATACTGTGTGCTTCCCGTTGCGTTTCTTCAATTTCTTCAGGTAATCAGGTTACTTCTTTGCAGAAGGGAAGAGGAAAATTGAAGTTACTACCTACTGCTAGATTTGTGAAGAGGACAGTAATATTCTGTTCTTGGTAGATGCTACCTTCTCTACTCGCATCGCAGCTTCTTTTCGGAGATATGTTACCTGTTAATGGTGATTTCTTTGCAACCTATGCAGTAGTGCGATAAGCATCCACAAAAAGAAGCCCAACGTAGTTGTTAGTCTAATAGGCTATGACCTACAGCCCATGGGCCAAAAAGCTGGACCTTTTGGACCATCTGGCCTTCCCAATATCTGTACGATGTGTCTGATGACGAACCTGGATAGCACGTTAGTGCACATCATGTCCAGTCTTAACGGTAGCATCAGTACATGGTCAAATTAGAAGCCGAGCGCACTGACAAAAGCTGAGGAAACACGATAGGTTAATTAGTGGTCTCATACGCGACATGCTCTCTAAGCACCATAAATCACTTTGTTATTAATCACGACAGGGCTCTTTATTTGGTCCTTTCAGCTTGATTACTCGTTGATTTATGGGGCTCCAGCAAACAAGCAGTACGACCAGCCATGTGAGTACGCTCTCTCATGGGAATCATTGTGCTAGCCAATCTCGTAAAAGGCGGGCCGGTGGGTGCCAATGAGTAGTAACACACGGCACGGATCAATGCTGATTATACTAAAACATTGCATGCAATACGCCCGGGAAAGCCCCAGCTTTTGCTCCCCAAGTTATGGTGCGCGGCCGCGTGACCTCCTAAGGTTGGCCGCCTTGATCCATCGTCTAGCCAGTAGCTAGCCATGGTAGCTGGCACTGCAATGTCTGTGTCCACGTAGGAGTACGGAGTCTGAGCCCCTGGCTATGCATCTGTTCGCATGCACACCGTGCAGCTCAAGTGGATGCTCACGATAACTAATGACGGACTTACTTCCTTCGTCCTAAAATAAATTAACTTTAAGAGATTAATTTTTATTTTATTCTTATCTTCTCAACTATCTTTAGTATACTATTTAAGAAATTTTATCTCTTCAATAGTTCTTATCTAATCAACTATCAATATTATATTTATATTAATAAGAGACAATATAGTTTTTTTTCTCATCGCTAAATATGTCTTGGAATATGAGGATTGGTTTTTTTACGGAAAGAGTAATTATCAGAAGAGGTTGATAATTGTCGGAATAGGTTCCATAGAATATTTTTGCACATGGACCCTCCATAAGATCCAATAATAAAAGCGTGTTTGTGATAACTTAATTCAGAAAAAAAAACCTAATTCAGAAGAGGTTGTTACGGAGTAATTTTTTGTATAAATATTTTTTCTCTTAAGAATAGACCGCTACATAATGTTTATTGTGCATGTGATTATAGTACTTAGTAGCTTTGGATTAGATTAGCAAGGAAGCATCTGTACCCAAGTCAAGCTAGAGATCAAGGGCATCGTGCCATCAAATTCATTCGGTTCGACCTCTTAATTAGACAGCACAACATTCAAAAGGGTATGACTTGTTTATGCGTGTCTTTATTTGGGATCCTTTTTTCACCGTAATTGATCTCATGTCAAAATTCATCCCGAGTGATAGGAAATCATCAAAACAAGATATTGGTGTTGCTTAAACCGCGCTAAACTTCAGCAATGGACCTTGTAATAGATTAGGCCATCTCAGGTGTGCCTCCTTTCACCTCCATGAAGCTGAGCACATCTCTTTTTCTATTTTCTCGCACAAATAGCTATATGTATACCCTCTAGAACTATTGAATTTTGTTTAATTGAATATCCGCTCCTTTGTAATTCACCTTTTGTTTATTTCTCAGTCATTTAGTCTCGACTACAAAATTTAGAGCCCTCTAATAGTTTGTTTGTCGATTCATTAGGTTGAATGTATCTACCACTGCAATCTCAATTATTCCCCTCGTACTTAATTCCCTATTCATCTCATCTGACCTTGTTCTTCTAGTGCACTGTAAAAACATGTTAACCACGCACCACAGTTAGTACGACATTACTTGGGATGTAGCGATTAGACATTGTTCCTTCTAGATTTGTTCTAGTTGATAACTGTTACGACAACGTCGTATTTGATCAAAGCAAGAGTTATCAGTGTGGGGAATATCATCTCGGAAATTGAAAATTGGACCAGAAGTCCTCAAGGATTATTGCATATGATCTAAATAACTAATTATGATTCTTTAACAAAATGTTAGAAAACGTTAACATACTTTTGTGTTACATGTCACTCCGCAAACATCCAACATCAAAATTGAACAAAACATAGGAAAAAAACAATTCTAACTGATCACTGTTTATAGTCTGATTTGGTTTTTTGTTTCTTAATATATAGATCGAATTTACTTTTTTATCACTTTTGTGAAGAGTTATAGGCACAATATTTAATTATCTATTTTTTCAATGACGTACGTCCTTAAGGCTTAAATATTTCCTATCCATCTGTAGTCTGTAGACAAGTCTCCATGTATCGAGCGGCTCTCAGTGATACACTTGTGTCTTTTAACATTTTGACTTGTACACAAGGGAATAATTGAAAGTGAGGAAAATATTTGTACTTGATCAAGTCTGACGTGAACTTGCGATTATGCATGGTCTCATGCGTACGTATATGATCCGGGGCCACATTTCGGATCATCTTCCTCGGCACTCTTCCTGCAGCTATACGCGCGTACGATGAATTTGTGCCGTCATGGTCATGAGAGCAAATAAGAACAAACACCTGGTATTGTGGTATATGTATCATTCAATCAGTATGGATAAGAACTGACATACCACCTCCGATCGAATGGTACATGTTCCGCGACCGGGCAATTCAATTCGATTATCCAGATGATTCGCTACTCGATCGCCAGTATTTATTAGCCGTTCACATAAGCGAACAACCGGACTGCTTTCAGTTAGCGGATCCATCAAAACATAAGGAAACTTTCATGCATGCATGCAAGCTTTCCCAGCCGGCCAAAGAACACTAATCACCTAAATTAAGCTGAGTAGATGAGAGACCAAATGCACATGCCTACCCGTGTTAATTAATCGCTAGAATCAAGCTTAAGAGACACGACTGTCCAACAAACAAACTGACCTCTCATCATCATCGCCGTCATCGTCAGCCGGGACAGAACAAACCACCGTGCCATCCCGCTGCGCCCCACCTCCCCTACACCCGTATCGCACCATATCCAACTTTCCCCAGGACCAGCTAAATATTCGCTACGCCCGGCTCCCAGCCGGCCCGGCCACGAACACCACCGCCGGCCAGAAGCTGCCGTGCCCCTGCTGTTCTATCCCAGCCGCCTAGCTACGTACTCCACCTGACGCATGAACACCGTACCCTGCTAGCTAGCTAGCTGCTTCCAAGAAAAGGAAAATAACAACGGATCGATCGGTGAGCGCAACAGCTTGCGCGAATATAATGTGCACACACTGCTTGCTGCCTTTGACATGGTGTGGTCTAGCTAGTAGTAAGTAAAAGCTAGCTAGCTTGTCACGACTGCTGCGGCCGGACGGCGATCGGGCGGTCGGCGGCGGCGGAGCTGGAGTTATTGGTGTTGGAGACGCGCTCGCAGGAGGGGCACATGGTGAGCGTGGTGGGCGGTGACATGTTCATGTAGAGGTGCGGTGAGACGAGCTTGAGCGCGCGCAGCTCCTGCACCTCCTTCTGCAACCGACGGTTCTCCTCCGTGAGCGTCTCGCAGCAGCGCTTCAGGAACTCGCAGTCCACCTCCGTCTGCTTCAGCTTCGTCCTGAGTTACACAAACCGCAAAAAACAATGGCTCAGAAACCCCGATCGATTGAGAGCGCCTAGTGTCGAAGCTTAAACTGCTAATCCCGAACAGTTCGATCCCCATGATATACAGTACAGTATTGCATGTACGTTCTTACGTACCTTGCGCGTCTGTTCTGAAACCACACCTCGACCTGCCGAGGCCGCAGGCCGAGCTGCTGCGCCAAAGCTGCCTTCTGCCTCTGCACGCGTGTAACACGCAGGGTTTAGAGACGCGGTACTACAGAAAATGCACGCGAGCTATCTGTGTAGGTCTCTTGAAAGTGTTGGACTAAGCAAGGAGAAAGAGGAGGCCGGCTGTTTACGTACGGGGTTGAGGGTGGGGTGTTCCCGGAAGCTGTCCTCGAGCACGGCGGACTGGTCCTTGGAAAGCCGGAGCTTCTTGCGCGAGCCGTCGATGCCGCAGCCGCCGTCCTCCTCGTCGCTGCCGCCGCGCAGGCCCGCGCGCTCCTCGTCTGCCGCGACGATCTCGCTCCGCTTTGCAGCAGGGAGCAGCGGCATCTCCAGGAATCTCTTCTCTAATCCAGGAACACCGTACGTACAGATTAATAACCATCACCAAAACTACTATCAAATCGATCTAGTCTCACTGCATGCACGAACTGAGGTTGTAGAAGAAGTGTGAGCTAGTGGTAAACACGTACCCGGAGGAGCGTGGAACAGCATGGCGACATGGTGAGTACGAGGAGCAAGCGGCGAGCTGAGACTGAGGCTCAGGCGCAAGTCCTCGGCCCTCTCCATCATCGCTTCCCTGCCGCTCTCCTGGTGCTTTCTCTCCTCTCTCTGACTTTCTCTGTATCTCTATGCAATTGCGTAGAGCTTGCAGTTGGAGCTGGAACTTGGAAGTGATAAAGAAGTGGGGGAGAGTGAGGGTTTTAAAGAGAGATGGGAAGGAATGTTGGATCTCACTCGGTTCTTGGGACAGCAATGATTAACTTGTGGGGCGGGCTCCTTAATTGGTGCAATCATAACTTCCCCACCTCCTTCACCTTAAAGGCTTAAAATTGCTATCTTAGCTAACTTCAGCTATTCTCCACTCAAACAAGGATTTGTTTTAGAGAAAAAAAGGGGGGCATTTTCGCTTTGACGAATGTTTTATAATCTGGTCCACCGAATGGAGTGGAGTATCTAGCAAACCAACATGCCTTTTGATTTATGGCCCCGTGAACAAGTGTGCGTACGTGGTGCAAAATAAACTAGTCGTTTTCATACAATTAGTACATTTCGGCGATCATTCCATGGAAGTAATGTTGCCAAATCAGAACAAATTAGAAAAAAAAAAAGAGACGACCAGTTTCAGTAATCTCAACCGACTCGTGATACCGTCCATTCTCCAGTCAATCAGTAGCTAGCTAGAGTATGGGTAAACTTTGGATGTTTTCATGTTGCTAGCTAGCTCGATACTCATTTGTTTTCCACATTTGAACATGAGAAGGAGACGAGACTAGTAGTACATTGAAATGCTAGCTGCAGGAGTGCTAGATTAGGGGAGAGCCATGCTAGCTTTGGGGATAATAAGCAATGATCGCAGCACGTAGGAGCAGTGCATGAAGAAATGATTGGCTTTTCGAGTTGGTACCAACCAGCAAAAACCAACGCCGGGCAAGGCTGCTACCCGACCTGGGGATGGACGGCATGATTCCAGAGGGCGTGCTCTGCTCGCATTGGTAGGGCAGGCTAGGCAGCTTAGCTAGGCGCCACAGGGAAAGGCCAGTTCAAGTGTCCATTCATGCGAACGCATGGCCTTTCCCCCAGGCCCAAATCATCGTGTCCCGCTTTGTGCCGGCACGCGCGCACCTATCTACCCCCCGGGCGCGGCCCCACCCCACGGCTCATTTCCGTGTCCATCATCATCCCATCATTGCCTGCCGTCCATCCCCCAACCTTTGTGACACGGCAATATGGACTCTCTTCGACCGACTTCATGGGCTGAAAGCGGCTGGGGTTATTACACACTTAATTACATTCTTGGGTTTGATTGATTATTACAGGTGATTACGTGTTTGTGTTGCTCGATTGGATTTAAGAGACAGAGAGGTGAGGTTGTGAAGGGTTGTTTTCATGCGAGAGTGGGTCAGTTAGCTAATCTGATCGCTATCGATTCCGGATTTTCCTAGGGTGTTTTTATGCAAGGTGAGATGTTTTTTTAGGGTTGTTTTTATGCAGAGTATCCACTACGCATGAGACATAATAAGAGGGCAGGCGGATGAAACTCCCCTTTGTGCAATAGTAGATCAGGCCTATAAGTAAAGATCTATTCGATCACTAATAGATGACAAAATCAGAGACCAGAGGATTGGTACATTATTCATCTAGTGGTCTAACATCTCCCATTGTAATGACTTGTTTACTTTTGCAAAGCTTAATGCTACTAAATTGAATTCCAATACCTTATCTACAATTCGTATTACTAGTAGGCTACAGTGTAAAAGGTATACCCCCTAACAAAAAAGGGTTTCATCCGCCTCCTTGTGCACTACTCCCTTCCCTTTTCCTCCTTTTGTATGTGTGCTCTCTTTAAATTGTCATTGGATACACAATAATTAGGGTTGAGGCAGAGGCAGGCACAGAATTTTAAGAGTGGGTATTCAAGATTTACACTAGTATCTAAAATGTTATATATTTATGTTATTGATGAAAAAGAAGATATATTTATTAAAAAAATATGCTATGGTAAACAAGCACTTTCTAAAATCATAGCTATTCATCTGAATACCCATAAGCCCCCCTAGGCCCATCCCAGGGTTGAGGAAAGTGTGTGTTTAGAGAAGGGAGACGGAAGCGATGACTGTCACCTTTCATGGTTTGGAAGGAGGGTGTTACCAATAAGAGCCTTTATGTGAAGGCACCGCTAGCTATGGAGGGTGATTGTAGGAAAAGGCATGATGAGCGAAATTGGGGATTTGGTGGATATATATTAACGAGACAGGGGTAGAGGCCCTTTTGAAACAAAAGACAGACCCTTTGAAACGAGAAAAATACTAAGATAGCCCCTTTGAAACAAAGGATTTATGGAGAAATTTTGTAGGATTAAAATCCTATAGGAATATTTTTTATTTGGCCATTTGAAATAAAAGATCGGAGCTTTCCAAATCCTATGAAATTTCTAAATAATGGCTCAAAGTTTGTAGATTTTGGAGAAAAGTTAGCAAGTTCTCCAACCTCTTAGAAAATTTCCTTTGAGTCTATCTCTCTTATCTGATTCCTGTGTTTTCCCGCAGTCTATTCAAACAATCATTTCTATGTTTTTTCTGTGTTTTGCAATTCTTTGTTTTGTACTTACATTCTTGTTAAAATCCTATATTTTGCCTATTCCTCTATTTTTTCAGTCATGTGTTTCAAATGAGTATATGGTCCGATGGCTAGGTGGTGTGGTAGTGGACTTAGCCCATTAAAGCTTAAATTCTGGATTTGGTGTTATTACCTACCAATTAATGTATTTAGTGGGTATGTATGTGCTCATACTCAAGGGATATTTGATATCTCTGACAATATCACAATATATGTAAAGAAAAGTGTGTGTGGTGATGTGAGTATGATGTGTATTGTGTTTGTCCAATTGCACTCTTAAAATAAAAAAAAAATAAATAGATTTAGTGTAAATGTTTAATTTTTTTAGAAAATAGGATAAATTTGGCCTCTACATTTAAATCGGATGTACATAGCCCAAAGTGTAAAAGTTCAATATACGAAGAAAAGAATGTTCTGTAAACTATTTTATCTGTTTTAATTAATTAGTGTATAATAACCCACGCTCATACATGCTTATGGACATTCTTTTTCCTCCAGCTAAAAGTCGCGTCAAATGTTGCCCATATAGTAGTCTTTGCGATATAGTGAATTCCTAATAAGGTTGTTTTCACTAAAGAATAATGGTCCCAAAAATACCGCTCGCGCGGTTGCGCTAATCTAGAGCGTTGCAAGCCATATCGTAGACGTTCTCGATGACCAGCTGAACAGTACCCTAGTGTTTTGTCCTATGCTGACATGCTCGCATGCAAATCAACTTATATCTCGCCCTAAGAAAGGGAAAGGACGACGCCTTCCCGGGCTGTAATTTACAAGTGAATTAAGGAAAGCTAAGCTAGCCCCTTCTTCCGATTGGACCCGTACATTTTCTCGCCCGACAATCCGTCTACACATGAGGGGATCCTCCCGCACGCAGCGCGCGCCGCATCGCTGCATCAATCATGGCTTCCCTCATGGGTGTCCGGTCGGCACAGCCACACAGGCGCTCAGCACAATAAAGTACTGTCTCTTCTATTTAAAAATATAAAACATATTAAGTTTTTTATAATTTTTAATATTATATTTTAATCATTATTTTTTATAATATATTATTAACTACCATAAAATTAATTATTAAATACGAATCGAGTGATAGTAAATATATATATATTTAGTTTAATTATTCGTTAAAATGTTCAAGTATTGATTTTGTAGAAAACAAAGACATCTTATATTTTTAAATGGAGAGAGCACTAGCGATATATTTCCTCCGTTCTAAAATGTAGCTATTTTTAATTTGTTTTAAAGAAATTAAGTAATATAAGGTGACAGGATTATATTGGCCTTTATTAATGCAAGGAGAAATTTGGGATGGAGTAGTTAATAGATACTGGTGGTGGGTAGAAATATAATAGATATAATAATATTAAAATAATTAAAAATAGATATACTTTAAAATGAAGAGAGTAAAAAAGGTAAGATGGGACGCATGGCACGGAGAAGGAGAGGAGATGCATGAGGCGGTGGCCGAACGATGGACGGACCGATGGAAGAATCGAACCGTGGGATGGGACGGCTGGGGCCAGATGGGCAAATCCGGCGGGATCTCGTCACGTGGCCCGGGTCCGACACGCCCGTGGTCCGGCACGTGGGCGGGCGGGCGCTCCTTCCCGTTCGTCGACTCGTCGTGCAGAGATCGATCGATCTCGCGCTGCTCTGCAAAGCGGGAAAGACGGGAAAGACAGACACACAGGTGACGCCGGGGCCCGCCCAAGCTGACTCGCGGGGCCCAACACCCCACCGCCACCACCAACAATCCGCCCTCACGCGTGTCGTCCTGTCGTCCTCGACCATCCACCGCCGCCAATCATTGTCGTCCTCATCGATCGATCGATCTCTCTCTCTCGCCCCGCATCATCCATAATTCCATACCCACACAACCGATTGATCTCTGCTTAGACCAACTGCTCCCATCTGTCTCCGTCTCCAGACATAAAGGCACAGGGGTAGAATTCCTTGTTGCTTGCACACCGTAGCCTTGATTCTCTTGGAGATCTTATCAGCTCGTACTAGGTTTTTAGACAACCGGTGAGAACGTTTTTTCTGTCTGGATAAGTACAGCCGGTAAAACAAAGGTTCCGTCTTGCTTTGTTTGTGTGATCTTTCGGTCACATCATGTCAAATTCAGGTTCTGGTGTTTCAGATGGTACAGAGAATGAAGGACATGCAGACTAATCGTTTCGCCTATAGCTAGTTTATCCATAACAAAAAATAATTTATAGTTAAAACTTTTATATTTGTGTCAAAACCGATGTAAACAAACTATAATAAAAAAACTATAAAATTAACTCTTAAATTAAATTTTAAAATTTAAAATTTGACAATACCTTGTAAGTTGATAGACAAATTTTGACAGGCTTATAAGCTGAAAAGATAAACTCCGAGTTATTTAATTGGACCGACGGACGTCATGTTGATCTTGAGAGAACTGGGCAGGGGACGTTAAATGCAGTCTGATTCTGATGGTGATGGGAGCAAAGGTTGACTGCTAGGCCCCGGACGGCAAACCTGCACTGCGCAGGGAATGGGAATTCATTTGTCAGGCCTGAGAGACGGAAAAAGTTACTCCCAGACAGGCACTTTCACCGCGTGACGAGACAAAGGTAAATGCGGGTGTCTGCGCGAGGAGAGTAACTGCTGCCCACGCCTTCGATTCAGTGACGTAGAAGCGAAGGCGGCGGCACGAACGGAACTGTAGTGCAAGGATTGCCGTATGATGCTCTGCACAAGCACAAACAAAACTGAAGCTTTCTTTCAAAGAAGAAGAGAAAACGAGAGAGAAACAGGACTGAAATTGCTACTATATGAGCTAGAGCCCTTATTGGCAAGCAGATAGCCGTCATGGAACGCCTGCAGAGATCGATGATGCACCCTTCACCGTCAGAATCATATCGTGAGCTAGTAGCCATTCACATAGAACCAGCTGGTGGATAACCAGTCATGTGTGCCTGATTAGTGACTACACGCAGAGTGAATAATGCTACAGATCGATCATGGCTTCCCAAGCGCCATAAATTTCGCACTCAAGGATACACTGAAGTCTGAACTGAGTAGATGGTGAGGGGAAGATTTTATGATCTTTTTTTTTTTAAAAAAAAGGAAGATTTTATGACCACTTGAGGCATTCATACCTTGCTGGCCAAAAACCATTGCACCCGAAAGGTGGGCAGAGTGGCTTGATTTGCAAGGAACCGGATGATGGCCTCGCAGGCTTGCTATCTCGCCATAAGTGAAAGAAACGAGGTCGATCAGTTGATAATCCTGAACGGGAGGTGAGGAGGAAGAGAGGCATATCGTCCGGACATGTGTGCCTATATCAGCCATTGCCCTGCCTGCCATCATCCATGTGCCGCTGCTTCATCATGGCACGACGGTGTGAATGATCGTTGCCTGCGCGCGCCCGCGCCGAATGTCTCGGAGGAGACGCGCCGCGCGCGCGGAGGGGTGCCCGTTGACCACGCGCGCGCGTTTCCGGGCTGGCTCTCTCTCTCACGGATTGCCTTGTACTACAGAGCTGTAGTGACCTCCTGACTCTGATGAGCCGTGTAAAAGGCGCGCGCCGAAGTTTCACTGCCATGATGCTGTTCCAAGCCTGCCTGCCATGCAGCAGTACTGCCAGGGCTACCTCTCACCTGAGGCCAGCCGGGGAGGAGTCCATGGCCACTCACCGGATGCATATGCGCCTCTGTGGAAGTGCTCGTTGTACTACGTACTGTAGGTATCATGGGCTGGATGGGCAACTCCATCGAGCACAGTCAACGAGAGGACGATACGTTGGCCCGAGTCACGGCCTTATCATGGACCAGCCCAGCGACAGCAGCTTCCTTCTAAAGTCCAAAGTCCAACAACGAATTGGGCCTCCTCCACGAAGGAGAAGACAAAAGCCCATCTTACGGAAGGATTGGATCACGCGTGTTTCTCGGATCAAGGCCTTATCATGGAACATATTTGTCCCAGAATTTTTACTGTTACTAATTTAATTTTTTTTTAATTTACAAAACTAATTTTTGATTTGAACTTTTTGCAGAAGTAGCCTCTTGCCGCCGTGGGCCACGGCGGTGCGAATGGCATCCCCGTCAGGCGCGGTTAACGGCGCCGGCCGCCGTTAGCTCGGGGGAGGCCACGTGGCCTTTCCGTCCTGGGGGACGGCGGCGAATACAATTTTGGGCATTCGCCGCCGTCCCCTAGGGCGGCGAATGCATAGGACCGTCCGCTCAGCGATCGGACGGTCCGAATCCTCCGAATGCTAATTTTTAACCCCAGAATTTTTGAAAATTTATTTGTCAAAATTAAATTCTTAAATTCTATTTATTGTGCCATTGCATTTATTGGGTCGATGTTTAAAAAAAACCAAAAATCATAGATTGTTCACGTCGTGAAAAGAACTTGTCAAACTGAGGGTATTTCCGGATCGCCACTCGCATTCCACTCCTCGTATGTCTGGATCGGCACTCGCAATCCACTCCTCCCCGTCTTTCGCCTACACGCTTCACAAAATTTAGTTTTAATCGTGGTTTAGGGTATGTTTTTTAAAGTTTTTTTTATAATCCGACGATGGTGGGCGTTGGTTTGTAAAATCGTACTGATCATTTTTTCAAGTTTATTTTTGGTAAAACTTAATTAATGATATGGTAATAGACCGGTCCGTTTTACGTGAGGGGCTTAGGACCCCAGGCGAACGGAATGTTAGGGCCTATGAATTTTTTTCCCAAATTTTTGCGCAATGTACGCACTGAATGATTTTTAATTCGACATTGGAAGACGATATATTCTATTATTCGTCATCCACTCGGTCGATACTTAACACAGTGCACGTACAATAGCATAGTGATATTAGCTAGATGCGAGCCGTTCGTATTGCGGCATGATAAATGCGACACCCATAGTACGAAATACAACAAGGGAGACTACATTGTTAGCAGTACAATGTATCTGAAGGATGGGATCGAGTCTACAGGGGGTGAATATGGACATGATAAATTTAAACAAGTAATGCGAGACCTCTAAATAAATAAATACAACAATAGCCCCTAGGTCATACGCCTCCTCGTCCTCCTAGGCTGCGCTCGCACGTGCCCGCGTGAGTACGTCAGGCGGTCCGCCAGTACCCCATGGGTGGCTCGGATCGCCTGAGCAGCAGGGGAAGCACCGGCGTCGTGCGGCTGTGTGTTCGGTGCACCTCCGAGCTGTGACGACCCGATCACGTCCTGCTCCGGAAGGAGGTCGTCCACGGTAGAGATCCAAGCAGAGGTGCTCGGGGCAGATCCCTGCCCAGTGTTCCCCAGGTGGTGGTGAGATCTGCCGCGTGGGTCTGGTAAAGAAAAGCTCGCGTCAGCCGCATAAAAAATGCAGTTAGTTATGGAGAATAGGTTCAATCCTGACGTACCTGACAATCCTCGCTCGATCGTGGAGGCTGCCGACCTCGATCCTCCGGCGGTACCAGAAGGACCTGCTCCCCACGACGTACTGACCCCTGCAGAACCCGCCGCTCCTGCCGATGTCCCTTCACCATGGGGACCTCGCATATGTATCTGCATCGGTGGGACTGCATCGGAACGGCGACAAGTCAGAGCACGGACGACCGAGCGCATCGTGTTGCACATCCGGTCGAACGTGATCGTCTGCTCCTGCTGCGTGAGAGGGATGCCAGCCTGTAGGCGCTGCCGCAGTAGGTCCAGCTCCGTGTGGACCTGCCTAGCATCGTCCGCCTGTTTAGCAGGACATGCGTAGTTAGTTGCGCGTGATAGCTATCGTTGAAAATAGTATGAAAACCATTGACTCACCGCGCGGAAGTAGTCCTGGTCGCGGTGTGTCGGGTATGCGTCTCACACCCCTGCGACGTGCGCCTGTGGAGCCTCGGGAGTGTACGTCACCCGTAGTCTGGTACGGGCCTGGTACTAGGAAAGTTACTGCTCGTACTTGGCGGCTGTGTAGGGGTGCAGCTCCGTGACGACGTCCTCCGTGGCTATGAGCCAGTCGTTGATGTAGTCGACGACGGTGGGTCTCCACAGCCTACCGGCGGCCTGGCCACGCCGATTTAACCTGCAGAGCACAACCGGTGACACAATGCATAACAATACGGAATATTCATTTCCACATATACCTGTGAACGTGTTGCGGTACGCCCCTGCGTTGTTGATTGCCGAAGGTCTGTCGCATACCGAACTGCCGCATCACACTCTGCGGGCAGTGCGGCTCGACAGAAATGTCGAACAACATCGGCGTCATCGTCAGCCAGTACGCCTGGTCCCTGGTGCAGAGGGACGACAGCCCGTGCGGCGCACGCGCATGCCTCGCCTCGGCGCTGTACGGCTCCCAGACAACGTCGTCGTCCGTGATCCTGTCGAACTCCATGACGAAGTCTGGGTACGACTTCTGCACCTGCACGTGAGCGTACCGACGCTACTAACAGGAAAAGAGTTCTCGTTAGTCCAAGTAACATAAAAAACCGAGACGGTTCTAACACCGAACATACCTCACGACGGCACCACACCGTCCCCATCGTCGGATAGTCCTCCGGTGGGACACCCACGTACAGGCTCGCCTCGTACGGACTATGGTCCATAACGGGGCGGCCGATCGCGAACCGCTCTGCCGCCCAGAGCTGTAGGAGGAGTGGACAACCCGTGAAGACCGCTTCTGGCTCGGTCTTCCTGCAGCCGTCGCACAGACCCCTGTACGTGGCGGCAAGGATTGCCGATCCCCAACTGTATTGGGGAACAGCACCGTCCTCGGCGTCGGCTATCTCCCTCGCGTAAGGGATCAAGCCCTTGTCGACTGCGTGGCCGTGCGAGTTGGTGAACGTCACCCACCCGAACACCCACAACAGGTACGCCTCCAGGCTCCTCTGCAGTGAGTACGCGTCGGCCTCCGGGTCTAGCTGATCAGACTGCGGTAACATATAAGAAAGTTGACACTGTAATTCTAGTACGGACTGAAGGACGAACATAAAACAACAAGAAAGCATTCTTACCGTGTAGCTCAATACCCAAGCCTGAGGGGGGCCCGCATGCGTGTACGGGGAGATGTCGCCGACGAGGGGAAGCCCCGGAGCACGGTGAACCGGGGCGAACCGCTGCAGGATCTCCTCTCGCCACGCCTGGAGCCCGTCAACTGGGCCCACCGCATCGCCGGCTAGAGGCAGCCCAAGGAGGAAGCTGACGTCCTGCAGCGTGGGGGCCATCTCACCGCATGGGAGGTGGAAGGTGTGCGTCTCCGGTCTCCACCGGTCCACAAGAGCTGTGATCAGCGACCGGTCGATACCCCACTTCTTCGTCGGGTCATTCGGCTCCACTGCGGCTGCTACCAGCCTACACAGCGGCAGAAGGCCTGCCTCCCGCAACCTAACAATCAAAACAAAGCAAGTTAGTAAGTTGACATATACAGATTCACAGTACAACGTTCGTACGTACCTACTCGTGCACCTGTCGTCCACAGGAAGTAGTCGCCTAGAAGGTCGAGAACGTAAGGTACCGAGCTCGAGGTTCTGCACCGCCGAGAGAAACGACCGATGGGACTGATCGGTGGCGTGATCTAGCAGCTCAGGCGTCTGGTAGTCCATACCTTCAAGGAAAAAGAAGCGGAACGGATTAGCTCAATTAAACATAGTGCATTACAGTCAGAAAATTAACAGACAGCAAAGTACCTTTAAAAGACCCACACTAAAACGAAAATCAGATAGCAATACATGCATATTGGTACACATTACAAGGAGATTACATCAGCAACCAGCGGCTATACTAGACAACATAACCCGAAGGTGCACGAGGACGCCTGCGATGACGCTGCCGATCAGTGGTGCCTTCCCCAGTTGGCCGTCTTCCGTCGGCGCCTGATCCTTCCATAGGAACTTCCGCTGCACTTGGGGCCTCGGCATCTTTCGTGCACTTCTTGTAGGTATGTCCCTCCTCTCCATACCTACTGCAACGTTGAGCGCTAACGCCGGCCTCGGATTCGTCCATATCATTGCGTATCCTCCGTATCCGACGCCGGCCTGCCTTATTCCTTGCCTTCGTCGGGTCAGGGATGTAATAAACTGGACTTGTGTCTTCAGTGAAAGTGCCGACGATGCCGAAACCAAAGATCTCGGTACTCCATATATGCATGATTGCTTCCTTTTTAAAGTACGGAGACACATATTGGCGTTCATCAATGCCGCACTCCCCACAAGCGGCAATGACATGAGAACAGGGCTTGTGGTATAAGCTTGGTTTCCGGCAGGAGCACGTGCATGTCCCATCTTCCTTTAGGACACACTCTTGTATAGGTTTCCTTGCGAATATGCCACGCCTGGACCTGTCGGCACACAATATCTCAAATCTACGCTCTCGTGTGCCCTGCACTCGGACTCGGTGCTCTCTTGCCTTCTTGCATTTCTCCTCAAGGTACTCTGTCATTTTGGTGCCGAACCAAAGGTTTCCATCGGCCATAGATGGGCCATTTTGTCTGCACCTGTCGTGGAAGTACGTCTGTGTTTTATGTAGGATGAACTCCACGATGGCAACAAGGGGGAGTTGCCTCACACCACGCATGACCCAGTTGTAGACCTCTGCAAGGTTTGTAGTCATTATGCCGTACCTTGCTCCACCTTCATCGTACAACAATGCCCATTTCTCCTTCGGCTTGTGCTCGATCCACTGCGAAAATCTGCTAACCGAGGAACCGGGCCTCCTTCTGAATGTACCGTCATCGGTGGGAAGTGCACCAAGAGCTTCAGGGCCGTCAACACCTCTAGCTGGGGGTCTTGCAGAACTCTCGCGTCTATGTTTGGCTGTCAGCTCATCAAGTCTCCTCCACAGCTCATTGAACTTCTTCTGTTGATTTTAGGCGCACAAACGTTTGAACATGGCCATCAGCTCCTTGTTTCTGAACTGCTTATAAAAGTTTGCGCCCATGTGACGCATGCACCATCTGCTCTTTACATCTTCCCACACCGGAGGGTATCCCTTATCTGCGCAGCCGTTTCGCAGCTCCTCAATTGCACGCAGCATCCCTGGATGACGGTCATGTATGAGACATACATCTGGCCTCATCCCTACCACCTTTTCCTTAACCAGCTTCAGAAACCAGTACCAACTCTCTGTGTTCTCGCTCTCGACGAAGGCAAAGGCCACGGGCAACACTTGGTTGTTCGCGTCTACTCCGATTGCCGTCAACATTTGCCCTCTGTATTTTCCAGTTAGGAACGTGCCGTCGATGCAGAGAATGGGCCTGCAATGAAGAAATACAAACATGCACGCCTGCAGAGAGAGGAAGGCCCGCTGAAGGACGCTCTGCCCAGGATTTGCTAACGATGGGAAACTTTTGATTTCGGAGTAGCTGCCAGGATTCCTCGCACAGATGGTTTGCAGTAGACGAGGCAAATTATTGTACGAAGCTTCAAAACTGCCGAATCTCATTTCAATTATCTTCTGTTTGGCCCTCCATGCCTTGGCATATGTAATAGTGTACTTGTACTTCTCCTCGATGCGCCTGATAATTGACTTGGGCTCGAACCGGAGGTTCTCCACAACAGCATAATACAGCTCTGAAGCGATGAATGCAGATGATATGTTCCTGTGGTACTTCTGAACACCCGGAAGATGGCAGTTGTGCTCCGTCACGATTGACACGGACCAACAGTCATCATATTTCTTCCTGGATGCGTACATCCTCCATGGACATCCATCGCTTGAATTTGCACATTTCACTTCGTACACTGATCTGGTGGACTTTGATACCCAGAACTCCTTCCCAAGTGACATGGCCCACATCTTCACAGCCTCTGTCAACTGTGCTTTTTCGGCGTATCTAGCGCCTTGCACCACTTCATTCTGCCGATACTCCCATGCGACGGTGTGCCCCTCTGAGACAACGAGTCCGGAGAAGTCCTCGTTGTCCCATTCTGCCGGGTATACATCGTCCTCCGAAGAATCATCATCCTCCATATGCTCAGGTTCTGAGTCTTCAATTTCCATCTTCTGTACTAGACCTGGGTATCTCTCCCTTTCATCTGCAAATCCTCCCGGTCCCATGTCTTCTTGGCCTACTTCCTCTCCGGCACCCTCGTCTTCTGCCTCATTTTGGTCCCCTGTTTCATTGGGCCCTTCCGCTGTACTCGGACCAGCCTGATCAATGCTGACCACGTCATGCACTACCACTAGGATGCTCGGTGCCCATCCTCGCTGCAGTGCACTCTCCACAAAAAATACCCAGCTGGCCGTCGAATCTACTGGCATCAATTCCCACCAAAAACCTTCCACAGCCTAGCTAACCAGTGCGTACACCGTAATTGCATTTACTTGAGGATTTACTCCAAATCCCCTCATTAACCAATTGTAAACTCCAAGAAAACTTCTTTCAGCTGGAGCTATAATTCCCTTTTATGTTACGTTGAACTCCGATAAATCTACCCCATATTGTCCTTCTCTGACATTTCCTTCACCGTGGTATATCGCGAATACAACTCTATTTGCCATTTCTGTTCACAAAAAAGATTTTATTAATCTGTACTAATCAATATTCGTTCCATAAAAAGGTTATACGTATGAGTCAAACCATTACTGTTTCTATATTTTACAAACTAACCCAGCGGCGCTAATAAAGTTATACGCTAGGTTTATCTAACGTGTCAAAATAACGTATACCAACGATGACCATGGCGGAGCATATTTATTTCTAAAATATCTACAATTTACTACCTGTTCGCTATGTTCTTCTAGTACGGTCAAATAAATTTAACACTAACGATGGTTATGCCAAACCGCTAATATTTTCATACTATGTCAGGTATTACACTACGCGTCTAGTACTAATTAACACTTATCTAAAAAATTGACTACATAACAGAGGGAGAGCAAAAAAAATACCTGGATTCGGCTGAAAAATCTGCGAGGGCTTCGCCGCTGTACTGCTCCTCCTTTCCCTCAGCTCTATTGGACGAACGCTGGAGGCAGAAGGAAGAAATGACGCGCCGGCGAGTGCGTGAATGGATTTTATATGGGAGGGCTAAAAACCGCCGTCCCCGAGGGCGGCGATTGGCCTATAAACCGCCCTGGGGGACGGCGGCGAATGCGGGCATTCGCCGCCGACCCCCAGGGCGGCAAGGCCACGTGGCCCCCCAGGGCTAACGGCGGCCGGCGCCGTTAGCCGCGCCTGACGGGGATGCTATTCGCTGCACTGGGCCACGGCGGTTTTTAAATACCGCCGTGGCCCACGGTGGCAAGAGGCTACTTCTGCAAAAAATTCAAATCAAAAATTAGTTTTGTAAATTAAAAAAAAATTAAATTAGTAACAGTAAAAATTCTTTGTCCTAGCCCCGCGCGATCAGCTTCCGTCTTAAGCCCAAAATCCAACAAACGAATTGGGTCTCCTCCTCAAGGAGAAGGCAAAAGGCCCATATCGCGAGTTCTCGGGCTCGGCCAGAATAACCGAGCCGCGCAGATGGCTGCGGCGCTAACCTTGACAGCTTCATGGCTTCCTCCGGAATGCCCTGGCGCGTCGGATAGGCCGATAGTACTTTTTTTTCATTTTAAAATATAGTAATCTAATATTAGATTAAATATTTTTTATACTATGAATTTAAATAGAAAGTACTAGTTAATGTCTAATTTAATAATATGTTGATGGAGGAAGAAGAAGTACATCCCAAACGAGGTGAAAAAACCAAGCACGGGCAGAGGCGGTTACGCTGGCGCAGGCACGGTGGATCTAGCCGCCTCTGGAGTCTGGTCGAATCTCTGGTTGGTTGCGCCGCTCACCACAGGGCACGGGTATTACCAGACGATGGTGGCCACATGGCTTCCCGCTGCCAGACTAGACGTACTGATGAGTTGATTTGCCTGTTCCGTAGTTCGTGTCAAACTGTCAACAGAAGTTCAGTAGACGTCTATACGTGCTCATTACCTCGTGCGCTATAAGAGTATCTGAATGCAGAGTATGTCATTGGAAACAAAACGCCATAAGAGGGTCAAATTACAAAGCCTGAATCAGTTGCTTGCATCTTAGTACTCCTACTTTTTCCCCAGTTATATATCTGAGGAAGCAAAGGACAGGATGCAGCGATAAGGAAAACAGGCACGAACAAACAAGGTCGCAGACTATCTAGGCACAAACAAATGCGAGCCAGATTTTGCCCATCCTACACAGACATACGAAATGAGCTATCGTAAGAAGTACCACAAGGAGTACTGATTTTTCACCTTAGTGCTCCCTCCAGCGCAGAAGGCGCGTGCGCGGTTCACACCATGATGGTCATGGTGGGCAGCCTCGCCACTCGGCTCCATGTCTCCGGCGACAGCGGCGGCCCGCGCCGCGCGATGCATTCCTCCAGCTGCTGCAGCTTGGCGATCAGAACGACCAGCCGCCGGCACGGCACGAAGACGAGCGTCATTGGGATGATCCAAATCCCCAGCTCCAGCATGGCTTCTAGCTGCTGCTTGATTCCTTTGCTGCCTCCTCCCGGGCTGAGGTTCCTTCTCAAGTTTCTCAAGCTTCTCAATACCTGCTTGCTTGCTAGTACCTTCTCTTTAGTAGTGTTGCTGCTTGCCTTGCAACTTGCATCGAGTAGGATCGTTGTTTGTATATTATAAATTTTTCTGACAAAAAACATTCACTTAATTTAGTGTTTCCTCTAATGATTGTACCATGCGGTATGCCCATGTGTGACAACAGGTCAGCTGCAGTGTGTATTATAATTATTTCCGTAGGCCCATTGACATTGCCGTGGACTTGGTGGGTTTGATCATATCACAATTAATGTGCGAGGTCATCTAGTAGTAGTATGTTTCTGTCATTATAGGATAGATGATCTTTCTTTCTTTCTTTTGCATTTATGTATTTTCCATGGCAATTCCTATCCAACAGTAAATTTGATGCATGACAGCTTTCCTTGTCGACAATTTGGACCATCCTTTTCAAAATTAGCGGATTTTTTTCACACAAAAATGTGAAGCTAGAAACAAAGAATTTGATATAACGCTTACTTCTATTTCCATAAATACAGTTAAAATCTGTATACAACTATACCAATAAATCTTTGCCATCATAATCTATACCTATTACGATTAAACATATATCCCTCTTTTTTACCCGTAACTAATGTGGATTTTTAGGCTTCGGAGAGGATGTGATGAGTCCTTCCTCGAATTGTTTTAATGAGCAGAAATTTTTAAGAACTTTTGTCTTGCTTTTAGTACTAGTACTAGTACTAACTATAGTACCGTGCAGCGAACAAATGCCTCTTCGAGAATTCAGGGGTCATGGCCTGTTATTTTCAGTTTTTTTCCCTCAGATTTTTGCCGTAGATTATTTGCTCTACGTTTCCAAAAAACGATTTTTTAAAAAAGTTTCAACTAGAGTATTATTTAGAGCACTTGCTCTAAACTATCGGGTGAAACTTACTTTTCAAAATATCGATCTATCAAGTAAACAATCCATCCTAATAATTCACGCAAAAATCTGTTTCAAACAAGGCTATAGTTATAGTACAAGCCAGGTACCAATTTACTTTTCCAAAAGCAAAAAAAGGAGAGGATTTTAAAGTGGCTTATCTGTGCAACTTATAAGCCGTAAGCAAAGCACGCAAAAGCAAACAGGGGCCTGGGCACTGTTGAGTGTTGACCACAAAAAAAAAAACAACCCAACGAATCCTTTTTGCAGCCTGATATGAGCGCACGACCTTCACTAAGGAGCAAAATAGGCTCTAAATATGCAGGAATTGTAAGAACCACATGATGATTGCTAAAAAACAGCAATAACGTAATGTATCCATGGAATATGCAAACTTTACCATCCACTTCTTCCTATCACTAATATTTGACATTGGTCATCTAACATGATGAAAAAAACGAAAGAAACGTGAGATACAGGCCAAAAGCAGAAGCAACAAAAGGAGGCGGCAAGCTCTCGAGAATCTTGAAAGCTACAACACCAGATAGATGGGCGTCCCAACTTTGAAGATGACTCGAGTGCACCCATCTTGGTATTAATGAACGGATAGTTGCAACTTGCAAGATAAGTTAAACACATGTAAATTTTATTTCTCTTAAACAGGAGTCAGATGAGGCCTTAAGAATGAATTGAGTGGATCCAATCTGCTTACAAGGCCGTTTGAACTTTCAGGACAAGTGCAATTCAATAATAAGCAGTACGATCCCCATGCTGCATTGGCAGGAGAGTGAATGAAGAAAATTCTGGATCATGAGAAACATGACCTGTTCGTGAATGGAAATGGGTATCCCCAATTCAAAAAATACTGTATTGGTGATGCACCTTATCGCTTTTATGCTCTGCCCATGTTAATGTGCTACAGTGATGACTTCCACATCCTGCATGCTAGAATTCCTGACAGAATACTGGAATGTCCATCCGTGGCATGCCCCAGCATGCACTCCTTTCTTGTTGATCGCAAATACAGCACCAACAAAGTCTGGGTACTTCCGGGCAATTCTTAATATAGCATCCAGGGCAGCATCCCGAGGCTCCATCCCTCGTCGCATGCTCTCTACCACCTGGTAACTGCACCAAATATATAAGAAGATTATATGGAGCATGAGACCATCAGTAAACTCAGTCTATCAATAAAAATACTAGCATCAGACTACATACATGATGCAAGGGCAAATCTTTAGAACTGGATGGGAAAAGATTTTTATAGTTGAATATCAATAATATCATCATACCCTAGGATGCAAATATCAACATAATATCATATAGAACAAAAAATGGTTAGGTATCTCTCTTACATAAATAATGAAATAACTTGCTAGTGATTACTGGAGTTATAGTCCAGTTTCCAAGATCACAGAAAGCACACTTCTTTAAAGGAAGAAGCTTTTAGAGGTGCTCAAACTTCTACTCTGTAATACTAATTTATTTTTTCATTACCATGGAAGGAAGCGCATCATAATATCACCATCACCAGTTGCTCCACACGCACCAACTTCATCATCAGCATATGCAGAAGATCCTGGTATTGGTCCATCACCTACCCTGGAACCGAATGATCAGACAGTGCTCAGTACTACCTATCAAGAGATCAAACAGCAATTCCAATCGTGCCATACTATCGAATTCATTTTGCGATTCACTATTGGTACATAAATATGAGTTGGACATAAACATGGTCTAGTCATAATGTCAGGAGAAAAAGTAGAACTGTTAATCAGGCACCCCATCATTAAGAAGGCAATGAAATTTCTGACTATACATTAGCGATTACAAACATTATTCACCAGTGACTTTTACGTACACCAATATAGCATAAAAATACTAAGAAAATATATTTCACTGTTGGAGTCGTGAGTCTTGTCATTAACTATAGAAAAATAGAATTAGATAATGAGAATAGATTATGCCAGAGTATACAAATTAAAGTAGTGACTGTTTAATAAAAAAAGCGACATGATAAATCATAACAAAAAACCACTCAAAAGCAGGAAAATTATAACCTTAAATAAAAATAAAAGATGTCATGATAAATGGTAAGACGAAACCACCAAAAGCAGCAAAAATGCTCACCTTCCTGGAATTTTGAATGTAGCGCCATTGGTCGATGTGCCAACTGCTACATGACCCATCTTGACAAAGTCACTGTTGTTAGTTTCCCTTGAAAAGAAAGTCAATTTATTTTGGATGAGCTATATACCTTGTCAATCACAGCCATAGAGATTGTATCATGGTTGTGGCGATTAATGGATTTTAGATGGGGGTTCACTGGCTCCAGTAAATTATTAGGTTCAAACAATCCTTGACAAATGTCCCCTTGAGTCCACTCTAGCACATGTTTAGCAGAGGCCTTAGACTCCCCTGATGGTACATCAATAGGATGGTATGGGCCACAGCTACCAACAGGAACAACATTTTTCCAAAAGTTAGGTTGACAATGGTTCTGTCTCCAAATTGTCCATTTCTCGATAGACTCCGGTGAGCTCAGGTCAGCTGGTCCTGCAAGTCCCATTGAAATTGCAAAGGATGTTGCCTTCTCTCCAACAAGAAGAGTATGCTCGGTATGGTCCATAACCAACTTTGCCGCCTTGATTCCATCCTTTACGTATCTCATGGCAGCGACAGCTCCAATTCCCATTGTGGTCTGCCAGTTTTCTTAAGCAAAAACAATGCAACATATTATACACCAACAATGCTGCAACAAAACAGCAAAATGTTCTGTGAGCTGTGGCATGAGTATGTAAAACAGCTGTTACCCCATCCATGATAAGAGCATCTAATGTAGTTTCACCATTCTCATCTGGGCTTCCACCTGGGCCAACTGCATGAAGTGTAAACCATTTAAAACCAGTGCTATAGTTGCTTCATGAAGCACACTGAAAGTAGCCATGTTGTTCAACTGAATAGGGTCCAAGGAATTCAACCAGAAGATGTTTTGCAAGATCAGTATTAATGGGTTAGAGCACTGCACAGTGCCCGATAAAGTATTCTCAGAAACAGAGGGGGAAACCCCCAGTTCCATATTTTTATTCAAAAGTGAAACAATAACTGCAAAAGTATTTCCTGTGTACATTCCATTGCAAAATAATCATGCGCAACATAACAGGAACTGCACATAATGTTGTCTTCATGATGCAAGACAGGCAAAACATTATAAAAGGGTGATTATTGTAGTTGGGTAAGAGTGATGTTATATCGTGTACCAATCTAGACTACACATCTTCTGTCTGCTTCCTGCAAATAGTTGTTCATCAAATATGTTTCTTCTCTGTCAAACAAGGCTTATCTAATGGAAGCCACGGGTGCAATTCCTCCTTGGGAAAACGAAATTCTTCATAAATTTGTTATCGCAGTTTTTGACCCAGCCAATCAGATTAGTGTATCAGCACTGAGAACATTGAATCACCAGCATTCCCAATTAAACTCAGTGAGCTACAAACATGGCTTCCGCACCCCAGCACAAGCATAGCCACACCAGCCCGCACGAAGTAGCCAACTGACCTGTGCCATCGCAGCGCAGCACCTCGCAGGCGGAGCAGCCGGCGACGACGGCATCCACGGCCGAACCACCTGCCCCAGTGGCCGACGCCACCTCCCAGGCCGCCCTGACCGCCTCCCGGAAAGGCCAGGTGCTCACCACCATCGGAAACGCCCCTCCCCCTTCCTCCGCGCCTCCGCCATCATCAGCCACCGCCTAGTCAATTCCCCAGCCCCCAAAACCTCATCAATCCATCACAGCCCGAATCCGAACAGCACAGAACCGAACTAAATCGAATCAACACTCACCAAGCACCAAGTGGACCGTAGCAGTAGGAGCCCTAGGAGAAGCCGCGTGTAGCTCCTTGACCTTCCCATGGAAGTTGCGATTTGCGGCGGGTTTAGTGTTCTGAAGTGGTGAGCTTACCGCGATAGTCCAATATAGCGCGGATCGTGGTGGGCTGTGTCCCACATGTCAGTGGCCCGGCATGGTCCTCCTTCCACATGGATCCCACATGTCGGTGAGGTTTCCGGTTGTTTAGGTTGTTACTCACTGTCAGGCGCCCACCCCAAATACCCTAGTAGCGGCGGGGATGGATGAGAGCGGCGGCGGCGGGGAGGCGGAGAGTTGGCCGTGGTGGGCGGGGGCAAGCGCGGCGCAGGTGGCAGCGGGCGTGGCGTGGTTCCGGCGAGGCAGGGGCGGCGCGGCGTTCGCGATGCCGTTCAAGGCGTTTGCCATAGCCACCCTCTTCGTCGGCGCCGGCGCCACCGCAGTCACCGCGGGAGTGCTCGCGGCGGGCGTCGGATCGGTAAGACGAATCCCCCAAAAATCTCATCCCTGAGGCGACAAATTGTACCACGCGACTACTAATTTGCACCAATGTGGTCTATGGCTCTGTGTAAACGCAGGTGGACGAGATGAAGGGCGTGGGCGCGAGCATCCGGAGGTGGATGGGAGCTCCTCCTCGCCGAGTGGAGAGAGGAGAGTAGGAGACTCATGACCACCAAGCACAACGCCTGCGCGTGTTCCACTGTATTGATAGATCAAAGCTTTGTATGTCCTCTGTGTTGCTTAATTTTTGCTTCACATCTGCGGCCCAAACGTGAAATGCCGTTTACTTGAACTGGAAGTGAAAAGCAATAATCGCATCGACATTTTGTTGCAAGTTCATAGCGAACGATTGCTTGCTCTTGTCTCTCAAATCTCAATAAAAACAAACATTTGGCTTGGAGCATTCGCCATCTGATCATCTGATGGTCCTATGGCAGCAGCGAGTGAAACGACGGTTCGAACACGAAATTGGCGAGTAGACAGGGCCGTGGAATTCGGCGTTCGTGGGGGGTGATGAGGCGGTTATCCGCGAGTTCGTGCGCCCGCTGGCCACGCGCCGCCGCATGCCCCGCTGCGCCTGCGCCCCCTCGCGAATCAAAAAGCGGCCGTCCGATCCCCGCACGACGCTCCCCGTCGCGCCACGCGCGCCACAACGCCGGTTGCAGAGACCCACAAGAGAGGAAGCACGAAGCATCATCCCCGCTCTCGCATAAGAACACTCCCTCCCTCCCCTGCGTGGGCGCGTGGGCGGTTGAGGCAATGGCTCGAGCACCTGGCGGCGTCCGCCGGAGGAGCGCGAGGAGGGACGCGGCCGGCGGCGAGGTGGTGCGGAAGGGCCCGTGGACGGCGGAGGAGGACGAGGTGTTGCTGCAGCACGTGCGCACGCACGGGCCCAAGGACTGGAGCTCCATTCGATCCAAAGGCCTCTTGCCGCGCACCGGCAAGTCCTGCCGCCTCCGCTGGGTGAACAAGCTCAGGCCCAACCTCAAGTCGTAAGCGCGAATCCCCTCTCTCTTTCTCTTCTCCCTTCTCCGGTTCGATCAGTTCTAGCGCCTCCTCGATTTTTTTTTCTGGTCAAGTTCTGCGTGCACTTGTGAGTCAGAGCGGCATTGCAATTTCAGTGTTCCTGGTTGTTCTCAGTGGCAATGGCGCCGCCTGGTTTAACGGATAGAGTGTAACATTAGTTCTGTTAAAAGTGCTTGCTTCATCCAACCTAACCATGTGATTTGTGTTTAATTTTCTTTTTTGATATCGTGTTTCGGGGCAAATCATATTTCTGCTTCAAAACAAAGCAGGCATAGGAAGGAAATGTTTCGTTTTTACATGCAAAAATTGAACTGGCTAGATGAATTTTTGCTTGTAAACCCACTACTCCATGATAATGTGTTACTGTACTGTACATCTGTAGTTTGTGCTATCTTCGGTCAATAGTGTGTGTGACACACTTGCGCTGAATTGTTTTTTCTCTATAATTTTCGTTCCTTCCCGCCTATCTTTGATCAACTGGTCGACAGAAATGTTCATGTGTAACCCACTTTTTGAGTTTTTTTTTCCTTCAAAAAGCGGTTGCAAGTTTTCTGCCGAGGAAGAGCGGGTGGTGATCGAGTTGCAGGCGCAGTTCGGGAACAAGTGGGCGAGGATCGCGACCTACTTGCAGGGCAGGACGGACAACGACGTCAAGAACTTCTGGAGCACTCGGCAAAAGCGGCTTGCCAGGCTCCTGCGCGCGCCCCTCCCTGCACGATCCAACAAGCAGAGCAGCAGCAAAGGCAAAGCGCCTTCATCTTCTCTGGAGTCCGAAACCGCCACGGTATGTACCTGCAAATTGCGGCTGTATTCATCGTCTTCACTGTCCATTCGTGTACTTTCGGAGAGATGATCATCATCTACGTTATGCATTTACTGTGCTCAACTGTGATTTTGAGTTTCTTGATGGAAAACTTAGCTTGCACTGTTCTTGCAGTTCCATCAGGGCTCGGCCTGCCTGGATCAAGCTTCATTCGAGGGCAACTCGTTCGGCTGCCAGTACTGCGAGGCTGCACCGTTCATGGAGTACCAGAATGTCGCACGAGCGCCGTATGATCAGGCATTCTCTGGGTTCTTCGCTTTCGAGGGGGCATTGCCGCTGCAGCTACTACCAGCCGCTGACGGCGAAGCGAGCTCATCCAATGCAGCTCAGATGGCGCCAACACTGCCGTTCGACCAGCCTCCGTACCCTCTGATAGACTTCCCTTGCTGGCCGGAGAGATACGTCGACACCGGCGCCATAAATGGCCTCGCCTACAGCCAGGAGCTGCTTCCAATGGTGCAGTCTCCTCCGATGATGATGCCGTTCTTTGGCATGGAGTGCGCGCATGGCGCCGTCAAGGACGAGCCCCGGAACGCCTTCGACGACCTCCCGCCGAACATGTTCGACGACGCTCTTGATCAGCTGCCCCCACCGCCGCCGCCGCCGCCGTCACCGTCGAACGGTGACGAATTTTGAAGTTTGATGTTGGTCTGCTCGATGGACGGGTGACGCAGATGCGTGATTCTTTTCTGGTTGCGCAATTGGAACTCTTGTTCTGGGACAACTGATGAGTAACACCGCCGTCGCGGCGTCGCCTACTTGTCCCGAACCTTCTAACGTTTCGGACTAGAGCTTGTATTGGAATGTGACAATGTTTCTATAAGTATTAGATGCAGAATGTAAGGTGTATAGGTCTTATTACTATATATTGTTGTAGCACATTTGTGAATCGTGATAACAAGTTAACAACTATGACAGTAATTCAGGGAAAGTCTATTTGGACATTAGTACATGTGCACTTATACTCTGTATTATCATATTTGCTTTAACGTTCGTTCGTGCGTGCGACATAGATTTTGATAAAACAAAATATTATTTTCTTTTTATTATTACTTCCTTCGTTTGAAAATATAAGACGTTCTTATTTTCCGCAAAATCAACATTTAAAAATTTCGACTATAATAATTAAACTTAAAATATATGCGTTTAATGATATGTATGTAATATCATTAAATTCGTATTTGATAATATTTTCATATAATGTTAATTTTGTGGTTATTGATTATATATTATAAATAAAAGTAATGGTCAAAGTATAATGTTGGAGATCGTGTAAAAACCTAATACGTGTTATGTTTTCAAATGGAGGGAGTACAACATACATCTCAAATTCTCAGTATAGCATCCAAGATTTCGTAGGTTGGTGCATATGTACTTAGAGCAACTCCAATGGAGCTCTCAAACCAACCCTTATCTCAAATTTAGGAGTTTGTGGGCTAAAAATCGTCTCCAACCGAAATCCTAACCGAGCTCTCATCTGGAGGGGGCCCTCATCCGGGGGGAGGCAACCCCCTAGATGTAGGAGGCCCTCATCTCCTCCAGCCGCCCTCCCCGTCCCTCTCCCGACCCCCTCCGGTCATCGGCGGCGTCGGCCCCGCCGGTCATCGGCACCATCGGCACCAACAAATGCAAAACCTAAAAAAAGAGGAGAGGAGGGAAAGGAGAAGAATGGCTCACCTCAGATCTTGCAAGACCGGCCGCCGGCGTATCCCGGCTGCGTCGGCCCCACCGCCCCCTTCCTCTTCCCCCCCGGGCCGCCGGCGTCTCCCACCCGGCTCCGCCCCGAGCCGCCGCCCTCGCCGCCCAGAGCTCCGTCGGCCCCGCCGCCCCGAGCCGTCGGCCCCGCCGCCCGGAGCTCCGTCGGCCCCGCCGCCCTTGCCGCCCCGAGCTCCGCCGCCCCGAGCCGTCGGCCTTGTCGCCCCCGCCTGCGTCGGCCCACAGAGAAGAGAAGAGGAAAGTGAGAGAGAGAGAGAAGAGAAAAGGGAGTGGGCCACTGACAAGTGGGCTCACCTAAAAATATAAGAGGTCGGTTGGAGTTTGCAATAAAATAGGAGGTTGAATATAGATGAGAGAGCTCCTATTCTAGCTAATAGGGGGTCAAATTTAGGAGTTCCATTGGGCTTGCTCTTTACGTCGTAAAAATCTTCTTCCTAATAATTCAGTGAACTATTATGTAGTTATCACTGCTGTCTCACATATAAAAGGTTATTACTCTATCTGTTCCAAAATATAAGCATTTTATGTGTTTAGCAGAGATTAAGGTTAATGGAAAAAAACTTCCGTGCTCCTGAATAAATGAGAAATGATTTAGTGTGGTAGTGTAGTTGGAGATAAGATGCAAAACAATTTATATGGAAAGCGATTGATGGGACAAATAATATTCAGAACCAGTGTAGAAGTGTTATATTTTGGGTACAAATTTCAAAATGGTAGAAGTGCTTATATTTTCAAACGGCTGGGAATACATAGGGATCTGTTTGCTTTGATGATGATGAATTCATCATCCAATCCTAACCCAAACATAGTTTTAGTTCATTAAACGATGGGTTGGATATAAGGGTGGATAACGAACCAGCTTAGCCCATTGTCTTCGAGCGTGTTTGATTACTTGCATGAAGGATGGCTCGCATGCATGGGTGCAGGAGACGGTTGTTTGGTTGCTTGCACGGCCACCGGGGCCCGACTCCGCGCATGCAAAATGGCCTCCCGAGCAAGGCCCAATGGAAACGCTCAATCCGAGCTTCACTCCTCATTCAGGCTAAGCTCATGTAGGCGTAGGCACACGTGGGTGCAAGCATGGGTTATGCACGAGTGCAGGAGGTGAGAGGGGGCGTGCTCCCGTCACCTCCCTCACCCTCATTTGCTCGCTCGGTTGTCGCCCGGGTCGTCGCCATCTCCATCGCTGCACAGGAGCCACCGCCGCCTCTCTGTGGCTGCCCGACCGCCATTGTCGGCTCTCCATTGCTCGGCCAAATCTGGCTTGGATCCGGTCGACACCGGCTCGCTGGATCTGGTCAGCCTCCACCAGCACCGCTGTCACACCCTGATATTAGCCACACAGAAACTTTACCTGAGAAAATACCTAAGAAAAGGAATTTTAAAATGGCTAGAGGAATTAATTAAATGTGTAAATACAAGATAATAAATTACCGATGGCCGGGAATATTTTTCTTGTATTCTTTGTGCCAAAATACATTAAACTGGATTTTTTAGTGGAATTTTTCAGAGCACAGGAACTATTTTTAAATAAATCAAAAACGCTTATCCGAATTTTAAATCGTCCTGAAAATCTTTTTTTCTTTTCTTCTCTTTTTCTTCTGTTGGGCGGCGGCCCGCTCCTTGTGCGGCCTCCCTCCCCTCGCGCCCGTTGCCCTCTCCCTCTCCCGTGCCCGCGCCCTCTCCCTCTCCCGTGCCGCCCGCCCGTCGGCCCTCGCCCTCGCGCCCGCGCCACGCGCTCCCGCTGACAGGCCGGGCCCGCCTGTCAGCATCCGTCTTCATCCTCCATCCGACAACTCGGGCGGAGGGGAAATCCCCGGAGGCGGTCCGGATCTCCAGGTGCCACCTCCGCCTTCTCTCGCACTCGTACTTGGTTCAAACGTGGCGCGGACCGGAGTCGTCCAGCTACCCGAATTCTCTGGCGTTCCACGCCCCGCCTTACTCCCACAGAAGATTGCGCGGCACATCTCACGCCGCCACTCTCTCCTCCCGTGCACGATTGGAGCCATTGGCCTCGATCTCTCCCGGCCGACTGTTATAAAAACCATCTCCGCCCTCTCCTCCATTTTCCCCCCAACACACCGAGTTTCCCCGTGCTCTAGAACCCCCTCACCACCGCGCACCCGTGCTCCGCCGTTTTTTTCGCCACTCCGGCCGCCGCTCGCCGCCGTTCCGGATGCCGCCAGGCCACTCCGCCACGCCAGCACCTCCGCCCGCGCGCCGCATCTCGGCCGCCACTCCGTGGAAGCCGAAGCTCGCCGGACCGCCTCGCCCGCGCGCACGGTGAGTATCGGTCCTCCGTTTCCTCTCCGGCCGGTAATTTCCGCCACGCCGTGTCTCCATTCTCCGCTCTAACTCTTCTTCCGTCCTCCTCCTCCTCCAGGACGCCTCGGCAATCGCCTCTCACCCGTTCCCCGCCGTCGGAGCTCCATCGCCGACGTCGTCCCGAGGCCCGCTGCCCGCTTTTTCGTCGCCACCGTCGTCTTCGCGTCGTCGCTCGCCGTCGCGAGCCGCCGGTGAGAACCCCCTCTGTTTTCCCATTCCTTTCCGCCCCTCCGTGTGGTCGCCGCCGCGCCGGGTGGTCGCCGTCGTCGACCATCGGGTCGCGTGCGCACCGCCGCCTCCCGCTCGGGACGGCTGCTTCGGCCGCGCTCCCCAGGCCGTCCGATCTGCCGGGTGGCAGATCGGGGCTGCCCGCTCGCTTGCCCACGTGGTTGCCCGCGGTGGCGCCACGTGGTGCACCCGCCTCAGTGCACCGCTCTTCCCTCCGGTGACGTCTTTAATTCGTTTAATGCACAATAAATCGCCTGTAATTATATTACACTATAAAATAGCAGTAAAACTTTTAATAATCATAACTAATTCATACGAACTCCGATTAAGTCCATTCAAAATTTTATTAAATCGCAGACCAATAATGCCAAAGATCCATTAAAAATACTTTCAGCATGTTTGATTGCCCCATGTACTGTTTTAATTGTTTATGCATTGTTTGTTGTAGAATCTGACCGGTAATTCTCCCGCGCTATTTCGAGATCGTAGCAGAGTACCTTGAGTCGCGAGCAAGGCCCAAATCGCACTGTTACTTTGAACATTTGTACCTATCTTTGCTAAATTGCTTGTTAACTCAAATTAAACTGTATTATTTTAATATTTCATGTGTGGTGTTATTATCTATTTGCAATGTTAGGACTCAGCCATAGTTTTGAAACCTGAACCCTTGTCACCTGGGGTAATTAATGTGATTAGATTATAGTTCATTCTTAGGATGCTTAGTCATGCTTAGACAACATAGCTCACATCCGGAATTAAAATATTGCCTTTCATATGTTTCGACTCAAGTGTCGCAAAATGGAATTTGGATAGGCTGTTGTTAAAATTATTAAAACTTTACCTAAATGGTGGGCTTCTGGGTGTATAGTTTTGCTTGTCACACCCATGGCAGTTAAGACCGGTTCACAGGAACCACTTGGGCAACTTCCTGTACTTTCCATAAGCAGCGTGGGGCAAACGGCTGGGCTTGAAAGCGTTTCTTCTCCCTCTCCTAGCACACGAAGAAGAGGGTGGGGCGTGATGGAGTTGGTCGGCCTGGTAGGGTTGATCGGCTGCCGGATCACCATGGCGCAAGGGGGTAGCCTGGCCAATATGGCGTGGCCCTGTCGGCAAGTGCTCAACCTCAGCGTGGTTGTGGATGGTTAGGGAGAGGTTGCGTGAACGACTGTCACAGCCTCGTACGGGACATCGTTGGTGATGTACTGGCACACCTGGGAACGTGTGTGGGGGCTGTGTCTTGTGGGTACAGTTGTACACCCTCTGATCAGAGTAAAACTATTCGAATAGCTGCGCCCGGCTGGTTTATAACGGGCACATTGGCCAAGACTCACCGTGATTAGTCTCCACCCTAGGTAATTAATCTTGTTTTATCGAGACTGGTGTTGTGGAAGGTGTTGAGTCCTTCCGGTCGACGTGGTTGAGTTGACCGGGGGGTGACCGGTTAGCGTGGTGTAATGCGAAATCCGTGGAGACTGGTGAAGTATGGTGTGAAAACTCTCATCACGTTACGCCTGGTGGTCGTGGTGTAACTTCCATCAGCGCGGCCTGATCAACGTGGTGTAGCGTTGATCAGGAAAACTGGTTAGCATGGTACATTGTCCGGTGTGACTGGTTAATGTGGTGTAACGTTAATCAGTGGAGTCCGGGTAACGTAGGTGTAACGGTACTCGGAGGTGTCTGGTGAACGTGGTGTAGCGCATTCATCAGTGGAGACTGGTTGACGTGGTTTAGCGTCATCAGTTGGGAATGGTTTGGCCTGGTTAACGTGGCGTAACGTTAACCGGTGGAAAATAATATTGTTAATTAAATCAACTTTTTTACTGTTTTGCGAACTACTACTGTTTGCAACTGCTTTTATGCAAAACAAACCCTATCCCATCTTTGTACCCTGTGCATAGCATAATTGTGGGTGTGATTTGTTAAGTACTGTGGGTGGTACTCAGCCTTGCTCCAATTTTTCCTCCCAGTGGTTGGAGGACGCGTCAGATGAAGATCATTCTGAGAGGAATAGGCTGGCTCTTGCCGTCAAGCATGCCTGTGGAATGGAAGCGGCTGTTTGGCCAAATGTTTATAGACTCCGTTTTACCTTTTTCCGCTGCATATTATGTAATATACATTTTTACTCTGTTTGTAAGACACTCTGGTATGGCAAACTTGGTTTGTGTACCCTGGCTTTCCTGGGCAGGGATTTATTACACATTAATGTTTAGAATTTTGGTGCGAATTTCTGGGCGTTACAACCGCCTCCACCTCCACCTCCAACTCTTCCTTACCAGCCGCCACCATCTCCATCACTATCCTCACCCCTCTTCATAAGCCGGCACCACCAAGCTCCCTTCTCTCTCCTTGATCCAGCTGCTGAGACCCTACCACAACCAGATCCGGTGGCCAGGACCCTGCCGCCGCCGGATCTAGGCACTGCCACGGTGGCATGTGTTGGGAAAGGCCAATCGGTAGGCTCGGCGATGAGGCCACCAACGCCTGTATTTTTTCCTTTTTTTTCAACTTGCTGCTTTTTCTCATCGGTTCAATAGATTCCATAAGAAGATGGTATCTAATGCTATAGCTGATGTTTTTCTTCTTTCTTTTTCCACCATCTTGCAGTAAAAAATTTTACGACGAGATGTTATACAATGATATACTGATTCTACAGTGATACTGAACTCCAATATAATTATTTGTATTTTGTTTGTGATAATTTTTTTACATTACCTGGTTAAATCCGGTATAATATGAATCTAATACAATATAAAGTGCTTTAAATTAAGATAACTAGTATACGACACTAATAGTTTTCCCGTGCGGCCCTCCCACTTTCTTTCCCACACCGATGTTATGAAGTACTCCCTCCATCTCATAATGTTACTACCTCTAGCATTTGAATTTGTTTCAAAATACTACTACTTCTTTACCTATCAACTAATCACAACTACTCTTCATTAATTTTTTCACCTATCTCCTCATCTCAACCAATCACAACCACTCCTTACCCCAACCTTAATTTTCTCAAAAAAGGAAAAACTCTACTATTATGGACAAAGGGAGTAATGTTTTTACTTGCTATCATGAAGTGCCACAAGGACCTACCATCCCCTCCTTATTTCTATCCATTACCCGAATTTTCTGGATCTGGACACCACATTGAGGGGAGGGTGTTCCCGGCGATGGGCATTGGAGGAAACGACATTGGACAGTGCCGTGGGTTGCCGCCCAAAGGAATTTGCTGCTGGCCGCGTTCAAGTCGGAGGAAGAGGGCAAGGCGCCGCCATCAGCCACGCCCTGCTAGCTGCAGCAGCTGAGGATGAAGGCTGCTAGATCCAGATTGGCCCCACACCTATCGGTCGTCGCCCATGTACCACGCGTGCCCGCCTCTCTCCTCGCACCCTGTCCTCCCAGTGCCGATGCCCCTGCGGCAAGCCCTTCCCAGCGGGGTGGCCCGTCTCGTCGGTTGACCATACCGCCTGCCATTGTGACAACCTCTTGTTGCAACCGCCACTAGCGACCCCACCTGCTCCACCCTGAGCTCCGGCGTAGGGAGGAGCTTGTCCCGAACTTCTCTGCTAGCCCAGTAATCCACAAGGAGGCTATCCCTGTGCTCAAGGGCACCTCCTAGGTCGAGGGCGGGCTACGGGGTACGGTGTTGTTGAGTTGACGGGTGGCGGTGAGTGCGCTGGCTGCCCGGGCACTATGGCGATCTAGGCATCTGACCCTTGTTGTCATTGTCAATCCATTGCTGGTGGGCGGTGGTCTCCTCATTGCAGCCTCAAGGACCTTTTGCTTTGTAATTTTTTTATTCAGGCAGTGCTACGTGGTAAAAACAATATTCATATGCATATCGTTAGGGTATATACATCCTTATCATAGCGAATCGACAGTATGTACAACACAAACATTGTGAAAAAACAAGCTAGTAAAAAACATTACTAACCACATGAATTCAGTAGGCGCACCAACACAAAGTTCGAATATTTGCTACTGAAAGAATTACTTCTATATGAAAGAAAAAAATACTTCCCAATAAAAGAGTTAGTAAAAAATTACTTCTAAGATGACAGGAAAATATACTTTGGGATGAAAGGCGGAGGAAAGGAAAAAGCTTTTTACCCTTACCAACTCCATGCATGGTTTTTTACTCGAGGAGGAAGGCATGCTAAAAAAGAAAAGAGAAGAGCGGGAGGGAGAAAGGAAGGTCCCAAAAACCAGAAAAATTAGAAGAGAGTATGGAAGGTGGAAAAAAAAGGGATAAGTGGGAGAGAGAGAGAGCGCTCTGAGGCGTGTCGTTTAATACGTAGCGCACTGTGTGCTATATAGCGTTACCATTAAATTAAACAATTTTGTATACATTTGTTGAAGAGGTAACTTTAGCACACCAAATATAGAGGTAACTATATATATGGCTCTTGCAACCAACCAAACAAATTCTCATATATACGGGCTTTCACATCATACCAACCAAACGACATCTCACATTAGCCAGTTTGATCTAATATGAGCAACCAAACAAACTCATTTGTATTAAACTAGCCAGGCCAAACCCAATTTGGTTGAGACATTCAAGCCAGGCTGAGGATGTCCAGGCAACCAAACAAACCCTTAACGAGCCAACTCGGCTTATTAACCTTAGCGAGCCAAAAGGCTAGTTTGGCTCGGCTTGTGAGCTCTTGTTAAGCTCGTTAGGCTCATTAATGAGCTCTATCTTATTTATATCAGCTTTATAAATTTAAATTTACCATTTTATCATATAGCAACATAATAATATACACTAACTAATAAAGAACTCACTAAATATAGATAATTTTGATGTAATTAAAACACTAAGCGCTAGTTAACAAACCCTAAGTATATGAAGATATGGTGATATTTTATTCTAACGAACAAACAAGCAACTCACGAGTAGGCTGGTTAAGCTTAGAGTTAAAAGCTCAGCTCGACTCGACTCATTATTACTACGAGTTCGAGCAGATTTGAGTCGAGCTCGATGTGAGCCGATCTGAGCCACGAGCTTTGAGCTTTTTATCTACCCCTAGTCTACTAACAATATTTTACTCATGACCATAACCATCATCATGTGATATATTCAATGACCTAAATCATCTGCGTGCAATCGATCCAACGGTCCAGATCGCTCCACGCCTCCCTCCCTCCGCGCCCCCGCGCCCCACCGGCCCCTTATCCCCGCTCCCCTCTCCCCCTCCCTCCCAGAAACCCTCGCCGCCTTCCACTACGCCTCCGCATCGCCGCCCCTGTCTCCGCCGCCTCCGCCTCAGCGTCGCCGCCGCCGCCTACGCATGGCCGTCGACTCGTCCTCCCCGACGCCTCGCTCTTGACTCCGCCCCGCTTACGCCGCCGTCTATCCCCCTCCCGTCTATCCCCTCACCCGCAACCCCTCCCTTCCCCTCGGCGGCGACCGGACCTTCAAGTGGGAGGCCGAGCTCGACACCCCCAACGACGACGGCTTCGACCGCAAGTGGAAGTGGGAGTCCAAGGCCTTCCCTGCCGGCGCCACCAGGGTGTGGGCCAAGGATGTCAAGGGGAAGGGATGGCTCCAGTCTTGGTCGCACGCCTACTCCGTCGAGGAGGTCTTCGGGGACCACGACAAGGCTAACGACAAGCCGGCGGACAAGAAGGTCAAGGAGCACAATAAGGAGGAGGAGAAGAAGAACAAGTGTGGTGTCGGGATCGAGGGCAACACTGCCGGATGCGTCGCCATCAAGAAGGTGACATCTTTTCCTCTACATTAATTCACTCTTTATATTTGATTGGAACGGGAATGCATTTGGTTCAACTGATGTCGCCAAAGGTTGGATTTTTAGGCTGGCTCCTGTTCCGAGTTTCAAATCTAGAGCGTATTGTCCGAAACCTGCGAGGTTTGCGCATTGATTTGCTTAAATCCATGGGAAAGATTTGGTTTAATCTGTTTCAAAATAATAGGTGGTCAACTTAGGGTTATCATAACTGTTTCAAAATAGTAACCATCAAAGTGAAGGAAAGCAAAATTAAATGAATCATGGATCATCAATAGTTTTATAAAAAGTTGGAACCCTGAAAACAAATAACAGGACAGATATACGACATCTATAATGAGTGATCATAAAGATGGGTAGTTAGATCTGGGTGTGGCTACGACGACAGTGCAAATAACCAAATGTTGATTTTTTCCCCTAATTTGATTTTTTCGATAAACATCACTACTACTTAAGTTCATTGTCTGGCTCTGCCATGAACTAAGATAACTCAATGTTTTTCCTTTCTTGCAGGTGTCATTTTTGCTGGTTCTTTTCCCTGTCCTCATTGGATGGACCTATTCCGAAATCCTAGAATACAGGAAATCTTTATCGTATGGAAAAGTGTAAGATTTCTTTTCAGATACTCTATTTTTACTTAGCTTTTAGAACTTAGAGTTGGTTGTTTACACTGTACAGTGTATATATGCATACATTTGATGCCAACTGCCCACCAGTGCTCCTAATAATTCAAGCATGTAACCAGAGTTGTCGTGATGAGACTGGCATGACAGATCTTACTTCATGGAAATGTTAAAAAATCCATGGCCTAATTTCCCCTATTCGGGCATTCTTTTCATCTGCAGTCACTCAGATGCAAATTTGGAGAATGATACTATCAAGGAAGATGGTAAGGCTGTATTATTTGAAGGGGGGGCAGTCAAAATCACCATCTACAAAGCTCCTGAACATGTCTACCAAAGTTAATTTAATACGGTAATGTGTGAATGCATAATGCAATACAGATTTTAGGAATGTAGCACATGCCGTTGCAGTCTTGTAGATAAGTGATATCTTGATGTGGTTGTGCGTTGCAGGTTTAAAACAATGGATAAATCTTTTCTGCTTGAAAACCATGGTATACTGAGAGCCATGTAAGACTATTCAGAACAAATTCTATCCACTCTAGGACTTCCAGGCTAGGAGATGTTCTTTTGATTCTCATTTGCCCTTTAACTTTCTTGCACGGCTGAATTCGGCATTGTTCTGGTCTATTTTTACATTTGTGACCGGACAAATATATTTCCAGAAACCAAGAAGGTAACTGTGTTGCTCATGTTTCTTACTCTTGACACTTGCAATGATGTATACGTGGTAAATGGAAACTGCAACATGTAGCTTTTGACTAAATTGTATCGGTAGCTTGTTTCGTCTCGGGATAGTTCTTACTGGTTTCATGATCTGCTGTGTCTTGTTTTGTCATTATTCATCCAGCAATTAATACCTGCAAGCTATAGGGACTTCTTGCTATAGCTTCAGTTTAGGCTTGTTGCAAAAATAAGCTAGAGCCAGTTAGCCAGGGCCAAGTAGGTGACACATCTGTAGCCTATCTAGCTAAATATATTTTTGTTTGTAACCTTTTAGGTTATAATGTTGTTATTTTCTCTAATAAAAAATTAAATTACATTTTAAGGGTTCCAGTAGATTAATGAGTGGTACAATTCCTAATCTGATTCCAAATTTTGTTTTTACCTCTGAATTAATTTACATTTTAAGGGTTCCAGTATATTTTGTTTTTAGTCATATGATTGTGACCAGTATTTAGTTACCAAAGAAGAATAGGTGGGAAAGACTTGGTTTAATCTGCTGACAACACAACATTACTCCTTTCTAAGGCATTTGCAAGCAGCTATGGCAAGGGCAAGAGAGAGGAGCTATCCCCGCAAGATGCTGCATTGTTGATATATGATAGCAAACTTGGCACTTGAGAAAAAAAAACATGTATCCTGCACTGTTATTATTGTATTTCAGTGCATTACTAATCTACCCTTGGAAGAAAATATTATTCCGAAACATGCATATGGTGGAGCACAGAGTAAGTAGGTCTGGTAATACCTTCCTGTCAAAATTGAACTACAATATTTCTGGTGATTCATAATTTTGTTTTGTGAATAACATTTTCTGGTGATTTGTAAATGTATGTGGAGCTTTAATCAGAGAATGTTAAGCTGTTTCCATGGCCTGTGGGCAATACATGATAACCTTTTGATTTGTACAAATGTCTATGACATATATTTGGTTTCTCTGAAGGACTTGATAGTTGATAGGAAATAATAGTATCAGATAACCCAGGGTGAGGTAATAATAGTATCAGATGACCCAGGGTGAACGTCAATTGGATCGATTTTCAACTTCAAAAGAGTGCCCAATGTGTTACATTGGACACTCTTTTGAAGTTGACACATTGGGCACTCTTTTGAAGTTGAAAATCGATCCAATTGACACATTGGACACTCTTTTGAAGTTGACACATTGGGCACTCTTTTGAAGTTGAAAATCGATCCAATTGATGTTCACTTATGTTTATTTCTTCAGGTTCACTTCCTGTTGGCCCTCCACTTGATTTTTTTTAAGGTTGTAACAAATGTGAAGAAAAGGTACGCTATAGTAGTACATAAAGTTTACAGGCTCTCATTCCCCCAACCAATTATATTAGGCAAAATATATTAATAGGTATGAAATGAGGGCTGCCACTTTTGACTCGATTGTAAGGTTATTTTTTTCTTTATTTCTTCGCTACATTATAATTCTGTGTGCACGGGTTTGCTTTGGTTGTACTCAATGAATTTTTGAATTTCTTTTAATTTTATTGTGTAAGGAAATAAAAATGAGGTTTAGTTTCTTCTCACTTTCAGTGATTTATTTATTGCCGACTTGGATTCTATGTTCATTATTGTACTTTGCTACTATATACAGTTTACTATGGTTGTATGCAGTAATGTATTGTTTTTTTTCATTTCCGGCTCTAATGGAAATTAAAATGAAGCTTTATTTCACTGTTTTATCATTGAATGGAAATGAACCACCTTGCATACGTGGAAAACGTGCGTTGCACGTGTACAATTACTAGTTAGATATAGTGTACCGTAACTTAGCCCTCAAAATAAAAGGTTGAATCGTCCTAACCAAAATTTTTAAGATGACTCATGAAAAGTCAATTCTAATATAAAAATATTGCTCACAACTTTGTCTATCTCTATTATTTAATGTACTCTAGTCTCTAAGGCATTACCTAAAAATCAGTAAACCAAAATTTAGGTATCACCAAATACTAAAGCCAATCTGAGCCGCCCAATGCCTCCACCAACGGTTCAGATTACCTCAGCTCCCAAGGTGAGCACACCAACTGGCAAGGATAAAGGCCCACGACCACAGGCTTGGCAAACCCTCTCGGTCGCGTGGCTTGAGCAGTGACACTGCTGCTCTCGCCTCCGTCCGCCTCGTCTCCATCCTAAATTCTGCCGATTCAGGTATGATCGCTCGCTAAAGCCCAATCTTTCATGGCCGAGACTCTCCTAAGGATCGATTGGATCGTGTATGCCCTCCCTGTGATTTTTCTCGAGTGGAAAATCGAGTGTTTTCTGCTTGTTCTGTGCCGCTCTTGGCTGTTTATTGATCCTGTTGGTTGGATTCAGGGGAGAGACACCTCTGGATATGTGGTGGCTGGAGAAATATTCTTGATCAAGTTTTCTTAGGGGAACATTTATTTTTCTTGATAGCTTTTCCTTCTTATTTTGGGGAATTGTTTGAGTTGGGTGCCAAATATGTTAAACTTACCGTGGTTAGGCATGAGGTGGAGTCGTCCTTTTATGATTATTTGGTTTTATATTGTAGTGAATGCGTAAAAACGGCTCCCCTTTTAGTTTGTGAGCAGAACTGATTGCATTTGGTATTAGGATATTACTGATAGTTGAGTAGATTAAAGTTGTCATAAAAAAGTTATCATGGTGGATTACAGTGATTCTTGACATTTTTAGGCTTGTTTGGCATTGCAGTGGCTGTTCAAAAGCACTCATATATTTCGATTTTTTTTATTGAAACGAGTTAGTTAGAAGCATTTTAATTATAGTTGTAACAGAAAAAGGCTTACTAGAATTAGTAAAATTCCCCCTATTTGAGTATATTCCAATGCACAATGCATCACGCCATAACTACTATACTAGTCTACTGCAGATTGACCCTTAATTCTGCAGATTTACAGGGAGATTATCTTGTGATTTGTAAACAGGTTTGGACGTGCACCAAGGAGGAGTAACAATACCAAGTATTATGAGGTTCTTGGAGTTCCTATAACTGCGAGCCAGGATGAGCTAAAGAAGGCATACTGGAAGGCTGCCATTAAAAACCATCCTGACAAGGGCAGGGATCCAGAGAAGGTGACGATGTGCGAGTGACATGCAGTTGTTTGAATTTAGAATCTCTATTTTGTTTTGACAGTTTGTATGTGTTTTACAGTTTAAAGAATTATCACAAGCATATGAGGTTCTCAGCGATCCTGAGAAAAGAGACATATATGACCAGTATGGGGAGGACGGTCTTAAGGAGGGAATGGGAAGAGGCAGTGACCTCCAGAATCCATTTGACATATTTGAGCAATTTTTCGGAGGTGGTGCCTTTGAGGGTAAGCATATTATGTACCCTAAAGTTTTCCAGCACCCCACACCCACACCCACAATTATTTACATTATTTTGTTTGAACTTCTTTTTTTTTAAACAGAATTATTCACTCTAAGTTTTATGGTCAACAGGGAGTAGCTCAAGAGTACGCAGACAGACGTGGTGAAGATGTAGTGCATACCTTGAAAGTGTCTTTAGAAGATGTGTATAATGGATCTACGAAGAAACTATCATTATCACGGAATATTCTATGTCCAAAGTGCAAGGGGTAAGCTTTTATAAGTTATTGTTCCACTTCAATTTGCCAACTGTAGGAATTATGCTCTCATAATTTGGAAAAATTATTATTTATTATACTCTTACCATTCTTGATACATATGATTCCATATAATTGAAAGTTTGGCATAAATAGTTATACCGAAGTGTTTCACTGTAATTTCTCTATCTTGGCAGTTAAAATCCAACAACTGGTGTATTTTTTATGGAAAACAACTGGTGATTGTGTTTGTTTTGTATTTTCATGTGCATTTCTTTCCATTATTTTCACATGTACTTGAGATGCAGGTAACCCAATTACATGTTTTGGTTACTGGATAATGCCTTAACATTGTGCCATCCCATTGTTGTTGTTCTGTTGCAACCTATCAACAAAAATTCATTGATGAGAGTCCTAATGCTAATAAATACATTTATACATGCTTGTGTCAGCCAACAATTTTAGAAGATATCGTTACATTTATCCAGACTGTTTCTGTTATTAAAACTTGTATTTAATTAAAAAGGTGCAAACATAATTTCATGGGACCTGAACCATCTTCAAAACTAGTTTAATAAGGATATCTTGCACATTTGGGGAATATGTTGGACTACATGCTAAAGCCAATGTCTATTGTAGCATGCAAATCCTGATTAAGATGGGTGTGAATTGGCCTATGTAATGTGAAGTTTGCAATACTGAATACCCAGTCTACTTTTGACTGCTTCCATAAATACAAAAATATGGTGTGCAATCAAAGCTAACCTCCCATTTTATAAAGAAATAATGCACTTCACTCAATCAAATTGAGGTCTACCTCAGGTCAGTCTGACCCAGTTATTACTATTTACCACCCAGCAAACCTTAAAAAATAAGTCCAGCCCAGTTAAAACAAACCTTACACTGATCCAATCCATCTATATGGCCTATTTCAGCCCATGTTTCTTCACCATTCTGAGGTGTAGCTAGCTCTATCACCACAATTAGTTTATCATGTTTTTTCTGTTTTGACTGTAGCGTTTCAACTTTTCCATCTTAATCACTACTTTCAGAAAAGGGACCACTTCTGGGGCTCCAGGAACATGCTATGGTTGTCATGGTATAGGAATGAGGAATATAACACGGCAGGTTGGGCTAGGCATGATCCAACATATGCAGACTGTCTGTCCTGAATGCAGAGGATCAAGTATACAACATTTGATCCAATAGTTTTGCTATATCGTGCTGCAAATATGTGATTTCTTTGGAGCCTGCTTTTTGATTGTAACGTTTTATACTTGATCAGGTGAGATCATAAGTGACAGGGATAAATGCACAAACTTCAGAGCTAGCAAAGTTATTCAGGAGAAAAAGGTGCTTGAGGTTCATATTGAGAAGGGAATGCAACATGGCCAAAAGATTGTATTCCAAGGTGAAGCTGATGAAGCTGTAAGCTTATTTTTCCCACTTATACCAGTACACGTACTTGCAGCCATGTATACATCCAAGAGTTAACCATCGGCGTGCTAATGAATATCTGTGCACACACTACTTTTATCTAATATTTGCACTGCGTGTTTCATGCTGTTGAAGCCTGATACACTGGCAGGAGATATAGTCTTTATCTTGCAAGTTAAAGAACATCCAAGATTTAAGAGGAAATATGATGACCTATTCATTGAGCACACAATCTCTTTAACTGAGGCATTGTGTGGGTTCCAATTCATTCTCACTCATCTGGACAGTAGTTAGCTTCTAATCAAGTCCAATCCCTGCGAAATTATTAAACCTGGTATCTGTTCCTCTTAAAATGGTAGTTTTTTTCCACTTGTAATTCTGTTTTGCAATCTAATTTCTTGTCAGTTGTAGAGTGTAGACGTTTTTAAAAAACATTGACTCAAATATTGTCCAAATAGGTCAACACAAGGCCATAAATGATGAGGGAATGCCGCACCATGGCTGGCCTTTCATGAAGGGCCGTCTCTTTGTGGAGTTCAATGTCCCTGAATCTGGTGTAATCTCCTGTGACCAATGTCGGGCACTTGAGAAGATCCTACCACCTAAACCCCGGCACCAATTATCAGATATGGATCTGGATCAATGTGAGGAAACTATCATGCATGACGTGAATATAGAAGAGGAGATGAGGCGCAAGCAGTATCAAAGGCAGCAGGAAGCATACGACGAAGATGAGGAGGATGCTGCTCCAAGAGTACAGTGTGCTCAACAGTAAGAAAACGTCTTACTTTCTGGCGCAAGTGATGATACTTTATGTAAACTACAGTAGTTTTTGGTGAGACTGTTCATTTTGGTGTACTACACTAGTTAAATAGTGTGTATAAATTGTGTCGTTTGATATATAAGCTTGTGATAATAATAACATAAGGTTTTCTTGGCCTTCACAAGAGCAGCTTGGCATATATTGACATTGTTCATTGGTATCAATTGGCGACGGTGTGAGTGTTTGTTGCTGTTTTTTTTTTGGTAATGATACATATGCTGATTTAACATGTTTAATCCTCTGGACTGAAATGGTATGCTGGTGGGACTTAGATGTGTCTTTCTTTGATATGCTGGGATAGAGTATGAAGCAGTCAACAAAGCTAATTTGTGATTCAGAGCTGAGAAGTCCAAAGGCTGGCCAGAATTCCAGAAACTAGTTGGTCTCTCTCGACCACATTGCAGGAATCACAGGCTCATTTCTTAAAAAGCTAGTACAGAGCTCTGGTAATCTGAAGGTCAGCGATCATAAAGTAAAATGTGTTTCGGCAACTGCGACCTCACTGTCTGCCACTGTAAGTAGTGTGAGTCATGCAAAGGGCCAGAAAAATATTGACGAAAGCACTCGATTTTCCTAAATTAGCTGCAACTCCAGTTGAACCACCTATCTTCTCCATTACCAAGCAAACTCTAGTATAGTACTCCTAATTCGCAATCCTGCTCTTTCTGTGTCGCCGCCATTAGCCCCTTTTTTGTCAGGTAGATGTGCCTGAAAACTCTCCAAGTTTCACAGCCAATCTGCCATAATTTCCGCCTCGTGGCGGCGGCGCATCCCTGGTTGTAGTCATGGTCTGTGCCTGTGCGCCAAACTGAGGATACGGATGGATTTGCCAAACCGTTGCGGCCAACTTGCTGTTGACCGCAGCATGCATACAAAGGAAAGCCGCCACGTAAAGCCGTAATCTCACATTGCTCGTACCTGTAGTACTACTACCATGGAGAGTTCAGGTGTCCAGTCCAACTTATAGTGTTCAGAGCTGAGACTTCAACTAGCATGAATCACAAGTGCAAACCATTCTTTGCGTGTGGACATGGTTACTTGGGGGTATGCAATTGCTCATTAGTTCATTGCTTATTCCATTGAGCAGCTATAGGAGTAATAAGTTGGGTTATGTCAAACTACGCACTTCACCGTGGTTAAATGCTTCATTGGTTATGACAAACTATTGCTGGCTGTACGGCATTGACACCGGCGTCTTAAATTACGGTCGTTAATTACAGCCTGTTACATTGCACGCTCAGCTGGACATTGGAGATGGTTATGCGGGGAGATGTCATCGGGAGTAATAGTATAGGACTCTTGCAGGAGCATATCTATGGCCCGTAACGTGCGGTTACTGTGTTCTCATTGACGTGATGGACAATTAACCAATACAGTAATTTTCCGTTAGGGCAGCTGGTACTTAGCATTAATTACCTGCCATTCGCATCTAGGGCAGCTCGTACCTGCTATACTGTAGCAATGCACTGCATATATCTGCAAGACTGCAAAAAAGAAAGATAAATTCAGAATAAACGCTGCAATTGTTAACGCTTGCCTTAACAAGGAGTAATAACTCTAGTTCTTGGTACTGTTCATCCTCCATCTCCACCATGGCGACTATGTATTTACTCCCGTTCATCTGTTCTTGGGCTCGCATTTAAGCACATATGTTTCGGCGATAGAATCACCAATGCGAGTATAGTTTCGTCACTGTACATTTAGAACTAGCACTAGTGTACTACTAATACCACCCAATCTTACAATGTTAAGGCACGTACGAATTGAAGAGCTGCAACTCTTGCTGATATACGGAAGAAGTTGGATACAAAAGCCAACTCTGGCGGTGAATTGTTACTTGCAAGTAGCTAGGCTTAGTGGGTGTACTCCTGTAAGACGCTTGGAGACCGCCTAACGGCCTAGCTAGTGTGCAGTAGTATGCAATGTACTTACGTGGACGCCGGCCGGGTTCGTCGTTGAGAGTATAAATGCGTTGGACAGGTAGACACGCTCTCTGTAACTTAGAAGTAATGCCCGTCGTGCCAGTACTTGTACCAGGCTACCGTGTACTGTCTAGTACTAGCTACTAAGATGATCAATGGAGAGGTCGTTAAGGCTTGCTAATTACAGGAGTCCTACTACCATAGTACCAAGGTGATCGCCTTTTGGTTGCGGTTTGGTGAGGGCGACGTGAGGTTTTGCGTGCGAAACCACCGCGATTTTGCTCGAGAGCAGCGGCCACTGGGGGTTGTGTCTCGTCTCGCCGCAGGCAGCGCTCTGATCACGTGGCTCCTCGCGCGGCTCGGCCCGCGGGAACCGCGCGATTTTTCTCTTATTTTTTCTTTCTTTGTGCCCCACAGGGTCAAAGGGTCAAATCGATACGTGTTGCACGCACGATCGGCCAAGGGCGTTGCAGCTGCTGTGCTGTAGCTGTAGCTTGCCCGAAAGAGCAATGCCCCCCCTGCATTTAATCGCGTCGCGTTAACCAACTTGCGCCCTGTTTGAACTGAATTATGGCCTATAAGCTGCAAAATAAGAAACGTTATTAATATATAATTAATTAAATATTAGTTATTATAAATTTAAAAAATAAATTTATTTGATTTTTAAAGATATTTTTATATAGAAAATATTTTAAAAAACACATGGTTTTATATTTTAAAAAACGTGTTAATAGAAATTGAGGAAGAATCAAAAACCTTAGGCTACATCAAACTCCATGTTAGTAGTGTTTCCGTGCCTTGATCCTCTGAATTACTAGTAGTAAGCAGTTTTACCTGCCTGTCTGTCTCAGCTGGTGCGGGGGTTGCGTTTTACTGCAAGTAAAGTATACTCGTTTTCTGAAGCTTCTGAACCCCATATTAATCGTGCTGTCGTGCGCACGAGAGCTGCACAGAAGTACAAGGGCATCATCGTGTTGGATACTACTTGGATGCCAGCACGGCTTGATGCGTGGAAGGAAGTAATCTCCCTCTCCGGTGCCCAGGTTCGTCAATCCTCCCTGCTCGCAACGGCATTCAATTCCTCTCCGTTCTACTACCCGGAGGACGGCCTCATACTTCCTGGGGTATCTCTTGCGATCTGCACTAGGGTTCCATGGAGTTATTGAGCCGTACGATCCGGCTTGATAAATCCTCGGAAGAGAGAGAGAGAGAGACAGACAGACAACGGATCGCAATTCAATCCGGATGCTACGTGCAAGCATACACGCCTGACGCTCCCATCAATCACAGCTGAAATTTCGCGAGGATGGTGTGCCACGGCCTAACATGTATCCCTTTCTTTCGGCCGCCTGCGAGCGAGGAGTACTGGAGTAGTGGCATCATCTCTCTCTCACGGGGAAGTCAAGCGAAAAAACGGAAAAAAGAACTGAAGAGAAAACGAAGCCAAGTTTGGCTCTCGAATCGGACCCCGACCAAACGTTCGTTGGGATTTGCTCGTGTCGATCTCCAGCAATACGACGCGCCGTATCGTATCGTTGCGCCAAACCATTTTGTACTCGACCAAACACCACTTGCTCTCCATGGCTCCACCGTTAGGCCTTAAATAAAGATATATCTTTGTTACTAACCGGTTCAGAAATAGTTTGTTTGGGATGGTTTAAATGTTTAATCTATGTCTTCTTCAACAGATTGATTGACTTGCATCAAGTAGTAATAGTTAAACGTGACCAAAATTAGCTAGAGGGATCAACGTGGTCAGTGTGTGCGGTCACTGTTTGTAAGGTTTAGGGTGTGTTCGAATGTGCTCGTGCACATAGTTTATAAACCGTACGTAAAATAAGAAATATTATTAGCGTATAATTAATTAAATATTAAGTATTTAAAACTTGAAAAATATATTTATTTGATTTTTTAAGATACATTCATATAGAAATTTTTTTAAAACGCACATTTCGAAAAACATGCTTTAAAAAACGAAAGAACAAACCTAAATCAAAAGTACATCAAACAGGACCTTAAACTAGTTTGGCAGACAAACGGGTTTTTTTTGACCGGGCAGAGCCACAGAGAGATGGTTAGTTTGTATACTGCTTTCTTAAGCCCGTTAACTTTCAACGCTAGTCGCTAAAAATACCAAAGCCTAGAAACTTTCTCCAAGCAAATTAGTTCATTAGTACCAAAATCTAAATTTTTGATTTAGTACTCACGTGATCGAATAGTCCAAGCAGCGAGAGTCGTTATATTTGCTTTATCTTAAATATCTTTTGTACAATTACAAACCTTGCACATTTATGTCTCCATTTATCAGAATATAATTCGATTACCGGCATATCGGAGGAATGGAAAATTTTCTGGCATTCTAAACATTTCTGAGGCTGTCTAAGTTAGGAAGAAACAAACTTTTGTTGCTTTAGTTTCAACCCCCTCGTATCTGTTGCTCATCAATTGAAATAAAATGTCAACTTTAGCTTTTCCAAAGTCAACGAAATTATACCTTAAATATGCTACTTGTTATTTTATACATTTAAGAGAACTTATATAATTACAATATAATGAATATTCTCTGTAACAAACTTGACCGTACATTTTTTTTCAGACAAACTATGAGAGTCAGACTATCTTTTGTCAATTTTGACTTCTTAGGCGGATATTTTTTTGGTTGTTTTAGAGATCGATTTCACTTACTCCACCATTTAAAATACATAAATTTTGTCGGAATAGTTTAACTCATATAGGAACCAAGAAAAATCCCTACCTCCTAGACAAACAATTTAGTTTTGGGTTTACTAGGTCTTAAAGCTTTTGATCAAGAAGAAACGAAGGGGATGTCATGAAGCAATGGCAATGGTTACGAACAAATATAATATATACTTCTATTATCCTAAAATATAATAACTTCTGGTATTTAAAATTTATTTTAAAATATAACAATTTCTATGCCTACATTTTCTTTTCAACCAATCACAAATTTTCACCATAAAAGTTTTTCACCTACTTTCTTTTCTCAACCAATCATAACCTTTTTTCTATTTAATTCTAACAATTTCTTTAATACCCACGTTCAGCTCTAAAATTCCTTATATTTTAGGATGAAGGGAGTATAAAGGTTGATTAGGCCGCATGAGAGGTGCTCCTCCTTAGAGGTTGCAGGAATGGAGATAATATATGAAGCACAAATGACATTTAAGTAGATAATATATAAAACACGGAGGAGAAGATATAAGAGGGGTGCCAAAAACAGCAGAAGTAACAATGGACAGTGGAATCCAATTTGAAAGGGAGATTGACAGACTAAGATAGGAGGGGACCTATGATTAATGGTTAGAATTTTATACCTATAAATAGTTGGAAAATGATTGTTTTCTCATCGAATGGTCCTGAATTCTATTGAAATTGTGAAGCTTGTTAGTCCTCTATATTGATCAATGAAAAACCTTGCGTAGAAAGGGCAACAAAAGGCTTTTTTACACACCCGGTCCCATCCCAGAAGTAAGCTGCCACTATTTATAGCCAGAGGCACTCCACTCACCGCAGACCGCACTTCCATCTCCTAGCTACTCTTCTCGCCACGGCCTTCTAACGGGAGCCATGGAAGCAGACGCAAGCCATACACCCACCACCTCCTCCTCCGTCTCCTCGTCATCGCTGTCCACTTCCTCCTCCACCTCCTCCCTTGTCGACAATGGCGCGCATCCAGAGCGGTCTAAGAGCTCAAAGCCGAAACACACTAAGAAGCGCAAGAGAGCCGTCGGTTCGCCGCCGGCCACCGAAGAACCGGAAGGCGCGGCCACTGCTAATGCCCATGGCGCCGGAGAGGATAGCAGCAGCTGCAGCACCGACGACAACGCGGCGGCGAGCAGCAAGGCGCAGGCGGTCGGCGTCGACAGCAGCACCGCCGCCTCGACGAGGAGCGGCTTCAAGCACCCGTCGTACCGCGGCGTGCGTCGCCGGAGCTGGGGGAAGTGGGTGTCGGAGATCCGAGAGCCGCGCAAGAAGTCGCGCATCTGGCTCGGCACCTTCCCCACCGCGGAGATGGCCGCGCGCGCCCACGACGTGGCCGCGCTCGCCATCAAGGGCCGCAACGCGCACCTCAACTTCCCGGACAGCGCCCACGAGCTTCCCCGCCCGGCGTCCACTTCCCCCGCAGACATCCAGGCCGCCGCCGCCAAGGCCGCCGCCGAAGTGCGGTGCGAGGAGTCGTCGTCGTCACCCACCACCGAGCAGCCGGAAGAAGCCGCCTGCCCAGAAACGGTGCACGGCGACGGTGGCCAGGACAATGCTCTGTTCGACCTACCCGACCTTCTTCTCGACCTACGGGACGGGCTCTGGTGGTCGCCGGTGTGGCCGGCGGCACTGGCGGCCGAGGAGTACGACGTTGGCGACGCCGTCGTGCTCAATGAGTCACTCTTGTGGGCCGAGTAGCCATTTTACTGTTCTGGCCTTCTGGGCTCATCAATAGGAACACAACTACTTTCAAGACAGAAAAAAGAGAAAAAAAATTACCTCTATATTTAGTACTGCTATTGACAAAGTTAGTCTCTGTTGTGCTTGATTAGGCCATGAAGCCTGTGTGCTTTGTGTACCAAGAACCAAAAGATCTCTCTACTAATAGAAGTTAATTAATTCGATGCCGAAAATTTTTCAGCCGATTGCATTATTTATTTTGCGAGAAAGATTGCATTATTGACGTGCATAATTTTTTTTTGACATGTGGGTGCGGGTGAGCTGCCGGCCGTTTGGAGGTCGTTTTAATGGTGCGGTGAAACAGTGGGCAATCAACTAATCAGAACGAGATGTTGCTTGTTGCCCCAAATGATTTCAGAACGAGTTTGGCAGTAAGTGCATGGATTCTTGTCTACATCACTCTCCACCAGAGTGCGTTCTCACAAATTCTCACCAGATTGCTCCAGTTCATAGAAGTCCTGATCTTGGCTGCTGCCACGTCGTTATTATGTGCAGCTCTTTCGAGCACCGGGTATAAACTATAAAAGTGCCAACTGGTCTTCTCCTCTACTTCCAGCCTTTCTTTACTACACGTACTGTGCTACTGGTACTGAACTCGATATCTCAACAGTACAAGAGTAAAAACAAAAGGAAAGGAGGAAGTAGCAGAGAAGGTTCCATACACTGAGCACACAATATTCACTTGTCTCCTAGCCTAGCAATGCAACTTATGCAAGTTTAAGGAAAAAAAAACTGCAAAGCCAGTGACTCCCAGGTTAGGTACAGAGCACACTCGCACGCCAGTTACCGGTTCCCACAAGAGTCCAACGCCACTGGTACTGCGCCAGCACGCCAAACCGGTCAATCAGTCAGCCAGTTAATCACCTCCACATCTACCTTTCCCTAATTAAACACACAATTAGTCGCAATTTGGGGATCTTAGGTAGTATACACGTTAAACAGGCGCTCGAGCGGGAGAGGGACCGTGTCACATGCACAACACATGGCCAGAGTAGCAATGCGTTTGCTGCATTCTGCAGGCCACGCAACAGCAAACGCGAGTGGGAGCGAGCTGTCCAATTGGCGACGCATCAAAGCACACCGCTAATAATCAAAACCGGGTAAGCTACAGTTTGAAGGTAAGCGAAGAGTACCGAGAAAAAGATTATATAAACAAGGTAAGTTATTAATGTATGATTAATTAAGTATTAATTATTTTAAATTTAAAAAATAGATTAATATGATTTTTAAAATAACTTTTAGATAGAAAATTTTTATAAAAACACACGGCTCAGCAGTTTGGTAAGTGTGCTTATAGAAAATAAGGGGTTTTTTCACCTCTTTACTTAGATGCGAACGGAGCTAAGGATGAGTTCAAATGTGAGGGATAGGAAAAAACTTCTCTCTTTTTTCGTGAGCACGCTTCTCAAACTACAAAACAGTGTGTTTTTTAAAAAAAAATTATATATAGAAATTTCTTTAAAAAATCATATTAATTTATTTTCTAAGTTTAAAATAATTAATACTAATGATATGCTAATAATTCACCTAATTTTACGTGATCACGTCATCTTCATCCCCACTCTCAAAACTCACACTAAAACCGCATGACGCATGCGTGAGGCCTCCCGGAGGATCCTATGACAGGATGGCGTCTTGTCGTCGTCGTCGTGGCCGCCCGACCGGCGGGGCGCCGGCGAACGTTACGGTAGGTGAGTGTGGTACCGAGAGTCCGATCGATCGTTCGCTGCCCGTTCAATTGCTCGTGGAGATCGCGGGCGCGGATCGAGCGAGAGATTGATCGATTCGCTGGGGATTATTTGCGGGGGATTTGGACGGGCCAATGCGTGTGACAGTGTGAGCTAAGCACCTACTGATCGGTTAGCTAGCACTCAACAGAATGTTGGTGCGACCAGCCGATCGATCTGATGAGCTCCTCTCCTCTGTTTATTGATTGATCAATGACGCATACGTGCCTTAATCAAGCATGTTCTGATTGTATGTTCTGATTGAGATTTGCTTCGTATGTATACCACTTTCCGATCACCTGATTTTGTCGTGGAAGTTTGCCAACGGAATCGGATGCTGGAGTCCTTGGGAGATATACCTAAGATAAAAGTTAGTACAACTCTGGAGGTTCGCAAGGACCATAGAAGAACTTGTGGGCGCTGTGTTTTAACGGTCCCTGAAAATGTACCTTACATTTAGGATATTTTTTATTTTAATGTAGAGTTACCACAAAGGCACAAATTAACACCAAAATAGATAACAACTCTAGTAACTCTTAAAGACCATAAAAATCATCTAAAGCTAGTAGGGCACAATAGGACTATGAAATGAAGGTTTGGTCTGGAGGTTTATTTCTAACCAGGAGCTGATAAGAGGTTGTGCTAAATTTCTGAAGCAAAACTATACACATTCATATGTATGTGTGAATGTTTAATTAGCTTACACGACGTTCATATATACAAGCAGAGGTAAAAGATGGGCACTAGCACTAGAACAATCATTGTCTTTAGCTGAAGAATTTCTGTTATGAATATTGTTATCAGACAAGAATATCAACCAATCAACTGTTGCTTTGATCACTTTAAAGCGAAAAGCTCTGGCTTTGAATTAGTAAAACTTAAAATGAAAGCTAGCCAGATCACACTTAAAGAGAGATGCAATTAAACCGTATGAGAGTAGAACGATAGACTGAGACCACCATCATTGTTCAAAAGTCCTTGTCTATTAGAATCAAACATACAATATTTGTAGTTTGTAACTAATTACTATACACTATACAGTAGAGAATACGATTGACGAGCGTACCGTTCTTCATGTGACAATAGTGCCCTGCAGATCCCCATCAGGCCCGGGTGTTAGTTTCACTGAAACTAACGCATGTGGTCTCAGCTAATTAATCGCATTATTTCGTCTATCAATATGACGCTTCGATCAGTGGAAGTGTAGCTTTCGTGAACTGAGCACCATCTAGTATTATTTCTTCCAGCCGTCTACATAAGCATCATGCTGTTCTTGCAGGAAAAAGACCACTTATATGGAAGTAATGAAGCAATGGACGTTTTAACCACTCTTTTATTTCGGCTGTGGAGCTCATGGACGTACTAACCACTCTTTACTTGGCTTATATATGGGCACATCATACTCATGTGCTCTGACATGTGGTAAGTGTTCTAGAATGCTTTGATTTGTTATGTAATTCTGTCATATCTCCCACTGTCTCTGCATCCATGGCTACAGCTAGTCGCCGTCATAGCTTAAGCAAAAATGCTTTGGACAGGGCAGGAAGGTCAAGTCAGAACTGAAGCAAGTCCCGTATGAAGTTATGAGGCGCCCTAGTTCACTAAAGTGTTTGATGATACTATAAGAAACGGCTTTTCTACGGTTTTCGGTGTATAATAGTATAACGTGTTTTCAGTTTCAAATTGCCGTCCAACGTAATGAATCGTCTTGAATGCACTTTCTCGTCTTATTTCGTAATTTGTTCAACAGCCGTACTAGCGTTGTGCATTAGGTAACATCTACACTGATCATCTGGGCTTTCGTGCAAAGTTTCCGTCTGTAGCATGTGCTTTTGATTGACCAAATTAACATGATGAATTCCTACTGCAGATGATGCTGTTTGACAAGATTCAGATTTACTTTGAACGTATCAACGGAAAAGAGAGGGACGAAATCTGCATATTATTATTAAGACTCTCAGCACAATGTCGCAAACGTAAAGTGGAGCATGGTTCTAGTGTACTGTTGAAATACAGTAAAATTCCAACAGCAAAATTAGCTGTTTTTCCTTTACACCTTTAATTTCTGTTTTACCCGAATAGATGCATGCCAGCTAACTTTCTTGGAAAAACCAACCCCAAAAAAAGTCCTCGCTCAAATTGAACATGAGTCTAAGATATATATTCATCTGGGGGTAAACTGTTTTGATCCGTTGAGGGGATGTTCTCTCATCTATTTAAAAATGTATCTGATAGTTATGAAAAAATCTTAAAAAATTTGACAACACTCATACAACAACACACACACACACACACACACACACACACACACACACACACACACATATATATATATATATATATATATATATATATATATATATATATATATATATATATAATGTCACTCCACAAAATCTTAGGTCCAAACTCAACTCACACATTGAGATATAAAAAAGACAAATTCAACGTATAAATAGAGTGATATTATTCACACCTGAATTTATCTTTTTTTTTCAATGTGTAGGTTGAATTTAAATTTGATTTATACTCTACATTATCAATTTTTTTAGAATTTTTCATAGCTATTTGTATTAAATTTGAGAGAAAAGGGTATATGAGAGGACATCCCTTCGAGTGATTACAATTCATTCACCTCGTTCGGGTCCATTTCAGTAGCTATGAACCAGTAGAAAGCAATCATGCTTGTCTCTATATTCTAGCATGGGGCCAAATGAAAGGTGAGCTTAGATAACAAAGACTAGTTTTATCCCAGCTTTTTCCAGACGAATTTTGGTTGTTTGATCGCAACTCAACAATCCTTCATAACGCTTAAAGTGTGATCTTAGGAAACATCCGTATCTCCAATTCTCTAAAGCATGCCACGAGTTCCTCCCACTAGGTTTTTTTATGTTCCCGCGCTGGAATCTCTGAGTGTTTATATTTGATTATTCTGTCAGATAACATTATACACGGGGATGTAGCTGCAATAGTTTAGTTGAAAATTATGAACAAAGTAAGGGTACCATGGCCTGCATGGCTACATTTTCTTCAGAAAAATGGGTTATGGCCATGCTTTCCCTTGCATTATGTTATTCAGACTTCCCATCTTCTCATCCCAACAAACACTTCTTTTCTCTGCCATCTGCTGGTTGATACACCCTGCATTAGTTTCGCCCGTTCGCATTATTAGTCTGTACTTAATTTTTTAATACAATTAAGCACATGAATCCAAAAGATTTGGATCTGTGAAACAGACGATTCCATATGTCTGCATTTTAATATTTTGCACGAGGCTAACACCTAAGTAAGGAATTGCATGTGCCCTGGAATTTTCCGGCTACTTTAATCATTGCTCGTCCAATAAAAGAAACACATTTTGCACGAAGCCAATCTATACCCCGAGCTCGAGATCAATGAATAATGAAATCTAAAGTGCGTGCAGAACTTCAGTATGTTGACTACCATCATATCAGAGAAGCGCGTCCTTAAGCTACATATCAGAGCCTGATTTTACCTTTTTGTCTCTCCATTTGCATGTCATTCACATTTCTTTGGGAGAAGAAAAGAAATACTTTAATTGCTGTATTTTCCACATTGACTTTGTGATATATATATGGATGGTGCCTCAAGTTGCATTCATCTCCACAGACCACAGCTAGTCAGCCACATACGAACTTGATCACTCTCACTCCTAGGTTGTTAAGTTACAGTAGCAAGTTGCAGCAAGAAGTAGGTCGTGTGATCACTAGTAAGCGATCTTGGTCCTCGTCGCTAGCTCGACACACAAATGGAGCAAGAGCAAATGCTGTCCCAGGAGAGCAATAGCTGTAGCTGCAGCAGCAGCAACGACGCGAGCTCGGCCAGCTTGCTCAACGCGTCGTCGCCGAGCTCCGGGGACTCCGGGAGCGCAGATGCCGGCGCCGGCGGCAAGAAGCGGCCGCGCAGGGACCTGAAGCACCCGACGTACCGCGGCGTGCGCATGCGGAGCTGGGGCAAGTGGGTGTCCGAGATCCGGGAGCCCCGCAAGAAGTCGCGCATCTGGCTCGGCACGTTCGACACTGCCGAGATGGCCGCGCGCGCTCACGACGTTGCCGCGCTCGCCATCAAGGGACGCGCCGCGCACCTGAACTTCCCGGAGCTGGCGAGCGAGCTCCCGCGCGCCGCCTCGGCCTTGCCCAAGGACGTGCAGGCCGCCGCCGCGCTCGCCGCGGCCACGGCTTTGCCCGCGCCCGCGCCATGCCACGACAACGGTGGCACTGCCGAAGACGAGCGCGAGCCGGCCGAGCCTGAGCAGACGACGGCGCGGGTTTGCATAGTCGAGAATGGGAGGACACTACTGCAGCAGGACGGTGGCATTGGATTAGACTACACGTATTTCACCATGCCAGATGCTCTTCTGGAGTTCGGGTACACGTTGCCGCCGCCGCCGCCGCCGTCTTATTGTGGTTTGCCGTGGGATGACGATACTGACGATCCCTTCTTCGGTGAGCCGTTGGTGCTCTGGGAACACTGACCAGAACGCCAACATGGTGAATGCATGCATGCACAAGATACCCTTTTTGTCAATATAGGTTTATTTTAGATGTTTCTGTCAATATCTAGTCAACTTTTGAGAGTGGTAGTGACCACTTGGCTTGTCTATTCCACTCTGAATCTCTGATGATAACTTCATTAGTTAAAGATTGGACCAATATGTCGATTTTTTTTCACAGGTCAATAAAATTGTTATTGTTTTACCAAATGTTATAAGTTGGTGGTAAAGAAAAATTTTACGGTTCTTGAGAGGTACCAACAAAATTTCTAGTATAAAATTTGGTAACTTCTAGTACCAAATTTATACTAAAAATATCATACCTCTTGGCACCTTCTCAATGAGGTGATGGTAAAAGTATTCTTGCCACCCACCCCCCCCTCCTCCCAAAGGGATTGGCATTTTCGGTTCATAGTCAATCCATTTTTGGCCGTTAGGTCGATCCAATTAATGTCATTCTAAAGGTAGCTTCATAAATCAATACCATAGTTATGTTATACGGATATGGATACGCGATACGACGATATTGTGATACACCATATTTTCAGTAACATGGATACGGGGATACGCCTATATATATATGATAATAAATAAAATTTAAAAATAATATAACATGAAGTAATAAAAGGTTAAGGTTTTAAACATAAAAGATATGGCTACTCAATATGAAAGGTCTGGTTAAGGTTTTAAATATAAAATGGTTAGGACAATAACATATTCCCTCTATCCTAAAAATATAAATTGTAGTAGTTTTTGCATGATGTTCAACATTGTACTTTGACCATTATTTTCTTTCATAATATAACATTAATAACTACTAAATTAACATCAATTCGAAGTATTTTGAAGTACGAATTTAATGGCATTAATTGTATGTTACTAAACAAATATATTGATAGCTTAGTTATTAGTTAAAATTTATAAATATTGATTTATCTAAATACATGCACGTCTTATATTTTGGATGTATTAGTAGTTAATTGATCAACTTGATTTTGGCTTTTCATTACTTCAAATATATAATGATATCCAAGCTAGAAGTATCGACCAAGTATTCGAGAAATATCGTGAATTATTTTTTTTAAAAAATAAAAATCACCGAGAGTATCCGATACATATTTGATACGAGATACGCCACTTTTTAGAAGTATCCGGGTAACATAGCACCATATTACCCAATCCTAACCCACTGGACCCAACTAGTAGTCACCATTGATACCCTTTCCATGTACATCGTTTGCAACCTACTCACCACAAGCATCGTCATTGATGTCTATCGAAGCATTGACCACTTCCCTCTCCTACTTGCCTCACTCCATTTTGTAGTGTTAAAGGAAACCTCTCATCTCAAAATGTAGGTTGAGAGATGAGTAGCTTCTTTACTTTTTAAGTTGGGGTTTCGCCCTTTCACAACCGACGTGAAAACTTTATCAACAACCTTCCTCTTCATATATTAGTGTTCTGCAACCATTCATAATTGTAACGCTTCGTTTTCAGTGAGACGTTAAACAATATTTCGCTAAAATCTACATGTGAAAAATTTCGATCTTGAGTGTTGTGTTGTCTGTCGTGTCTGGATCTCGATTTAAAATGGATCTCGATTTAAATTGATCTCGACAATCCCTCCTCTTAAAATTCTCCGTTCTAAAATAATCTCTGATTTTGAATCGCCGTTATCGAACTCCGCTCCAAACCCTGACGACGAGCTCCCCGATCATCCCCTCAGTAACCCCTACTTCGATATCTGACCCGATGTTCCAAAATCTCTGCTTCAATATCCGTTCCGAAGATCCAATGTCGGAACCCTAAACATCCTCTATTGAATCTTCCCGTAAACCCCTTATTCTTTCTTCTCCTTGAATCCCTAAAAACCCCAAGTTAAATATACGGCTTGGGTGTCGAGCCTCTATTCGAACCCTCTCCATCAACACAACTATATATATATATATATATATATATATATATATATATATATATATATATATATATATATATATATATATATATATATATATATATATATATATATATATATCCATGAGTATACACCTACGTATATAAACCTGTGTATATACGTATATCAACCCTGCTTGTCGGCGAAATGGGACTGGGGGTCCCCCAGTCCCCGGGGACGCGAGGGTCTTTGGCCGTGGCAAATACTCCGGAGTCCACATTTTGCGCAAGAGAAGACCGGCTACGGCCGCTCTCCCGCCAAGTATCCAGGGGCCCGGGCACTGGCCGGGCCCGGACGCCCCGGACCCGGGTGCCGATTCCCGACTGGACTGCTCCTGGGTGCCGACTGCTCCCGGGGGCCGATGCCCGGCCACAGGGCCGACTGCCGACTGCCCCGGAGCCGATGCCGCCTGCCCGGGTGCCGACTGCTCTCGGGGGCCGATCCCCGGACCCGGGTGCCGGTGCGAACTGCCCGGGTGCGCCGACTGTTCCTGGGAGCCGATGCTGACTGCCCGGGTGCCGACTGTCCCAGTGCCGACTGCCCCCGATCGCCTCGGCCCCGAGTGCGGCCCCGATAGCCGATCGCCTCGGCCCCGAGTGCGGCCCCGATAGCCGATCGCCTCGGCTTGCCGGGCCGATCCACCCGAAGAACTCTAGCGGACCAACTCTCCAACTACCCGTATTAACGATGAGGCGACGGGGCGTGACGCGCCTGTCGCCCGCTCCTGTGCAGTCAAAGCCTTTTTGACTACGGAGGCTCCTTTCACTGTGCAATCGCTGTTCACAGTCAGAGCCTTTTTGACTTGGAGGCGTGCGCCGTCACGTCTCCCCGCACCATCAACCAAGACGACCAGACGACAAGACGCTCCGTCACATCCCGTCACATCCTCCCGTCCCGAAGACCAGGCCGTCCGCAGCCGACCTACCCCGGCGTGGGCGTAGCGGGTGGCAGCAGGCGGAGACGTGCGACAAGACAGTGAGAAGACAAGCCATACCTGCCCTCTCATGTAGCTCTCTCTCTCTATCAGCATGTATCTTGGCACTGTGGAATCCCCTTGCTCGATAAAAGGAGGACACACACTGCACTGAGGAGGAGGAACCCTCTGCTCCCGAGCTCACTCTTTAGATACTGTTCTTCTTCCTCAGCGCCGGCAAGCGGGCTGAGCTCATCTTGTAACACCGCAACCACATTCATCCCCACATAGCATACACACAGGAGTAGGGTATTACGCCTCCGTGCGGCCCGAACCTGTATAAATCCTCCTGTCTTCTTCATGTGCTTTCTTCCCTTCGGTTCATCCATCGTTCCGCTGATACACACTGACGCCGGCTTCGCCTGAGAACTACTCCCCTGGCCGAATCTCAAAAGGGGGGGTCTCCTGACCTCCCGCCGTCGAGGTTTCATCCTCCGACACTGCTACTCAGCTCTACCAACATATGTGTACATATATATATGTGTGTGTGTATATATATATATATATATAGAGAGAGAGAGAGAGAGAGAGAGAGAATATATATAGGAGAATATATATGGGAGTTTATGTATATATATAGAGAATATATATGATATATATATATATATATATATATATATATATATATATATATATATATATATATATATATATATATATATATATATATATAGGTATGTTTATGGGAGTTTATGTATATATATATAGAGAGAGAGGTGTGTATATATAACCCTCATATAAGTCATGTCTCCCTCCTAAACCCCAAGAACACTCCTTAAAATTTTCTTGAGCATCCCCCCCAAATTCAAATTAAATATCGTAGTTTGAATTTGAATCTGCTCTCCTTGGATCCCCTACAAAAATCCTCGGAAAAAGATTAATCCCAAAAATACCAAAAATTGCTACCTTGGACCCCGCCTTGAATTTCTCAAATTTTCCTGGGTTCAAAAATAAATTTTGAATTCAAAATCCCTTTGAAAACCTCCCAAAACCCTTCAAAATAATCCCTGTAAAAATCGCAAGGAGTACTGTTCTTGCTGGGCCTCCATCCCTCCTTTCCTCAGCCCAGCGAGCAGCACAGAACCGGTGCCCCCCCCCCAAATGCTGGCCACGCGTCCCGAGCCGCCCGCCTGCCGTCGGATCTCCCTCGCCCTCCACTGCGCGGCGTGCACTACTAGTCGATCTCTGCCACGTGCTCCCTCACACACCCACCGCGCTGTCGATCTCCTCTGTACGCTGCACCGCGCTTGCCTCGCCCGCACGCACCCGATGCATGACACGTGTCCCCGCGCACCCGTGTGTCGTCCGATCTCGCTGCCCGCACCGCGCATCTCGCTCGGCGCGTGAGCCGCCGCGCACCACAGATGATCGCCGCGTGTTGTTCCGCTCACTCGCGCTCGGCCGTCGATCTCCCGGCGCTGTACATCTTCTTCATCTGTTCTGTCCCCGTTCATACCCCCACAGTGCTCGGCCAAATGACGCCAAGGACCGCCCGCATCACTGCAACCCGAATCGGCCCCATCTCTGCCCTTGCGCCCTTGACCTTGCCTCACCGAGCCCGTGCTCCCGTTCCAAATTTCGCCGTCCGCCAATTTCGTCACGCGACAACTCCCGCCGTGGCGCCCCTTTTGCTCCTCTCTCCTCCTCACCTCCATAATTGAGCCTCAATCATTGTCCGCCATCCCTCTGCGCCTATAAATACCTCCGGAGTCCCTCTTCATCTCCTTCCTTGGCTCTTGCTTTGGACTCCTTGAGCACCGCCGGTCACAAGATGCGGCCGAACTCCGTCGCTGCCATTCGATCACCTGGAGCGCTGCACGTCGAGCCAAGCTTCACGCCAGGGACGCTGCCGCTTTCCTCTGGCACCGATTCCCCACTTGATTCGAGGATGCGACGTCCCCAAATCCCCGCACCAAGGTCTCTGCCATCGCCTCAGGACTCGGCTCCTCTCCCCATCGGCACCCGTTCTTCCCGTACGCCACCGGCAAGGTCAACCCTTGTCCTCGCCCCATTGGTCTCCTTCTCACTCGCTGTTCTGCCTTCTTTACGCTACCACTTGCTGCCGTCGTGGCCCTGCCCCCCTGCTATGCCGCCGGGCAAGGAACGACAAGCAGCTCGCTTCTCTGTCTCCGCCATCGCCAATTCTCGTTGATCACCACCGCCATGCGAGTTATCGCAAATCCGAGCTGACCAAAAGGCTCACCTTGACCCCCTCCTCCCGTCGGTGCTAATGGCATGCCGCCATTCGCCGTCGCTTGCCGGATCCTCTCCACCGCCATTGGCCGTCGGATCGATAATACGCCCCGGCTCTCCCCTCCGTCACTGCCTTGTGGCCCCTGGGCAAGCCAAGACACATTCCCTAATTTCACCTCCACGTGGGCCTTGCCTTGTTAACCCAATGTGTGCTGCCACCGACTAGGTCCTGCCCCTTGCCCTCTGCCGCACAGGCCCAGTGGCCAGTGAGCTTCCATCCCTCCCCTTGAACCGCTGACCAACGGGCCACCACACCATACCCCGGCCCATTCCCTGGCCATCCATCTTTCCACTGACCTATGGGCTTATTGTACCAGGGGTCCTAGCTGTCAGTGACACAGTGTTATATTCCAGAGATTATTCCATGAGATTTTCCAAATAATTCAATTCTCTTTATCCATAAATCCTTATAAACTTCGAAAAATCATATCTTTTAATCCGTGACTCCGATTGACTCCATTCTAACTCCAGTAATTTTCTAAAATTGAGATCTATCTAATGACACTATTATTAGCACTAAATAGGATCTGTTTCTTAGACTTTGTGTAGATTTTTGTGTGTTTGCATATAGTAATGGTCGCCGGAAATATCGTTTCGGAGCGGTTTTCGCAACAATTTCTCGAAGACTCGTGAAGATCTAGAGCAAGGCAAGTCACCTTTGATCAATTGAGCCTATAATTGAAATTTAAATTATTTTAATTATGAAACTACATTGATATACGTGCACTGATCCGTTTGGTCCCGTCTGCGAGTCAGACCGGTAGACCTACCCAACCTTGCTGCATTTAAATCTTTCCTTGATGATTGTAGTACCCTGTCCCCTTATAACCACCGCTGTCGTGCCTTGGTATTCGTGCACTATTGTACGAGTATTGACAGTCGCTCCTTTAAACTTAAAAATTTGGAAACCTCTTAGGTAAAACTTGGTTTTACGAAACGTTTGGAAAACCCGACACTTGGGTTGGTGCCTTGTGAAAGCAATGAATTGTAAAATAGAGATTCGCGACACAAGGCCGATTCGGAGTGTGTGATGCCTGTGTGGTCGCTTTAAGGAACGATTCCTTTGGAATTTCATCCGAGCATATGATAGTACAACCACATGGGTGAATTGGGAAGCCCCTGGCCAAGTAACTGGACTCTCAGGGACGTCTTGCATGCCATTGGACTGTGGATCATGCGGGAGGGCGTTGGGGATGCCTCCTGGGTTCCTGGTACAGCATGGTCATGGACCTACCCTGTGATTGGTCTCGAGGACCCCTCTAGTTGGCATGGGGTAACCTGGGAGGGCTGGGGAAACGCCTTGTCGTGAAAACCTCTAGGCCACTGATTGTCCTTGATCAGTGTGAGCTGGTGGCTAGAGTGAGTCGCGTCGTGTAGGTAAAGTGTACCTCCTCTGTAGAGGTCTAAACTGTTTGAACAGCCGTGCCCATGGTCATGGGCGGATGTGAGGTGATTCCCTAGCATAGTTTTACTTTACCCTGGTTGCAAAAATGTGTGTGTGGTTTTGGGAACTATGAGAAGGATGTGCCGTTGAGGACGCGGGTCGTCCGATGATGTCGGCTTGGCTGTCGAGGACAGCAGGACTCGGGAAGTCCGGAAGAATGCTTTGGCTCGGGAAGCCGTTTGATGTGAATTTTTGATTACGAAAACTGGAGAAATAAAGATTGATGCATTTTTCACTCCGATCGGACGAGACTCACCTCGTCCTGATTGTTGAGAAGCACACACTAGCAGATTTAAAAGATTTCAACAAAATGGATTTATAAAACAACCAGCCTCTCCTTGAAGCCTGCAACAACCACCTAAGTTTCCCTGGCTTGCTGAGTATGTAAGTACTCACCCTTACTATATATATATATAATTCTCCGCCGGGAGCTGGATGCTGGATTTACAGTGAAGGGAAGATTAGGGTTTCGTCCTGGTTCCCAGCCATTCCTATGTGTTGGGACTTAGTTCGTTGTTCTGCTGCTGCTGCTGCCTCTGTGTTGTTCGTTGCTGTCTTCGGTTGCTCCAAAGCTGCAATGTAAGTTAAGGTATATGTATGTTTAATTGTTTATTTATTTAAGGTAGTGCAATGATGCACGTCTGATTACCGTGGATACCAGCGCTGTATCCTAGGACTGGTATCGGTATCGCGGTTCCGTGGGAAGGCAGTTCGCGTTGTATTTCTGCGGCACGCCCTATTTGGTACTATTGTACGGCGGTGCCAGATTGGGGTGTGACAATAATCCTTCCATTGTACACCGCAGTCCCTTAGCCTCACAGCCCCCTTAGATCACTAATAAAAAATGATTTTTCTAGACACCTGGGTTTCATTTATACTGGCGAGCTATAAGAAAAACCCATTTGTAATGATGGCAAAGGTCTTGTAATCTAAAACCGCCTATAAAAATTGATTTTTCTAAGTGGTTGTCTTAGAGGAATAGTATGACAGTCGGTCGCTTAAGAGGGTGTCCTGTGAAAATAACTCTATTTCTATCGGCAGCCCCCCTATAGAAAAAGCTTGTAAAAATCGTGATGGATTATTTAAAGGGATACAGTCCTGCCAAAGGGCTAAGTCTCCTCCCCCTCCACTCCCTCCTAGTTAGTGCCGCCCTGTCACGCTCAGAAATTTGACACAATTTCTAAAGCTAATTTGTACATTAAATTCCCATCCAAGAATCAGCCGGGTACACTGACTAATATTTTAGTATACAAATCCAACATAATACAAACGTTAAATACTTAAAAAAACACTTAGTCTTGATAAGGAAGAAATCTATAGCAGAAAGGCGATCTAGCGAATCGTCAACTCCACACCCTCAAAGAGCTCAACTAGGGTATAAGCCAAGTCTCCAAGTCCATCTTCTCCATCGGAACGCTTATCTCTGATGATGATAATTAAGCAAGACTGAGTAACATCCACCGTACTCAACAAGCCACACACGTAATGCAACAAGATTCAAAGGAGGCATAATATGGCTATTTTGCATAAACAACATTTAAATCATTTGCATTTAAAAGTAGTATGAAAACATTATAAGTTTTATCAATATTAAATCATCACTGAACATCACACCGATGCAGTTCAGGCCTAAAGCCTACATACCAAGATTTACCAAAACCTCTCCATACCCGGAGATATCCAATTAACCACTCCTTACCCGGAGTTATCATGTTTCTATCAATTACCAAATTATTACCATTAATGAGTAGTGTGAGACTAATCATGAAAAACATTGTTTGGTTCATACATAACCGTGGGCAAGATTATTCGAATAGTTTTACTTTGATCAGAGGAGTACAAATTTACCCACAAGACATGAATCCACACGTTCCTATGCTCTAAAATACCACCATGGTACTGCAAAGGGGAAATCGTGACATGACCCATCGCATAAAACAATCTAACATGGTTCACCCACCGAGATCCCGGTCTTCCCATACCAGGAACAAACTCACTTAGTGCCCCCGTGGACTTATCACCGCCACTTCACAGTCTGGTGTTCCACATCGGATCATGCTATACAACAAATCAAGCCGTTGCACATTTTGGCTTGTGTTTAGTACGACAAATGCTTCACAACAGTAGCTCGCAAACCGGTCCATAATTGTCATGAGTACGACTAGCAAAACAATGTGCTCACAATGCACCATTAGTCAAGTTTTAGTTGGAATATAAATTAATCAACCACGACTAGCCATCGTGATCTACAAATGATTATCCATAATAAAATTATAAATGAAGCATATGTCATCCCATATAAAATGATACTATTGTTTCTAAGCATGGCTAAGCAAAACCTAGTTAATCTAGCCAAACCAATATATAAGATCATGGCTAGTCAAATTATATCCCAAGGTGACAAGGTAAAGGTAACAATAATAATAATGGCCATAATCAAAGGATATAGGGATATAATAACCATAATAATGTGACATTCAAAAATGCATGCAATAACATTAAAACAAAATAGTTTTCGTAATTGGGATCAATATGCTCAAGGGAATTGTTGTGTGACTTTCCTTGCTCCTTCGATTAGTCTTTGGCAACATTTTCCTCAAACTCGCGATCCTCCGAAACAACGGAAAACTACACCTTAAACACAAAACAAGAAAAAATAATAATAATAACCAAATAAACAGTACATAAAAAGTAAATAAACTTGTAGATCTTGATTTTAGGTAAATTCTAAGACTTGAACGACCTCATTCCAAGTTCGTATGAATTAGTTATGAATTTTACAAGATTTAATCCAAATAAAGCCAATTTAAAAGGATTAAATAGATTTATTGCATCATATTTAATTATTTTTTATTGGAAAAAGATAGATATGATGTCAGCCCCAAGGAGACAGAGGAGACCGAGTCACTGACATATAGGACCCACATGTCATGGAATGGTAGACCAAGTTCACAGAAGCGGTCTATGGTATTGGAGTGTCTAGATTTGATCAAAAGGGATCGATGGCTTAGATCAGATAAGGAGGATGAACAGCTGATGTCGATTCGATTGGATCGGACAACTGAGATTGAATCGAAGGGGATGGACGGTCCATATCAGATCCGGATCGCTAGCCACACAAGTAGACGCGTAGGCGCCATCGTTTGCAACACGTTGGACAGGAGGACGAGGTGGTACTGATGCGATAGCTAACATGGTGGCCACGTCGGCTCAACGGCGGCAGTGGTGGCTCGGGAACCTATTGTCGACGGTGAATAGTAGTGCGGCGGAGGAAACGGAAGGCACCAGAGTGAAGAGGAGGACGAGGCGAACTTTACAAGCACAAGCTCGACGGAAGCTGGCAACGAGAACGACCGACGATGAGCTTCTGCGATGGAGGGCTTCGGGTTGATGGTGGCGATAGCGAACACCAGCGGGTTTCAATGTCGAGGAGATGGCGGCAAGGCTTCATCTTGATCTCACGGTCTCGATGGCATGGTCAGCTCGATCCAGCGACGGTGGAATCGATGGCGAACAACGGCCGAAACTTGGCGGTGATGGTGGAGCGAGATTAGAAGCGGTGGCAGCGTCTACAGCTTGTGGAGAGCTCATGTAACTGCGGAACAAGATCAAGGGGCTCTGGGGTTGTCTATTTGAAGGAGAAAAAGGAGGATATCGAGTCCGATACAACGGCAGCGGCAGCTAGATTTTCCAAAGCTCCATGAGACATGGTAGCGCTGGTTTTCTTATGGATTCCTTCTGGGTTTCTTGGGGCAAAAGAAGAGAGGCAGCAGCGAGACCGAATCGAGCATGAGAGACGGCGGTGTGCCAGCTCGGGACTCCGGCCAGAAGAGAAAGACGATGCTGACAAGGCAGGTCCACATGGCAGCGACAGCGAGAGAGGGAATGCGGCTGCGGCTGCGGCTGGGCCAGATATTGGGCTGAAGAAGGTGGCCCGGTGGGAAAAGAAAAACGGGCAAACGGGTGGGAAAAGAAAAACAGGCCTAGCCCATGAGGGAAAGCAGGCCGATGGGGAAGAAAATAGAGGAATGGGCCAGAATTTGGCCCAAACTAGAAAGGAAAACTTTTAATTGATTTTTCAATTGAAATAAATGCTGAAATGCTCTTTGTATTATTAAAATTAATTATTGAGTTTTGAAAATTCCCAGAAAATCCCAAAGAGTATTTAGACATGGAAAATTTATTAAAAATAAATCCAAACATGATTTATTAAGAAAATTTTATTTCCCATATTTACTTTACTTATTAAATGCTTTGCACTTTAATATAAATTCTAGAATTATATTATTAAATAAATTTTAATTTCCTGAGAAAATCAGGGTGTGACACGACGTCGTCTACACCTGTAGCCATGGCGCCACCACCGTTGACCACTCCCCTACTCCACCGTACTCGTTTTCACTCAGTCAGCCGCCATGGACTCGGTGGGCCTCGCTAGGCAGGTGACGTCCGCGGCCTCCCTTGAGCTCAGGAGTGACGGATCCGGTGTCAGTGGGCTTGAAACAACGGATCAGGCGCCGGCAGGCTTGTTGTCACGCCCCAAACTGATCTTCCGTGAAGGATGAGTTCGGATCGCGCAATTGACCTGCAAACCTGTACTAGTCCCAGGAATATTGTACTGGCACAACAGGCGATAGAACCATCATGGCACCACTTGTCTTTATTAATAGACATAGTCTTACATCCAAGTTGGAACTGCCGACATACCCCGAGTTCACAACGATGCAATAGCAAAAGAGTAGAAAGCGGAAACTAGCCCAAAGCCACAAACGCGACTCGGGAACTAAGCCGAAACCCTAAAACTCCTCAAAGCCAGCCTGCTCCTGGAAGAACTCCTCGACAGTTGGATCCAGCTCGTCTTCCAGCTCTGGGGGGGATAGATACATATATATAGAGCAAGGGTGAGTACTAGCGTACTCAACAAGTCATGGGAACTTAGGTGGTTAATGCAAGCTTCAAAGGATGGCTGGTTATTTTATAGTTCGTTTCATTTGAAATTCTTTCCGAATAGACTAAGTGCATGCTTCTCAACAATCGGGGTGAGCTGCGGTCTCGCCTGGACTAGAGTGATTTATATCAATCCTTAAATTGGCACAACTCTCAAGAGTTGGCCTCGGGGATCCAGCTCCTAGCTGATCCAGCATCAACGGGCCCACAACCCGGCTGTCCTCGACAACATCACACCATTTCCGAAATCGAATTCCCAATCTGCAAACAACCTTTGCAAACAGTTGTCAAACAAAACTACGCTAAGGAATCACCTCACATCCGTCCATAACCGCGGGCACGGCTGTTCAAACAGTTTAAACCTCTGCAGAGGGGGTACACTTTACCCACACGACGCGACTTACCCTACCACCTAGCTCGCGACTGAACGAACAAGACTGGCGACTAGGGGTTCTCGTGACAAGGCATTTCTGGAGTCCACCCAGGTTACCCCATGGCAACTGAAGGGGTCCACGACCAATCACAGGGTAGGTCCTCGACCATGTTGTACCAGGAACCCAGGAGGCAAACCCCGACGCCCTCCCGCACGATCCACAGTCCATTGGCACGCAAGGCGTCCCTGGGCGACTGGTTACTCCAGCAGGAGTTGACCCATATCACTCATGTGGTTGTACTATTGTATGTTCGGATGAAATTCCAAAGGGATCGGTCCTTAGCTGTAGTGCGGGAGACTCGTCCCACTGGTACGATCCCCGCACCACAGTTTTCGCAATTCGTTTTATTTATAAGGCACCGACCCAGGTGTCGTGTTTTCCAATATTTCGTAAACCCAATTTTACCAAATGTAGACATTTTTAAATTTGAGAGGCGATCACCAGTACCACGCCCGTCGGCACGGATACCGGGATCTGTCAAGGGAGGTGACAAAGATGTTTAAGAGAATCGCAATCAATCAAGGAAGTCATGCAGCAAATGGGTCGGCGGCTCGTCGGTCGTCTCGCGATCGCGGCCAGAATTTTGATTACAGTGCAACCTAATTCATGCGATTTGGCAATTAAAACAATTAGTTCCATAATTATGGGTCCGAGATGACCAAAGGTGACTTGCCTTGCTCAAGGCCTGCAGCTTTGTCTTTGAAATCCGCGTCCGGAGACTCCTCGGGTTCTGAAACTACACGCGATATGAAGAAAAACAATAAAAAGGCTAGTATAATAGTCCTATTACAGAACTCTAAGGGTGCCATCGGAAAGATCTCATTTTTAGAAAATTTCTGGAACTAGAACGGAGTCAATTGGACGATCGGAGAGAAAGATATTGATTTTTGAATGTTTAAGTATTTTCTGGAATATTGGAAATAATTAGGAAATGATTTTTCTCCGGATTTTCTCCTCTAGGCCATAGCCAGGCGGGGCCCAGCTGTCGGCCAGCTGAGTCTCGCGCGTGCACAGGAGGAGGCGAGGAATTGGCTGCCCAGAGCGAAGCGGCCCAGCTGGCCGAGCGCGGGGGCTGAGTCGGCCGGCCGTGCGGGACATGGGCCGTTCTAGGCGCGCGGCCCAAATAGGGGCAGTGGTGCGAGCGGTTCTGACTGGCTAGCCTAGATGGCGTGCGGGACCCGCTGTCAGCCTAGGGGCTCAGGATGGAACGGGTGTACCGAAGGGAACAACAAGGAGGACGATGGACGGGGAGCTCCGGGGGTTTCACGGTGTGCCGACTTGAGGCGGGCCGGTTTAGCGGCTCGGATTCACCGCAAAGGGGGTGACGGCGAGGAATCGCAGTGGAGAGAAATGGCGACGGCAGATTGGGCATTTTAAGTACGGCGAACTGGAGTTCGATTCCTCACGTCGGAAGATCCTCGGGGTTCCTAGGAGCGTTTTCCCCGGGTAGAGATGAGTCGTGGGTGGCGGTACCCGCCGGGCGACGGCGAACAGGCGAAATGTGAGGCGATGACCGCGGAGGTGAACTTATGGTCTGTCTCCTGAGCCGAATAGGGCACCGGCAAACATCTACGAGCGCTAGGGAAGGGGATGAAAGGGAGAACGGGATGCGAGAGGCTACCGAGGCGAATGGGCGCTGTGAAGATCCGCCGGCGGCACGAACGTTATCGTTCGTGCCTCGGCACGAGCGGGCAGAGAAGAGGCAACCGACGATGGCGACCACAGGCCCCTGAGTCCCTCGCCAGCGCTCGGACGTGAGCGTAGAAGGGCGATGGCCGTATGCTGAGCTGTTCACAGAGGCGGTGGCGATGGAGAGTGGAGAAGGAACGAGAGGGGAGGGGAGGGGGGTATTTATAGCCGGGGAGAGTTTGGTTGGCATCATGGAGAATGAAGAGCTCCTCACTGGTGGTCAAGCGGTGGCTATCGCCGGTGTCATCGCCGTCCTCGGCTGTCGGCGGTACTGGCCAAACGAGGCCTAGGCGCTGCTCGGCTTGGGAAGGAAAAAAAAGAGCTGGCGGACGAAAAGGTGGGCTATGGCCTTCTATTCTAAGGCAGAGCCGGGGTAGAGGAGCGGCTCCATAGCTCATCGTCTTGCGGCGGTCCGAGGTGACGCGGGTGAAAAGAAAAAGGCGACGCATAAGATTTGGAGCAGCACGGCGGCAAAACGGTAGCTACAGCAGTTGGGCTAACGGCGGCGGAGCTGGTGGTCGGCCACGGCGGACTGAGCGCGGATGGGAGCAGAGGGGATCCAAGGCGCGGCGTGGGAGTTTGAAACTTGGCGACGACGCGGGCATTCGGCCGAGAGAGAAGAAAAGAGGAACGAAACGCTCGTGACGATGAATAGCGATTTCTTCGTTTTTCGTCGGGCACCGGGCGCTGCAAACGACGCGTGGCGTTGTTGGGGAGAGGAGATTCACAGGAGTTGGGCCGAGGGAATTTGGCCCAAATGAACAGAAGATTTCCCATTTTCAGATTCAGGGAGATACATTTACTTGATTTATTTGAAGGGACAGATTAGTGAATTGACTTTGGTATTTTGTGGATATTTGGGAAGGATACACGGGGAATTAATATTCACAAAGATTAATTGGGGTTCCGAGGACTCTGGAGTCATTTTTGGAATGATTTGCTGGAGAGAGGAGAAGTCGATCGCCGGTTATTTCCCAGAATCGGAACTCAGGAGAGTGAGAGAGAGGTAATCATCGGAATGCGAAATCGATCCAACGAGAGGAAAACGAGATCTCGCACCGGCACAAGGACAAAAGGAAAATCGGTTTTTCACAATTATGGTTTTTTTTATTTAATTTTACGTGCCTAAACGCTAGGGCGTTACAAACCAACACTCCCTAACAAGAATCTCGACCCCGAGATTTCCGAACCTAAGGGAGCAGCTCCAGAGAACTCCGCGCGGAGATGATCTTCGCATTCCCAGGTTGCTTTCATCTCCTGAAGTGGTTGCTCCACTGAACCTTGTAGAACTTGATTCGACTTTCGGCGGGTCTGTCGTTCAGCTTCTTCGAGTATTCGGACTGGGTGTTCCTTGTAGGTCAGTTCTTTTGCAGATCCACGCTTCGAGGGGCACTTGTTCCTCTGGCATGCGGAGGCATTTCTTCAGTTGTGACACATGGAAAATGTTGTGTACATCGGCCATCCTTCCGGCAGTTCAAGTTGGTAGGCCACTTCGCCACGATCTGGCGGTGATCTGGTACGGTCCGATTGTAACATGGGTGCAACTTGCCGACATCCCAAATCTCTTGAAACCACGGAGAGGAGACACTCGCAGGTATACATGTCGCCTTCCTCGAACTCGAGATCTCTCTGCGATTGGTCTGCGTAGCTCTTTTGTCGGGTTTGCGCGATCTTTCAGTCGTTCCTGGATGATCTTAACTTGTTCTTCAGTGGTTTTAAGTACTTCCGGACCAAACAACTGTTTCTCTCGACATCTATCCAACAGAGAGGGGTACGGCACTTGCGTCCAAACAGTGCTTCTGTTTTGGGGCCCATTTTGAATGCTGGATTGGTAGCTGTTGTTGTACGAGAATTCAGCATAGGGGAGACAGCGATCCCAAGTGCCTACAAAGTCAATTGCACATCCCTCAGCATATCTTCCAGAATCTGGTTGACTCGCTCTTGTCTGACCATTCTGTCTCGCGGGTGATAGGCTTGCTGAAGTTCAGATTGGTGCCCAAGGCTTCATGGAGTGGTGCCAGAATCAGGAAGGTGAACTAGGTTCCCCGATCAAGACACTATTTTCTTGGACATCCATATCGGCAAACAACTTGCGTCATGTATAAGTCAGCCAATTTCTTTCCGTTGTATGTGGTCTTGACTGGCACAAAATGGGTAGCTTTGGTGAGGCGATCCACAATGACCCATATGGAGTCATAGCCGTTGGGGGTCTTGGGTAAACCGACAATAAAATCCATGCCGATTTCTTCTCACTTCCATTCAGGAATTTTGAGCGGTTGTAGGAGGCCAGCAGGCTTCTGATGCTCTGCTTTAACTCTCTGACATATGTCGCACAAGGCCACATATTTTGCCACATCTCGTTTCATTCCTGACCACCAGAAGTACTCCTTAATATCTTGATACATCTTTGTACTTCCAGGGTGGAAGGATTAAGCAGATTTGTGAGCTTCTCGTAGGATGAGATCTCTTAATTCCTTTTGTGCGGGTACGCAGATGCGCGGACCGAACCAGACGGTTCCCTTGTCATCTACTTTGAAACCGTTGACTTCTTTCTTCAGCACCTTCGCCTTGAGATTCTTGATTCGTTCATCCTGCAGCTGGGCTTCTCTGATTTGAGCCTCTAGGGTAGGCTGCACAGTTATACTGGCCAAGGTGCTTGCAGGTATCAGGGTTACTCCTAGCTTCGACAGATCACTATTCAACTGATCTTTTTTTGACATGACATGAGCCATGTTGCAGTAAGTCTTTCGGCTTAGGGCATCGGCGACCACGTTGGCCTTGCCCGGGTGATAGTGGATTCCGAGGTCGTAATCCTTGACTAATTCCAACCATCATCTTTGTCTCATGTTTAACTCATTCTGGGTAAAAATGTACTTCAGGCTTTTGTGATCGGTGTAGACTTCACATCTGTTACCAATCAGATAATGACGCCATATCTTGAGAGCGTGAACTACTGTAGCGAGTTCCAGGTCATGAGTTGGATAGTTGGCTTCATGCGGTCGAAGTTGCCTCGAAGCGTAAGCAACTACCTTACGATCCTGCATCGGGACACACCCCAATCCTTGTCGGGATGCATCACAGAAAACCTCAAAGTCCTTTCATAGATCTAGTAGGGTTAGCACTGGAGTAGATGTCAACCTCTTCTTGAGTTCTTGGAAACTGCGTTCGCATGCTGGGGTCCATTCAAACTTCTTCTCTTTCTTTAACAGTTCAGTCATTGGTTTAGCCAACTTGGAGAAACCTTCTATAAATCTTCGTAATATCTAGCTAATCCAGAAAACTGCGGGATTTTCGGACACGCTTCTTGGCGAGTTTCCATGCCACGACGGATTCTATTTTGCTGGGATCAACTTAACACCTTTGGTTAGAGATGACATGATCTGAGGAAGCCACTCGGTTAAGTCAGAATTCGCACTTGGAGAATTTGGCGTAGAGTAGATGCTCTCTTAACTTTCCCAGCACCAGTCTCAAGTGTTCAGCATGTTCTTCTGCGTTCTTGGAGTAGATCAGAATGTCGTCGATGAAGACAACCACGAACTTGTCGAGGTACTCCATAAAGATCTTGTTCATGAGGTTCATGAAGTAAGCTGGTGCGTTGGTGAGTCCGAAGGACATGACGGTGTACTCGTACAGGCCATATCGCGTGAGAAGGTAGTCTTGGGTATATCTTCTGGTCTAATCTTCAGCTGGTGATATCCGGATCTCAGATCAATCTTGGAGAAAACTTTGGCTCCTTCTAGCTGGTCAAACAGATCATCTATCTGTGGAAGAGGATACTTATTCTTTATGGTAACTTCGTTCAGAGCTCGGTAATCCACAACCATGCGCTCAGAACCATCCTTTTTCTTAACCAACAGCACGGGTGCTCCCCATGGAGAGGTGCTAGGGCGCACATATCCCTTCTCTTGGAGCTCTTCAATCTGTCTCTTCACTTCCGCCAATTCGTTGGTTGCCATTCTGTATGGTCTCTTGGCAATAGTGCTGTTTCCAAGGGGCAAGTTCAATGGAGAACTTGATTTCTCAATCCGGGGGCATGTCGGGCAGATCTTCTGGAAACACGTCAGGGTACTCATTGACTACCAGTACTTGATTCCAAGGGCACTGCTTGCAGACTGTGAACGAAGACTTGTTTTCCCGAAGTTGCAGACGGGGTAAACTGTACTCGTATCCCTTGTGGATCTTGCAGAACGATTGTTCTTTCGGCGTAGTTTATCTGTCCTTTGTACTTAGACAACCAGTCCATCCCAAGGATTAGGTCTAGGCTCTGGGAGTCTAAGACTATGGGGTTAGCCTGGAATCTAACTCCTCCAATTTCCACACAGACTTTCGGGCATAGTTTAGTTGCCCTTATATCCTGACCAGGGGAATGTACGACTAAAGGTACTCTTAGGTTTTGGGTTTCCCAACCATTTCTTTGCACAAAATCTTACGATATGAAGGTATATGAAGCTCTAGAACCAAACAGAACGATTGCGGGCGTCGAGTTAACAGAAAAAGTACCCATCACAACATCAGGAGGTTCCTAGGTTGTTTCAGCCTGGATATGGTTCACTCGGGCTCGTCCGAAGTGATTGACGGATGCACGAGAACTCTGTCCACTTGCTGGGGGAGCAGGGCGAGACGGTGCAGATGCAGGAGTCATAGCCGTATTGGCATTGGACTTGGTAGAGACTGGGTTTCCCTGATTTTGAGGGCAGTTCCTGGAGTAGTGTCCCAAGTTGCCACAGGTGAAGTACTTCACTGAAGCCATGTTGGGGTGAGGCTTGGTCTGAGTGTTGAAGGTGGTGGCACTGTTTCCTCCAGCATTGCTACTGAAAGTGCGCTGCTGTGGCTGCTGAGCTAGACGAGGTACCGATGGTCAAGGAGCGAAACCAGTAGGGCGATTGCCTTGTGCATTCAGGTGATGATACTGGAGAGGATGTCCCACACGAGGGCGAGGTGCACCACGGGGTGGGTTTCTGGTGTGAGCGGACTTGCGCTTCTTGTACTCTTTAGTTGCTTCCTTTCTGGCGCCTTCTAACAGCAAGGCTTTGTTGATCATGTGTTGGAAGGTGGGGAAATCATGAGCGATCAGCTGGATCCTCAATCCCATTGCAATTCCCTTCAGGAACTTCCTTATCTTCTTCTTGTCAGTATTCACTTCTTCTGGTGCATACCGAGCCAATTTGTTGAAGCGACTTAGGTATTCATTCACACTTTCACTCCCTTGTTTGAGCTTGTTGAATTCCTCTTTCTTCATGTCGATGGTGCTCTCAGGCACGTGCGCAGAGCAAAATGTGTCAGCAAACTTTGCCCACTCAATGTTGGTAGCATCTGGGTGAGCAGTGCAGTAATTCTCCCACCAATCGGTTGCAGCGCCTCTGAGCTGGTGAGAAGCATAGAGAGTCTTCTCCACCGGGGTACACTACACCAGGTTGAGCTTCCTCTCAACATCCTTGAGCCAATCGTCTGCCTCGATAGGCTCCACTGTGTGGGAAAATTTTGGAGGGTGTGACCTGAGGAAGTCAGTCAGCTTGGACCTCGAGTTGGGGCCATTGCCATGGGCATTCGGGAAAGCAGGGGCTTGAACCTGCTGCTGTAACCCTGCTATACTCTGAGCTAAACCTTGCAGAATCTGAGTCTGAATAGCCATCAGATGTTGGTAATCATGCTGGAGTGGTGGGAGTGGTGGCAGATCCTGATGATATGGTGTCGGCTAAGGTTTGGGTACTTTCGTTCCCCTATGTTCGGTCTCTGACACCTGATCCTCAACTTGCACTTCCTAACTGGCCTCAAAACCCAGGCGGTTCAGAACTCTAATTGCACGGCGCGGACAATCGGCGGTGTTGTTCTGACAGCGTCAACCTGCCATCTAATCTCCCAGAAAAGGGCGAGGTAAGAGTGAGAGAAGCACTTAAGGGAGGAGGAGTAAACAACGTAGCAACAGATTTCATGCACTAATCATAAATCAGTTTTTTGAAACCAGAAACATCCCTAAGACAACCGGTGTGGTCAAGTCGCAAAGCTGTGCTGAGCTTGACTGAACGCACACCACAGCAACACAGACTACCATGCAACACCCATACAAACACACTTACGCACTACCATGCCACGACTCCAAAAGAGTTGGCGGCGGTACAAAAGGTCTGACTGAGCACTCCAGGCTCACACACACGCTACTGCTGCTCCTCAGACTGGCCGGCATCGGTAGTGGGCTCGTCGGTCAAAGAGACATCGATCAGTGCCTGGGGCGGGTACGCCGGAACCTATCGAGAGGGACCCGCAGCAGGCCCTGCCAGAGTGGGAGTGAAACGAAACACCGGGGCGGAGGGACCCGCAACGCTCTTGTGAGTAGTGCGAATCAGACGGAGTCCACGGCGGCTGGCAACTGGAGAGTAGCCTGGTGTGTAAGGTGGACTACGGTGGCATGAGCGTGGCGAGAAGTAGGGCGAGTAGGGCACGCGAGAACTGGGAGTGCGCGTCCCGCTGGGTGTGTCTGTAGAGTCGTGGGAGCTGTAGAAGGACTGGGCGAGGGAGTGGCACAGGCGGCCCGAGTCCCAGGAGGTAGTGTCCATGGAGATGACACCCTCCTCAGCGAGGCGGCGCTCGAGAGCGGCACTGTGGCAAGCAAGTGCACGGTAAGCCTCCAGGAGTAAGTCAAGCTGGGTAGCCTGAGCGTCTGACAACTCCACGAGTCGAGTCAAGGCCGGGTGCGACTCGCGGTAGGGGCAAGGGTAGCGAGTGTCGGTGCAGCCATTGGGTAGGCGAGGGAACAGGCAGAAAGCTGAGCCAGTGAGACGACTTGCATAAGTGTGGGCCAAGCGGTGGAGTGCCGTCCAAGCCACTACCTGGTAAGCCAGCTGAGCGGTGGGAAGAGTCCTGGTGAAGGTGTGGGGGTGAAGGCGGATCCTATGGGTGCCTCCACGAGGGTAGATGTGGACAGTGAGCTCACAGCGAGGAGGCTGGCCGACCAAGGTGTAACCAACGTACTCAGGAAGAGTGAAGCCAAGGAATCCTGCCATGTCGCGCAGCTGGTCGACGCAACCACCCTCTCCCGCACCGTGGGAGGAAATGGTCTGACTAGCGGCCATCTACAAATTTTGAGGGGGGAAAGAAGTCAGTAACTGTTTTTGATAAATTCTACAATAAAAGAAGCTATAAGAAGATCCTAGATTTTTCGCACATATCCTTTTATGAACGTAACGTCGTCCTTACAGTCTTTCTACGCGTAGGGTTTCGTCCTAGGGCCGAGCCTGTGCTCTGATACCATCTTTTGTCACGCCCTAAATTGACCTCCCACAAAGGATGAGTTCGGATCGTGCAATTGACCTGCAAACCTGTACCAGTACCAGGAATATAGTGCTAGCACAACAGGCGATGGAACCATCACGGCACAACTTGTCTTTATTAATAGACATAGTCTTATATCCAAGTTGGAACTGCGGACATACCCCGAGTTCACAACGATACATTAGCAAAAGAGCAGAAAGCGAAAACTAGCCCAAAGCCACAAGCGTGACTCGGGAACTAAGCCGAAACCCTAAAACTCGTCAAAGCCTGCTTGCTCCTGGAAGAACTCCTCGTCAGTTGGATCCAGCTCGTCTTCTAGCTCTGGGGGGGGATAGATACATATATATATAGAGCAAGGGTGAGTACTAGCGTACTCAACAAGTCATGGGAACTTAGGTGGTTAATGCAAGCTTCAAATGATGGCTGGTTATTTTACAGTTCGATTCATTTGAAATTCTTTCAGAATAGTCTAAGTGTGTGCTTCTCAACCATCGGGGCGAGGTGTGGTCTCGCCCGGATTGGAGTGATTTGTATCAATCTTTGAATTGGCACAACTCTCAAGAGTTGGCCTCGGGGATCCAGCTCCCAGCTGATCCAACATCATCGGGCCCATAGCCCGGCTATCCTTGACAACATCACACCATTTCCAAAATCGGATTCCCAATCCGCAAACATCCTTCGCAAACAGTTGTCAAACAAAACTACGCTAAGGAATCACCTCACATCCGCCCATAACCGCGGGCACGGCTGTTTAAACAGTTTAAACCTCTGCAGAGGGAGTACACTTTACCTACACGACGCGACTTACCGTATCGCCTAGCTTGCGACTGCACGAACACGACTGGCGACTAGGGGTTTTTGTGACAAGGCGTTTCCAGAGTCCACCCAGGTTACCCCATGCCAACTGGAGGGGCCCACGACCAATTACAGGGTAAGTCCTCGACCATGCTGTACCAGGAATCCAGGAGGCAACCCCGATGCTCTCCCGCACGATCCACAGTCCATTGGCACGCAAGGCATCCCTGGGTGACTCGTTACTCCACCAGGAGTTATCCCATATCACTCATGTAGTTGTACTGTTGTATGTTTGGATGAAATTCCAAAGGGATCGGTCCTTAGCTGCAGTGCAGGAGACTCATCCCACTGGCACGATCCCCGCACCATGGTTTTCGCAAAGCGTTTTATTTTCCAAGGCACCGACCTAGGTGTCGGGTTTTCCAATGTTTCGTAAACCCAATTTTTACCCATTGTAGGTATTTTTAAATTTGATAGGCGATCATCGGTACCACGCCCGTCGGCACAGATACCGGGATCTGTCAAGGAAGGTGTCAAGGATGTTTAAGGGGATCACAATCAATCAAGGAAGTCATGTAGCAAATGGGTTGGCGGCGCGTCGGTCATCTCGCCGCCGCAGCCGAAATTTTAATTACAGTGCAACCTAAATCATGCGATTTGGCAATTAAAATAATTAGTTCCATAATTATAGGTCCGAGATGATCAAAGGTGACTTGCCTTGCTCAAGGCCTGCAGCTTCGTCTTTGAAATCCGCATCCGGAGACTCCACGGGTTCCGAAACTACACGTGATACAGAGAAAAACAATAAAAAGGCTAGTATAATAGTCCTATTACAGAACTCTAAGGGTGCCATTGGAAAGATCTCATTTTTAAAAAATTTCTGGAACTAGCACGGAGTCAATCGGACGATCGGAGAGAAAGATATTGATTTTTGAATGTTTAAGTATTTTCTGGAATATTGGAAATAATTCGGAAATGATTTTTCTCCGGATTTTTCTCCTTCAGGCCATAGCTAGGCGGGGCCCAGTTGTCGGCCGGCTGAGTCTCGCACTCGCACAGGAGGAGGCGAGGAATTGGGCCGGCCCAGAACGAAGCGGCCCAGCTAACCGAGCGCGGGGGCTGAGTCGGCCGGCCGTGCCAGACATGGGCCGTTCGGGGCGCGCGGCCCAAACGGGGGCAGTGGTGCGAGCGGTTCTGACTGGCGGGGCCCAGCCGGCGTGCGGGACTCGCTGTCAGCCTAGGGGTTCACGAAGGAACGGGTGTACCGAAGGGAACAACGAGAAGGACGATGGACGGGTAGCTTCAGGGGTTTCATGGTGTACCGACTCGAGGCGGGCCCACGCGCAGTCTCACGGTCCCCGGCAAACTGAGTGCGCGCGAGGTGAAAGAGATCACCGAGTTCACACCGCCGCGAGCGTAGGGAGGTAGACGAAGAACAGTGCCGTAATCCGACGGCCGACTTCGCTACGGTTCACCGGAGTGGTTCCGTGGGAAGAGAAATGATGGAGAGGCACCGGAGCGAAGCGGAGGCCAAAGGGAGCCGGTTTAGCGGCTCGGATTGGCCAGAAAGGGGGCGACGGTGAGGAGTTGCGGCGGAGAGAATGGCAACGGCAGATTGGGCATTTTAAGTACGGCGAACTGGAGTTCGATTCCTCGCGTCAGAAGATCCTCGGGGTTCCTAGGAGCGTTTTCCCCGGGTGGAGATGAGCCACGGGCGGCGGTACCCACCGGGCGACGGCGAACAGGCGAACGGCGAGGCGGCGACTGCAGAGGAAGGTTGTACGGTTCGCATCCAGAGCCGAGGGAGCACCTGCAATCATCCACGGGTGCTAGGGGAGGAGATGGAAGGAAGAACAGTACGTGAGGGCTACCAGAACGAATGGGCGCTGTGAAGGTTCGTCGGCGGCACGAACGGGTGGAGAAGAGGCAACCAATGATGGCGACCGCAGGCCTCGGGTCCCTCGCCGGCGCTCAGACGCGAGCACAGAAGGGCGACGGCCGATCGCTGAGCGGTCCATAGAGGCGGTGGCAAAGAAGAATGGAGAAGAAACGAGCGAGGGGGTGGAAGTGCATTTTATAGCCGACGGATTGAAAGGCTTCGAGGGGAAGGAAGCCTCTCTCATGGGGTGATGGTAAAGCAAGGGCTGGCGAGGCAGTGTCACTGTCTTTGGTCCAACGGCGGTCGCGGCCAAGTGGCGGCGAGGCACTGCCCGGCCCGGGGAGGAAAAAGAAAAAGGAAGTGACGGAAAGGGGGGTCTCGGAGTTACCCGTTCGGGCGAGCGTCGCTGCAAAGTTGGAGGAGCCGCTCCTTGCTCTGGCTGCTAGCGGAGGACCGGGGTGATGCATGGGAAGGAACGGCAAAAGAAACGAGCGGAATTGGAACGAAGCGGGGACAGGGCTGTCCTGGGGCAGTGGGGGGTGACGGCGGCGTCCTGCTGGTCGGAGACCGAGCGGGGGCGCGAGGGTATCCGAGGCGGGGCACGAGATTTTTAATCGAGATGGTGAGAGCGCTCGGCCGAGAGAGTAAGAGAGCGAGCGAGACAAGCGCTGATGAAGAACAGTGTTTATCCCCTTTTTGCCGAGCGCCGGGCATTGGAGACGGCGTGTGGCGTTGCCGGGGAGAGGAGACGCACAGGAGTTGGGCCGAGGGAATTAGGCCCACGAGGAACAGTGGATTTTCACCATTTTCCAGATTCAGGGAGATACATTTCCTTTGGATTTATTTGAAGGAACAGTTTAGGAATTGATTTTGGTATTTTGTGGATTATTTGGAAGAAAGGGAGAATAAATTCTCCAAGCTGATTAGGGAATTTCCGAGGACGCCGTGGTGTATTCTCGAAATGGGTTCTCAGGAGAGGAGAGAGGGGTAATCGTCGGAGGCAAAATCGATCCGACGAGAGGAAAACGAGATCTCAGTACACGGCTCAAAGACAAACAAAACTCGGTTTTCGAATTTATGGTTTTTATTAAATTAATTTTACGCCTAACGCTAGGGTGTTACAAGACCGAACCAAGTTCTGACGTGTATATATTCTTGGGTTATACTGGCAACGTGGCCGAGTTCAATCCCAAGCCTGATGTGTCTTTATCCAAGGATTTCAACACTTATCGCCCCAAACTAAAGGAGATTCATCACACATTCAGCACCAGGGACGTGATCGAGGAATTCTTTCTACTTAACATTTGGCCTCTGTCTAAAGAATGGCAGCTTTTACTTGGCGATATGCCAAACAATTCGAGATCAATGCTTCCTCCCTTCATCATTGTCGAAAATGATGACACAGGTAGCTTTCTTCTCTTTATTCTTGCAAATTCATGTTTTTTGTGTTCTTGACTAATTTTTCTTATAGATTTTGACCTCGAGACAGCTGAGAGGGATGCCGAGAAGTTGATCAGTCCGTATAGCTCGGTGGAACATGAAGCCTTCGTGAAATTCCAAAATAGCGTTTGGCGAAATCGTACGATTTCATCCCTTGGTTGTCCTATTCCTGCTCGAACATTTCCATTCAGCCATGACCGTCACTCCAGCGGCAGTCGAAAACGGCAGGTTGTCTCTTCTATTGCCGATTACGAGCCTGAAGACAATGATGGCGACGACCAAGGGCATGATTCCGACGACGACTCGGATGGGGCTGATGAACATATTTCCTCTTCTCCCATGGGCCGTGAAGACGCTCTCCAAGCCGCCAAGGGGAAAAAGGTCTACTCGGATTCGGCCCCATCGCGTCCGACCAAGCTTGTTCGAATTGCTCCTCCCAGTGACTACTCCCATGTTTTCAACATCCCCCTCATTCTGTCTCCTCTCCATGTTGTTATCCTTGAAGTGCCAAGTCCTTCGACGGAGACTGGTCTGAAATTCTCTACTCAAGTGATCATAGATTCTCCACCAAGGGAAAATATTTCTCCTCGAGTTGCTGCGGATACCACCCGATCAGAGTTGAGGGATGATGATGATATAGTTGGCCCTCAAGTTTCCACCCCAGAAGATACCTTGATCATTGAGGCTCTCACTCAATTTCAATGTCGTTGCACTGAAGAAGGCTCCTCTCGGATGGGAATTCCCACTTTCAACGACTTCGTGGCATCCACCACTTCAGACATGCATCTCCACTTGGAAGATTTAAAATTTCGATCTCCTGTTTGTCGACTTCCTGCTGCTGTGGCTCCATTGCTACTCTCCCCCGACTTGACCAAGGAATTCATTGAGCAGACCGATTTGCACTCCTCATTATCTGCCCTAGAGGTTGCTGCTAGAAAGGTATTCGAAATGTATTTTCTCCACTTAAACCTTCTTTTTATTTTCACCACATATACTTACCATTTTTTTCTAGACACTTGGTCTTGCTCATCTGCAGAAAGTAGTAGTCACCAAGACCCTGAATGATATCTGCAACCGTTCCAGAATTAGTGGAGATCGGATTATTAAACTAGAGGGAGACCGAGTCAAGCTTTCTCGAACTATTGATGATCTCAAAGCTCGGAACAAAAGCTTGCATGAATCTTGGAAAAGGCTGAAAGCCGAAGTGAACGAAGCTCGAGACAAGGCGGCTGAGTCTGTTAACAAGCTTCAACGCTCCATCACCTCCAATAGCGATCTCTTGAAGGAAAAAACCACTTTCGAGATCAAATTGGAAAATTTGAAGAAAAAGTATGCGAAATGAACAAGGGAGCTAGAAACCAAACAAGCTATTCTTGAAGAGACCCATGCCAACATGTATTCGGGCTACTGTGTTATCAGAGATACTCTTGAAAGCTTGGGTACTGAACCCAATCCTCCTGTCTCTGATTGTAGTCTAGGTGATTTGACTGAGTGGGTTGCCGACGCCGCCACTGGCATTTCGCAAGGTGTGGTGCGCTTCGCCTCTAGGTGTTCTCGAATATCCGCCGAGGCCCTGTGCGCCGCCCTGTATTCGAGCTGTTGCAAACACCTACACAACCTCAAAGATGCCCTCACTCAGCTTCTGCCTGATCAAGCTCTTTTCCTAAGCTGTCGAGAAACTATTCGCCCCTACGGCAAAGTCCACCAAGGGCTCTATTGTTCGAAGCAAGGCTATGAAGACACCATTTCTTCCCTCCGAGAGATGCTTAAACAAACTGCCGATCAGACCCATGGTGGGGGCAAAAAGAATTCCCACCATGAGGAGGGTAATCCTGGGGGTGAACCATCTGCTCCCTAGGTGTGAAAAATATTCTCAACTTCTGTTAACCCGAAAACTTTTGTTGGTTCGAAAACTCAAAAACTACGTTGATGGTTGTAATTAATTGTGATGAAAATTGCCTGGCGCCTCCTTTTGCTGCTACATGTATTTTCTATTTATGTTTGCTACTGGGGGTGCAGGATAACTTTGGGCAGAAATTGACTGCTGGTCGATCGAAAAATAAGCTCAACTTCTCGTTGAAGCACATTTCCCGACTGTTCGAGAAGCTCTATTATGACGCCCATATGCCCGATGAAGATATTGTTGATGTATATTACGATGATTCATGTATTTTTTTCCTATAGATTCTTGTCTTGGTATAGGGAACACGTCGGCACCAACCTTCGAGATTTCGTTCTAGATTTTCACTAGCGTAGGTCCATGCATTTTTCTGATAGTTCGACGTTCCAGAAGGACTTCAGGCCTTCTCGCCGGCAAATTAGAATTCAAAATAACCGACATCTTGTCACGCCCGGGGAAAACATTTCTCCCTCGGGTGCTAATATTAAGGTCGAAAGCCCATTGTACTTATTGTAGACTGCTGTTGTATGAATAAAAGTCCATGTTTTTTAAGTTAGAGAATTTACTCAACAAGCACTCCTACATTTCGAAATATCTTGTTATATTACAAAATAATTTGTACTCGTTGTCCCCTTGTTCACACCAAAAACCACCGGGTGTGCCAAGAAGCTCGCTGATGATCTGGTTTGATGCGATTGAACATACGAAGGCCTGGGAGATCTGCTTAGCTCCAGTGCAGGTTCTAAAATATTTGAGGTTCGTAGGCGTGCCAGTCAATTTGACCCCGCAATTGACAAGGAGATGAAGAAATCTGATTACTGATCCAATCGGCCAGTAAGCCGATACGGATTCCTTCCAGCCGATTGCCGCTATGCTCGTGCCCGGGCCCTCGCCTGTACTCGCGTTCTCGTTCCTGGGTCCTCGCTTGTACTCGTGCCCGGGTCAGCAGCAACTGCACATCGGCTATCGGCCGATACAGACTGATGTAGGCTCCTCGTAGCCGATGGCCGATGGCACCTATGTATCGGCTAGGAAACCGATAGCGCTATAGACAAATGGATAAGCTGTTAGTACAATATGTGCATCGGCTAGAAGCCGATGATAAAATAGATATGCAGGATAGTAAGCCAGCCGACTGCCGAGGAAACACATGTGCATCGGCTAGAAAACCGATGATAATATAGATGACAAACAGTAAGGATAATACGGTCGGCTTTATAAAAAGATAACCTATCGGCTAAGCACTCCGATAGAACGTCGCATATACACCGATCGGCTCGGCAAGGATAAATCTATTATTATCGATCTAGTAGTTCAAACCTAACTGATGCAGCACAGATCGATAATAGTAAAGGAACCTCAACGAGCCGATAGACCTAATGCAACTGTGATGAAAATAACTTACCGGCTATACATTCCGATAAGACGCTTGCACAAAGGCTATCAGCCTAACAGGAATAATTTATCGCTAGCAGTTTAGTAGGTCGGACCCAACCGATGCAGCATAAACTGATGATAAACTACCCCCGATAAACTGATAAAAACTATGCACGCGTGATGTGATATACCTGACCAGCCTAAGAGGTCGGACCGAACCGATGCAGCCGTAGACAGATCCGATACACCGTGGTAAGCCGACTACCATAGACCGACTAGAATATCGGACCTAACCGAGAAAGTCCTAGCCGATTGGTAGTCGGGGTAACGAGACTTACCCTCTCGCAGGAGTTCGGACCTAACCGATGCAGCCCCGCTCGAGAAGCAAGAACCCGTTGGTAAAGGGTGGCGATGCGCCGAAGTTGTATTGATCGATTAGATAGATTACAAGGTCCCCGGGCATACGTATATATACCCCGAGTTACAAGAGTCCTTATAGGACATGAAACAGGACTTTCCTAACTAGAAAAGGAAAACTAACAGACCTGATCGGACAAGAGATCAGATTTCCTAAAAGATAAAACTATCTAATAGATAAGATAAATAACTGCCATAACGTGGTCTTCACGATTCCTTCCCAAGCTCGGACTCTTCTGGATTAGTTTCCAATGGCTGATATCGCTTCTTTCCTTAACCGAACATGGTAATGACCCGTACCAAATTTTGGCGTTAACACCCCTTACATCGAAAAGGAGCGACGACAAATGATCTCGAAGTCGAGATGTTTTCATCGGGTCGAAATCGAACCTGAAATAGATTTAGGTGCGTAGGCCGCGTAGCTGGTCGAAGCTTGCGATCCCCCTTACCTCGAAAAGGAGCGGTGAAATATGATCTCGAAGTCAAGATGTTTTCGTCGCTTTAAAATCGAACCCGAAATCGACTTAGGCTCGTAGGCCACGTAGATGGCCGGAGCTCACCGTCCCCCTTACCTTAAAAAGGAGCAGCGAAATATGATCTCGAAGTCGAGATGTTTTTATTTTCATTTTTCGCGGCGACTTTGTAGTTTATACTCCGTCTTCAGAGTGTTTTCACTTTCGCTCATGGCGAATTAGTAGTTTATACTCCGGCTCTAGAGTGTTAACGGTTTCGCTCATGGCGAATTTTCTCATTTTCACTCATAGCGAATTTGTAGTCTACACGCCAGCATCAGAATGTTTTCGCTTCCGATCATGGAGAATTTGTAGTTTATACTCTGGCTCCAAAGTGAACATTTTTGCTCATGGTGAATTTTCTCGTTTTCACTAATGGCGAATTTGTAGTTTATACTCCGGCTACAGAGTGTTTTCGTTTTCAGTCGTTCGACAATCACATCCAATCAAACACATGCATGTTTTTTTATACAGGTTCGGGCCTCCTTACCGGATAATAACCCTACTTCTTGTTTTTTGTTTTATATATATCAGGTACGGGAACATATCGTACAATGTTTTTTTTGCTACTACTATTATGTAACTCCCCGGTTTTCGGGCCGTTAAAAACTATTTTAATAAAAACCTTAATTTCAAAAAAAAATTGGATATTTCTGTGTAATTAAGGACTTGTGTCGTAGATCTCAGTTTAAAACCTACCTTGAGACCCCTAAAAACCCCGATTCCAAAATCTCTCCAAATTCCGAGACTCGAATTTTGCAATTCGACTGTCGCTCTCAAAATTTTCCTCGGAAAAATTCAAATTCGAATCCCCTCTGAATCCTTTGATTAAAATATCCTTATTTTACTCCTCCCGAAAATTCAAGGTTTGATCAAGAACTCCCTTCCCAAAATTGCCAAATTTATATATTTCTAAAACCCTCCAATCCCAAGAATTAAATTTGAATTTATATATCCTTTCCAAACCCTCCAAAAATAGTTCCTCAAATAAAACTCCGGATCAAATTCCTAAATATTTGAAATCTCTTTTTTTAAAAAAAAAACCCTTCCCTGACCTCCTATTAAATTTCCACCAAAAATCTCTCCCCTAAAATTTCCCCCATTCTCCAAAATTCAAATATCCAAATTAAAATCAAACCCCTTGAAATTCCTTGTCTTTTCCCTCCAAAATCCACATCCAAAATTTCTTCCAAATATAAGTATAAATATATTTATATTTATATCTAAATAAAAATATCCCAACCATGGTAGTAAAAGTCCTCCTCAGAAAATCTCAAGAATTTTCTGGATCCAAATATAAAATTTTCAATTAAATTCCTTTTGAAATCTCTAAATACCTCCCTATCAAATTCTAGAAAAAGATCAAGAGTCATTGTTTCAATTGGGCCTCCCCTTCCCTCTCTTCGGCCCACGGCCTGCATGCCACTTGGCCTTCCTCCGCGCCTGCTGAAGACCGGGCCCCACCCGTCAGCGCCTCCAGCCGCGCCACGGATGCCGTTCTTCCCCCGACACGTGGGCCGCACTAGCAGTCGTCTTCTTCCTCCCTCGGTCTCCCTCTCTCTGTTATCTCTCTCTCTTGATTCTTCTCGGCTTCCCCCGACACAGGTCGCCCGTGCCCATATCCCCGTGTCTGGGCTAGCAGAAGCACGCACTCCCCTTCGTCAACCTCGCGGGACCGGCTTCCCTGGCCGCTTGACGCAAATCATGCCCCTCCACTTGCCAAGACCGCCTCGGTCAAAAGCTGGCCGAGCTCGAGAGGTCCTCTCACCAACAAGTTCTCAAGGTCAAGGCGCACGCAATCCCATTAGGTCCCGTCGCCATCCCCACTGTTTCCTCCTCTCCTTGGCAACCACGCGACCTAGCAATGACGTCAGCCATAGCCATGCCGCAGCGTCCCGTCGTGCCTTGCCCCGCGTGCTCCACCACCTCTATTCGCTGCCGGGTAGCGCCACTTGCCACCTATAAATACACCCTAGGACTCCCTGCTGTTGCCCCATTCCGAGCAAGCCTTGTCGCTGCCAATTCCTCTCTCCGCCACCACCTTAGCTGCTCTACCCCTCGTCAATCCCTCGTCTTCGATCCCTAATCAACCGAGCCACTGACGCCAATGCATTCCTCAGGAAGCCGTGACCTTCCCTAGCCCCTCCTCAGCACACAAGCGCCGCTGTGGACAAAACGCCCAAATCGGCCGTTGCCATCCGCCATTGACGCCATTGTCAATCTCTCACCCACGCTACCGATAAAGCCCGAATGGCTCCTCTATATTCTTCCTCTCGTCTCACCGCATCTGAACCTACCCCTCCCAGACCCCCTCCGCCGCTCCTTGGTCGCCGGCGATGGCCATTCCCTGAGCCGCCTGCGCCGTAGCTCTCTGGCCTGCCGCCGTCGACCACCAATTCCCTAATCGAAACCGTTCACCTTCTTCACCATTTTCCCCTCATTCCATTCCTGCACTCCCCTTTCTCCGGCAACCTGCTGCCTGCTGGTATGACCTCGGCCACCATGGGTCGTCGATCCCCTCCTCCATGGCTAGCCACTCGCCGAACCCGTGCCTCCCTCTCACTATCTAGTGGGCCCCGTCCCAATAATCTACCCTAGGCCACTGACAAGTGGGCCCGGCGGTTAATAACCCCTCACCCCTCACTAACCATTGGGCCTGACCCCATTAAAAATTTTTAATCCTCACTGACCATTGGGCCCAACCCCACTAAAAATTTTAATTAATCTTCATTTTAAATAATGTGAGACTTACATGTGGGCCCCCTTTCCTTTTATCTCCTGCATGTATGACATGTGGGTCCTCCCTGCCATTCCCTCTCTCTCCCTCCTACATGTGGACCCTACCCCCCTTTTAAATCTCCTCTGTATCAGTGACATGTGGACCCCCCTCTCACCTCTGTCACTGACAAGTGGGCCACAATCCTCAGTCCCTTTCTCTCACACTAACAAAAGGGCCCCACCTGTCAGCTACTTATTCCCAAAATAATTCAATTTTCTAAAAATCGAAATAATCCTTTTTTTCCTAGAAAATCATTAATACTTCAAAAATCCATATTTTTAATCCGTAATTCCGATTGACACCGTTTAAGTCTCAAAATTTTTCTTAAAATGAGATCTACCTCATGGCACTTATTAATAATAGTATTTTATTTCTAGGGTTTTGTGTATTTTTCTCTCGTTTCACGCGTAGTCGATGTTTTGGAAATCGTCGGACGTTGGTTCTTGCGAAGTTCAAAAATGAAGACTGAGACAAGTCACTTCTTGACCATATTGCTCCTAAATTTAAAATGATTTGTTTGCAAAATTGCATTTCTAGTGTGCACGATAAATTGATCAGCCTCGGTTTGCGTGACGAATCGACGGAACTATCTAGTAGTTGCATAAACCCCATAGGATATTGGTACCCTGTTCCTTGTCTCTCCACCCCATGGTACCTCGGTGACCATGCTCTCTGAGCATGGATTCCGATGGTTCCACCTCCAGCACAACTATTTGTCGATCTGGGAAAAAAGTTTTCGAAAGATTTAAAAACCCGACATATGATGTCGGCAGAATTGCAAAACAAAATTGTTTGCGAAAACTTACGGTGCAAAGTGATCGCCTGTGTGGTGGCACGTCGTATTCGCATATAAGGACCGTTTCCTTGGGGAATTTCATCCGAGCATCTCACAGTACGACCACATGTGTGGAATGGGACGCCCCTGGCCGAGTAACTAGTGTTCCTAGGATCGTTCGGTTGCTAATAAATGTGGGAGCGGCTGGGTGCCAAGAGGGTGATTTACCCCCATCCCTGAGTACAGGAAATGAGTTCCTGGTACTTGGTTTGAGAACCCATTTATAGGGCAACGTGCTATCCTGAGTAGGCTTTAGAAGGCCTTATCACGAATCTTCCCCGCTGACGAGTGCGAGAAGTAAGCTCGTGTCGTGTGGGTAAAGCGTGCACCCTTTGCAAAGGTTTATAAACTGTTCGAACAGCCGTTCCCACAGTTACGGGTGAATGTGAGGTGATTCCTCTGGCGTAGATTTGTTTGCCAATGTTTTGCTAAAAGTGATTTGTGGTATGGGAATCGTTACAAGAATCGGCCTTAGTGGCTGATGGATGACCTAAGTAGTCTGAAACGGGACTGTGTGACCCGGCATGTCGAATGGCATCATAGTTTAGGCTTCTTGAGTGGAAGCAGTGTGCGAATTGCGAAGATGCTATGAATGGCTCGAGGAGCAACAGAAATGAACGATGAGTTGAGATGATGTCCTGAATAGGATGAAAGTGAAAGGAAAATAATAGAGAAAAAATGAGATAAGATGACAACTTGGAAAGGACAAAACTGAAAAAAAACTAATAGATAAGAATATGGTGGAAGCTGTTTGAGGTCAGATCCACTAAACCGCTGTTGTGATCCGACAAGCGTTATAGGGATAGACTTGACTAAAAACTTTAAACAATTAAAATCTGATTCGTCTGCTTGACTTGTTGCAAATAAATTCGTAGACAGGATCGAGGCGAGAACCTCTTTCCAATCACACTTGAGACAACTCACACTTAGGGTTTTCGAAAATGTTATAAAATAAACAGGATGGCGAAATAAACCCCAGTCTTTCTTTGGTAGCCTACATACCTCACATTTTCTGTGACTTGCTGAGTACGTATGTACTCAATCCATCTCCCTTTTTCCCTCCTTCAGGAAGAATGAAGTTGAAGTAAAGATTAGGGTTTCCTTCCTAATTCCAAGCCGTTGCTTGTGGATTGGGTTCTCGCTTTGCTGTCATTCCGCTGCTACTGTTCTGTTTGTTGGTTGCTGCTTTGGGCTTGCCCGAAGTTGCAACTTAATAAGTTATATATATATTTATTTAGTTAATTGCTGTAGTACATCTCCGTTGACTGCGGGTACCAGCAAGGTTTCCTAGGACTGGTACTGGCATCGCGGTTCCGTGAGAGTTGGTTCACGCCAATCTCCTATGGCGCTTCCTCTCTAGTGTCAGTATAGGTGGTGCCTGGGCAGGGGCATTACATATTACACATAGAATTTCTTCAAAGACAAGGTATTCCAGGTGTGACCTAATTCCTTACCATCCAACTCAGCCAACTTGTAAGAACCAGTACTCGTTTGCGCCTTGATGATGAATAGTCCTTCCCATTTGGAATCTAGTTGTCCCACGAACACTTCATTCAACACCTTCTTAAGGACCAAATCCCCTGGTTTTAGCTGCCTTGGTCTCACCTTGCTGCTGTAATGGCCTCTAGTTTTCTCCACATATTCGGCCATCTTGTGCAGTGCTTCTACTCTGACTTCTTCTAGGGTGTCCAAGGAAAACTCTCTTTCCCCCTCGTTCTGGGTGAAAACAACTCGTGGAGAAAAAGCTCCTAACTTATTTGGTGTCATCGCCTCGTCCCCATACATCAGCCGAAAAGACGTCATTCTTGTTGCTTGAATGACAGTTGTTCTTAATGCCCATAATGCTGAGAGCAAATCCTCTAGCCATTTCCCTTTTGGCAAACTTTCGAGTCTTTTCCTTATTGTCTCTACCACCTTTCCATTTGCCTTTTCCACCGCTCCATTGGTTTGGGGATGCCCTACTAAAGCGAAGTTTATCTTGAGGTTCAGCCCCTGGCACATCTTCATGAACTTGCCTGATTTGAATTGTTTTCCATTGTCACAATCTCTTTTGGGATGCCAAAACGGCATATTATGTTCTTTCATACAAACTTCTGCACTGCCGCCGATGTTATTCTTGCCACCGGCTCTGCTTCTATCCATCGTGAGAAATATTCAATTGCCACAATCACAAAGCGTAGATCTCCCTTTGTTCTAGGCAATGGACCAACTATATCAATCCCCCACCTTAGAAGGGCCAAACTTACGGGATGGGTTTCAACTCCTTTGGTTGTGCTCTTGGGATCGGGCTATACTTTTGGCATGGTTTGCATGCCTTTATATATTTCTCCGTGTCCTTCATGATCGTTGGCTAGTATATTCCCTGCCGAATCACCTTAGAAGCAACAGACCTGGGTGCTTGAAGTGCTCCACGCAATCCCTTATGGATATCTATGACCATCTTCATTCTTTCCTCCTTAGTGACAGACCTCAGCAACGGTGCCATGACTCCACTCTTGTACAGTGTCACACCCCGATCTGGCACTGCCATACGACAGTACCAATTAGGGCGTGTCGCAAGAATACAGCGTGAACTGCCTTCCCATGGAACCGCAATACCAATACCAGTCCCAGGACACAGCACTAGTATCCACGGCAATCAGACGTGCATCATTACAGTACCTTAAATAAATAAATAAATAAATAGACATATACATTAACTTATGTTGCAGCTTTAGAACAAGCCGAAGACAGCAACAAACAACTCAGAGACAGCAGCAGCAACGAAACAGCGGACTAAGTCCCAACACACAGGCAACGGCCGGGAACCAGGACGAAACCCTCATCTTCACATCACAGCAACTCCCGCTTCAACTCCCGGCGGAGAACTATATATATATATATATATATATATATAGCAAGGGTGAGTACTTACGTACTCAGCAAGCCAGGGAAACTTAAGCGGTTGTTGCAGGCTTCAAAGAGAGGCTGGTTGTTTTATAAATCCGTTTTGTTGAAATCTCTTAAATCTGCTAGTGTGTGCTTCTCAACAATCAAGGCGAGGTGAGTCTCGCCCGATTGGAGTAAAAGATGCATCAATCTTTATGTCTCCCGTTTTTGCAATCAAGAGTTCACATCAAATGGCTTCCCGAGCCAAAGCAATTTATTCGGATTTCCTGAGTCTTGCTGTCCACGACAGCCAAGCCATTTCATCGAACCTCTAGCGTCCTTAATGACACTTCCTTCTCACAGTTCCCAAAACCACACACGCATTTGCAAACAGGGTCAAATAAAACTACACTAAGGAATCACCTCACATCTGCCCATGACCGTGGGCACGGCTGTTCAAACAGTTTAGACCTCTACAGAGGGGGTACACTTTACCCACATGACGCGACTCACTCTAGCGACCAGCTCACACTGAGCAGGCACGATCAGTGCCCTAGAGGTTTTCGTGACAAGGCGTTTCCCTAGCCCTCCTAGGTTACCCCATGCCAACTGGAGGGGTCCTCGAGACCAATCACAGGGTAGGTCCACGACCATGCTGTACCAGGAACCCAGGAGGCAACCTCGACGCCCTTCCGCTCGATCCACAGTCCAATGGCATGTAAGGCATCCTTGAGAGTCTAGTTACTCGGCCAGGGGCTTCCCAATTCACCCATGTGGTTGTACTGTTGTATGCTCGGATGAAATTCCGAAGGAACCGATCCTTAAAGCGACCACACAGGCATCACCCACACCAGATCGGCCTTGTGTTGCGAATCTCCATTTTGAAACTCATTTTTCTTTCACAAGGCACCGACCCAGGTGTCGGGTTTTCCAAACGTCTCATAAAACCATATTTTACCCAAGAAGTTGCTCTAATTTTAAGTTAAAGAGGCGGCAGTCAGTACTCATACAATAGTGCACGAATACCGAGGTGCAGCAGCGGTGGTTACAAGGGAACAGGGTATTACAATCATCAAGGGAGGATTTAAATGCAGCAAGGTTGGATTGGTCCACCGGTCTGACTCGCAGACGGGACCGAATGACTTGGTGCACGTATATCGATACAGGATTTCACAAATAAAATAATTAAAGTTGACATATAGGCTGGATTGATCAAAGGTGACTTGCCTTGCTCTAAGTCTTCACTGGTCATCAAGAAATCGTCGCGAAATTCGCTCCGAAACAAATTTCCGACGGTCGTTACTATGCGCAAATATACAAAAATCTACACAAAGACCAGTAAAAGATCCTATTTAGTGTTAATAATAGTGCCATTAGATAGATCTCAATTTTAAAAAATTACTGGAGTTGGAACGGAGTCAATCGGAGTCACGGATCGAAAGATATGAATTTCCAAAGTTTAAATGAATTTCGGATAAAGGAAAAGGGATTTATTTGATTTTCAGAGGAGAATATTCAAGGGAATATTCCATGGTGTCACTGACAGGTGGGGACCGCTGTAGACCTGGCCCACTTGTCTGAGACTCATGGCCCATGGACCGAGTGCAAGGAGTGGGGAAGGGTAGGATGGTGCACGAGGACGGTTCCTGGTGGATCAGCGCAATTGAGGCCCACACGTCGGAGAGGGTTGGAGTGTGGATTGGGTCCAATGGGGAGTAAAGAGAAGGGGGTGGCTCACAGGTGCGGTTCATGGTGGATTAGGACGACGGGGCCCGCATGCCAGTGACTCGTGATCGGTGGACCAGGTGCGCGCGTCTAGGGACGAGGGCTGACTCGGCACGTGCGGGACCGGGTGGCGCCGAGCTGGCCTTCATGTGGTTGTCCTCTTCCCCGAGCTCCACAGGCGGGAGAGAGCTCACGAATTGGACGGTCCTCGGTGGCTGGGAGTGAACCGACGAACAGCGGCGAGTGACGGCGAGCGGTGGCGCCATCGGGGGGAGGAAAGCGCGGTGAAATGTTTGAACGGTTTGGATCTGAAAGAGGACAAACGACGGTGGCCGACGGCGGAGAACCGAAGACGGGAGGGGAGAGGAAAAGGAGTGGCCTTCATGGCGGCTCTCGGTTGTTTGTCTGCGGCAGAGAGAGGAAGGAGGGAAGAAGGAGGAATCGGGCGTAGCGGTCTAAGGGGTCTCAGAGTTGGCCGGATGCGAAAGCCACAGAAGCGGCGGCGGAGGGTGAACGAAACAGAGGGATCTAAGATGGCTTAGCTCACCACGGGGAGTTCAGGTTCGGGCGGCGACGTGGTTCGGGAAACGAGAAGGGGAAGAACCAAGCGATGGCGACGACGCGAGCGGCGTGGGAGGCAGGGCTCCGAGCGGAGAGAGGCAACATTCACGGGGCTCCGTCCAGCTTGGTGATGGAGCTCGAGGTGGCCAAGCGGAAGTGCTTTGAGAGGCAGCGTCTCAAGGCGGCTGGAGCAAAAGGGAGGAGGTAGAGAGACTCCAAGGGAGGGCTTTTATAGAGAGGAAGGGGGTTCGGGGTGAGGCCGGTTGGAGTGGGGAAAGAAGCTCCAATAATGGAGTTCGATAATGGAGTGAGAGAGAGGAGCCGTGGCACGGAATTCTCACACGGGCCAGGAAATTTCGGTCGATGGCAGGGATTTGCAAAGCAGCGGAGGCGGTCTATCGGACGACCATTTTTGAAGTGGGAGCGTGGGCTAGCTCGGTCAAGGTGGGGCACAATGGTGACGCGAGCTCGGACCGCTTTTGACTGGCTAGGTCGGGGCAGAGGCAAGGAGAGGAGAGGAGAGGAGGGGGAAAAAGGGGCAGTGACCGCGGCTATCCAAGCCGTGGCAGCTAGCTGGCGTTGGCGGGGCTGGGCGAGGCCTCGGTAACGTCGAGCGACCACTGCGGCATTTGACTGAACGGTTCTCACGCGCGAACGGGACGGGGCGAGGTAGAAGATGTACAGTGCCGGGAGATCGACGGCCGAGCGCCAACCTCAGGGACGTGTGGCGCGCTTCCAGCGGGGGCGAGCGGCTCACGCGCGGATAGGGAGGTCGAGCGGCTAAGTGCGGTGGGCGCGCAGGAGACCCGCAGCGCGCATCCAGTGTCTCGGCGTGGCTCACGCGCGAGCAAGCGATCGACGGCGGCCGAGTGAGGACGCGAGGCACGTGGTGTTCATCTCGCGGTGGACGGTGGCCGAGTGGCATGCGCGCGATGACGGGGATCGGACGGCGGCCAAGTGGCGAGCGAGGCACACATGGCGGCGATCGAGCGAGGTGCGGCCGTCCGCACGCGAGGCCGAGGAGACCGACGGCGGGTAATCGGCATGGGGACCACGTGGCATGGATTCAGCAGCTGCGACGGGGAGCGCTCTGTGTTGCGGTTGCTGGGCTGGGATGGGCCGAGGAGGAAAGGAGTGTTGCGGTCCAGTGAGCACAGTAACATTTTTCTTTTTCTCTAGGATTTATTTGGAGGAGTTTTGAGAGACTTTCAAAGGGATTTTGAATTTAAAATTTATTCTTAAACCCAGGAAAATTTGAGGAATTCACGGAGGGGTCCAAGATGGCAATTGTTGGTATTTTTGGGATTAATCTTTTTCCGAGGATTTTTGCGGGGGATCCGAAGAGAGAAAATTCGAGGAGGGAGGATTAAATTCAAATTACAATATTTGATTTGAATTTTTGGGGGAATGCTCAAGGGAGTTTGAGGAGGGTTGATACACGTATATACACAAGTTTATATACGTGGGTGTATACTCATGGATATATATATATATACGGTACACTTATATATATATATGTATATATATATTTATATATTGTTGTACTAATGGAGAGGGTTTGAATAGAGGTTCGATACCCAAGCTGTATATTTAACTCAGGATTTTTAGGGATTCAAGGAAGGATGTTTAGGGTTCTGACATCGGATCTTTGGAACGGATATCGAAGCGGAGATTTTGGAACAGAGGGTTTTGAGAGGATGAAATGTCGAGATCAAGGTGGAGATTGAGATCCAGGCACAACATACAACACAGCACACAAGATCGAAATTTTCACAGGTAGATTTTAGCGAAATATTATTTAACGTCTCGCTGAAAGTGGGGCGTTACATACAGCTGCCCATCAATCATCTTATATTTCCTCGACATCAGTTGCACTCTCTTGGCCTCCACTTCATTGTTGGGCAACTGGTCACTTACCAAGTACTTCATTAATGGATTTCTCCAATCTGTTTCCCCCGGTTGGATGTTGAAAATGTTTTCCCCTCTTGAGGCACTCGAATTCTCGAGGACTTCAAAGAATGAGTTTTTGAGTGGTTGTCCTGCTACTGCTGCATTTACCAATTCGTCTGCCTCGGTGTTTTCACCTCTTGAGATGGCTTTTACTGTTATCCCAAGGAAATATCTTTCATTTGCCCGCACCTCATTTAGGTACTGTTGCATCGTTTCATCTTGTGTCTCGAACGTCTTGGCAAAATGTCCTGCCACGAGCTTGGAACCTGTCTTGATAATCAACCTCCGAGCCCCTAGTGCTCGGGCCTTTCTCATGGCCAGTAGGATTCCCTCATACTCTGCCACATTGTTTGTTGTTGGGAACAGTAACTGAATTGAGTATCTTAATGTTTGCTTCATTGGGGTCTTGATAATTGCCGCCGCGCCTGCGTCTGTGGCACTCCGTGACACATCAAAATACACTATCCATGGCTTCTACTCTCCCACACTTTTCTCTGCTTCCGTTGAGGTCCATTCTGCCATGAAATCCACCAACACCTGTGATTTCACCGCTGTTCTTGGCATGTACTTCAGGTCAAATGGCACCAATTCCATTGCCCATTTGGCAATCCAGCCCGCCACCTCATTGTTTGCCAAGACTTCTCCTATTGGATATGATGACAGGACCTTGGTTTCATGCGAAAGGAAATAATGCCTTAACTTCCTTGACGTCATTACTATGGCATATATCAATTTCTCTATCTCTGAATATATTGTTTTCACCCCCTGCAATGCTTCTGACACAAAATACACTGGCACATGTTTTTTCCCTTCTTCTTGCACCAAAACTGCACTTACTGTTGCTAGAGTTGCTGCGATGCAAAGCAGCAAAATCTATCCTAGCTGTGGGCTTGCCAGAGTTGGCATGTACTGAAGGTATTTCTTCAACTTTTCGAATGTGTCTTGGCATTCAGTTGTCCACTCGAAATCTGCTGCCCCTCTTAGTGTCTTGAAGAATGGAAACCCTTTTCTGCTGATTTCGATAAAAATCTACTCAAAGACGCCATTCTGCCTGTCAACCTCTGAACTTCCCTTGGATTTTTTGGTGGCTCCATTTGCTGTATGGCATCAATCTTGTCCGGGTTTGCCTCAATTCCCCTCTTTGATACGAGGAAACCAAGGAGTTTTCCCGCTTGAACACCGAAGATACATTTCTCCGGATTCAACTTGACCGAAAGCTTCCGAAGGTTGTTGAATGTTTCTTGCAAATCCATGCCATGAGTTTTCTCCTGTATGTTTTTGACAACAATGTCATCTACGTATGCTACCACATTCTCCCTAGTTGATTTGCCAATACTTTAGATATGAGCCTGGTAAACGTCGCCCCGGCGTTCTTCAGACCAAACAGCATCCGAATGAAGCAATATGTACCAAAGGCGTAATGAATAATGTTTTCTCCTCATCCTACTGTACCAAGAAAACTTGATGATATTCAAAATATGCATCCAAGAAAGTCATGAGTGCACATCCTGCTGTAGCATCCACCAGCTGATCTATCCTTGGCAGGATGAAATCATCCTTTGGGCACGCCTTATTCAAGTCCGTGAAATCTACACACATTCTCCACTTTCCATTAGCTTTCTTGACCAACACCGGGTTAGCTAGCCATTTGGGATGCATGACTTCTCTTATGACCTTTGCTTTTAGCAACTTTTCCACCACCACTTTTGCTGCTGCCTGCCTATCCGTCGACGTTCTTCTCAACTTCTACTTTCTTGGTTTGTGATTTTCCTTCACTGCTAGATTATGCTCTATCAACTTCCTGTCCACACCTGCCAATTCCTCTGGAGACCAGGCAAAAACATCCATATTCTCCCTTATGATCGCCTAAATTTCCTCTTATACTTCGGGTGAAATGTTTTCTCCCATCATTATGCACCTTTCAGGTTTTTCCGGGTCCAACGCTACTTTCTTTGTTTTTCCTTCTAGAATTGGCTTTTGGTTTTTGGAGAAACTATCTCGTGGATTCTGCTCCACTGCATGTATTCCCTTCCTGTGGGAAGTCATTTGCAATTCGAACTTCCTCACTACAAGTTGACTTCCTCTGATGGTAATTTCTCCTTGCGGTCCAGGCAGCTTCATGTATATGTAATTGTGATGTATTGTCACTTCAAACAAGTTGATTGCTGATATGCCTAAGATGGCGTTGTATTGGTAGGGCACATCCACCACATTAAAAACAACAATCTCACTCCTTGTGTTTTCTCCGCTCCCGAGTGCCACTTCTAGGGCTATTTTGCCTATAGCATCAACCTTTTTTCCTCCAAAACCCTAGAGTGACAATCCTGCTTTGGTTAGTCTGTCCATAAAAATCTACATCTTCTTGAATGCATCAAAGAACAAAACATCCGCTGAGCTTCTGCCATCCACCAATACCCTGTGGACCTCGCATTGTGCAATGTCAATAAAGATGACGAGTGGGTCTTGGTGTGGGAAAAGGATACCTTCCGCATCGTTTGGACCAAAGGAGATTATAGTATTTGAATAGGCTAGTGGTTTTATCTGCTGGCTTGTGCCAACATGATTCACATGTCGCACATATGTTTTCCTCTGCCTTTTCGACTCTATCCCAAGGGAAGAGCCACTAGTGATTGCATTGATTACCCTTTTCGGAGCTTCCTCAATGGCCTCCACCTTTAATACTACTCCTTCAATCAGATGATGGGTTTGCGGTTGAATTCCGTTCTAGTGCTTGTTTTCATACTTCTCCGCCTAGTCGGCCAAAATGCCTTGTATTGTCTTGCACTCCTTCGTTGCATGCGTACAATATCCATGCCACCTGCAGAACTTGTACTCGACCAGGAATCTTCCTTGACCTCTTCCATTTCCTCGACCTCCTCTCCATGATGCACGTCCATGTCCACCACGGTGAAAACTTCTCCCCTCATCACCACCGCGGAAACTTCTCCCTTCTCCACCATGATGAAAGGTTCTCTCCTCCTCTTTAATGAAATTCACTTTTTTTTGTTCTCCTGCTTGAATTTCTTCCACGGCTTGGTATTATGCTGTCTGATTCTCCTCTGCTGATGTATTGTTCATTTTCCCTTTCGAAAACTTCTTGCCCAGCATTGCTGATACTTCTGCCTCCATTCTCAAGTCGTCCTCTTCTCCCCTAGCAAAACTCTCCGTTCTTTCAAACAACTCCTTTGCGGTGCTTGGCCTATTTCTTGCGAGGTCAAACCTTAGTAGTCCTTTAAGCAAGTCCCTTTTCGCCGCGTCCATTATCATTGCATCATCCACATATTTGATTTGGCAGCGGACTCAAGAAAATCTTAACATGAATTCCCTTATTGTTTCTAATGGGAGTTGCCGCACTGCATACAGGTCATCATGTTCTTTCGACTCCTCATAAGCTCCAATGAATCTAGCTCGAAATGTATCCCGCATGTGTTCGCAAGAGAATATTGACAAGGGTGGAATTGTGGTGTACCAAGAGAGCGCTACTCACTCTAATATTGTGGGAAGTATTTTCGCCTTAGTTGTGTCATCTCCTCCTACCGCTTCCACTGCAGTTTCTTAGGTACTCATTTGGGTCGGTGTCTTCTTTGTACTTTGTTATGTTTGATAGCTTGAAATGTGCTGGCCAAGGTGCCATTTGCAGGTTTGGGCTTAAAAGACTTTAACATCCACCATTCGCACTCCTTGGAACTGTGGCTGAACGATAGGCATCTTCTGAGTGAGGGTGTTCTGGAATGTTACATGTGGGACTTGATTTTGAGGCAACTATTGGAAGATTGGTTGAGAATTTGGCTGAGCATATCGGGGAAAATGTTAATTTTGCTGGAGAAAAGGCTGATTTTGTTGGAGAAAAGTTTATTGCAGAGGAGTTTGTTGGGGAATTGTTAACGCCAAAATTTGGTACGGTTCTTGATCAGATTCGGTTAAGGGAAAAATCACAGTCAATTAGCGGGGATTAATCCAGAGGAAGCCGAGTTTGGGAAAGGATCGTGAAGACCACGGGAAGGCAGTTAATATCTTATCTGTAAATTAGGCAGAGATTATAATTTTTAGGAAACCTGATCTCGTGTCCGATCAGGGCTGTATCAACTCGGGGTATAAATACGTATGCCCGGGGACCATGTAAGTCATCACACAGATCAATACAACTTCGGCGCATCGCCACCCTTTTCAACGAGTTCTTGCTTCTCGAGCCGGGCTGCATCGGTTAAGTTCGACCTCCTGCGAGAGGGTAAGTCTCGTTACCCTGACTATCGTATCGCTAGGACTTCCTCGGTTAGGTCCGATATTCTAGACGTCTACGGTAGTCAGCTTACCACGATATATCTGTTCTGTCTACGGCTGCATCAGTTTGGTTTTATCTCGTAGTCCGAGTAGGTATATCACATCACGCGTGCATAGATTTATCGGCTTACTGGGTGTAATTTATCATCAATTTGTGCTGCATCGGTTAGGTCCGACCTACTAAACTGCTAGCGATAAATTATTCCTGCTAGGTTGATAGATTTTATGCAAGCGTCTTATCGGGATGTATAGCCGATAAGTTATCCTATTTTACATCACGATTGCATTAGATCTATCGGCTCATCGAGGTTCTTTTATCGTTATTAATCTGTGTTGCATCAGTTAAGTTTGAACTACTAGATTGATAATAATAGATTTATCCTTGTTAAGCCGATGGATGTTTATGCAATGTTTTGTCGGAGTGCCTAGCCGATAAGTTATCTATTATTAAATACAGCTGATTGCATTATTTTTATTTTATGTATTTACACTATCATCGGTTTTCCAGCCGATGCATATGTTCTATCAGCAGTCGGCTAGTTTATTATTTTATTATATTATCATCAACTTATCGCAGTTATCTTTTTATGCCATCATCGGCTTCCAGTCGATGTATAAGTGCTATAGTCCATATCGGCTACCGGCCGATGAAACGAGTCCAAATCGGCTTCCAGCCGATTGGCTCACTGGTCTAATATTCTCTCCTTGTCAATTGCAAGGTCAAATTGACTGGCACGCCTACAAACCTCAAATTTAGGACCTGCACTGGAGTTAAGCAAATCTCCCAGGCCTTTGCGTGTCTAGTGCATCGAACCATATCATCGGCTCGTTCCCAACGCAGCCGGTGATTTTCGGTGTCAACACGTTTTTGGCACGCCTGGTGGGATACGAAATTGCGACATGGCCAGAAAAGAGATCAAAACAGACAACATGATTCCGGTTAACATGGAAGATCTAACAGACGAGCAAAGATAGCAAGTTGAGCAGAATATGGCTAATTTTCAGAAACTCTGTTTGGAATCTTTTGGCATGACGCGACAAGGGCCGATTCAGAAGACACAATTTCCAAAACCAGTGCTGGTTGGTGAATCGAGCCGTACACCACCTGAAAGTCCACCGAAACCCTTGCAAGAGATGGTAAATGAAGCAGTGCATCACGCGCTTATCAATCAATCAGTAATATTGGTGAACACGCTTCATAACCTTATCAAGAAGGCGGTGGATGGATCGATTTCTCAAGAGCTCAATCGGGGTCCTGTTTACCTCCCACCAAAAATAGAGCCAAATCAAGTCACTTATGGCACTAGAAAAGACATACCAGAAAATTTGTTTTCGCAGAACCAGGCTGGTGTTGACGCCGAAAACCGCCGGGTGTGCCAAAAGCTTGCTGACGATCTGGTTCGGCGCCTAGAGACACGCGAAGGCCTGGGAGATCTGCTTAGCTCCAGTGCAGGTCCTAAAATCTTGAGGTTCGCAGGCGTGCCAGTCAATTTGACCCAATAATTGACAAGGAGAAAAATATTAATTCAGTGAATCAATCGACCGACATACTGATGTAGACTCCTTCCAACCGATTGCCGATAGCTCCTGTACCGAATTCCCCTGAACCGACTGCCCGACTTCCCCGGGCCCTCGCCTGTGTCCGCGCCCGGGTCTTCGCCTGTTGCTCACGCTCAGGTTCTCGTCTGTTGCCCGAGCCCGGGACCTCGTGCCCGCGTCCGGCTACCAGCAGCGATCAGCCGATAAGCCGATAAAGTCTTCCTTCAGCCGATGGCGCCAACAGTGCTCGCACATCGGCTACGCCTGTACCCGGGCCCTTGTCCTCAGCGTGCTCGTGCTCGGGTCAGCAGCAATTGCACATCGACTATCGGCCGATACGGACTGATGTAGGCCCCTTGTAGCCGATAGCCGATGGCACCTGTGTATCGGCTAGGAAACCGATAACGCTATAAGCAAATAGATAAGCTGTCAGTATAACATGTGCATCGGCTAGAAGCCGATGATAAAATAGATAGGCAGAATAGTAAACTAGCCGACTGCCAAGGAAACACATGTGCATCGGCTAGAAAACCGATGGTAATATAGATGACCAAAATAGTAAAGATAATACAGTCGGCTTTATAAAAAGATAACCTATCGGCTAAGTACTCCGATAGAACGTCGCATATACACCGATCGGCTCGTCAAGGATAAATCTATTATTATCAATCTAGTAGTTCAGACCTAACTGATGCAGCACAGATTAATAATAATAAATGAGCCTCAACAAGCCGATAGAACTAATGCAACTGTGATGTAATAAGATAACTTATCGGCTATATATTCCGATAAGACGCTTGCGCAAAAACCATCAACCTAGCAGGAATGATTTATCGCTGGTAGCTCAGTAGGTCGGACCCAACCGATGCAGCACGAACTGATGATAAATCGCCCCCAGTAAGCTGATAAGATCTACGCACGCGTGATGTGGTATACCTGATCGGCCTAAGAGGTCGGACCGAACCGATGCAGCCGTAGACAGGGCAGATACACCTGGATAAGGGGTGACGAGGCTTACCCTCTCGCAGGAGTTCGGACCTAACCGATGCAGCCCCGCTCGAGAAGCAAGAACCCGTCGAAAGGGTGGCGATGCACCAAATTTGATTGATCTGTGTGGATAGTTTACAAGGTGCCTGGGCATACGTATATATACCCCAAGTTACAGGAGTCCTTATAGGACACGGAACAGGACTTTCCTAACTAGAAAAGGAAAACTAACAGACCTGATCGGACAAGAGATCAGGTTTCCTAAAAGATAAAACTATCTAATAGATAAGATAAATAACTGCCATAACGTGGTCTTCACGATTCCTTCTCAAATCCGGTTTCTTCTGGATTAATTTCCTCCGGTTGATATAGCTTCTATCTTTACCGAATCTGATATGAGCCGTGCCAAATTTTGGCGTTAACAGCTGGGGGGCAACAAGATATTCCTGCGGGATACCATCAAACGGCTTATTATGGGGGATATCAACAAAATTATCCAGAAGGTATTGCCGATTCAGGTAATTATCAGAGAGAATATCCTAGACAGAATTGGTTACCAACTCCACCTATACAGTATCAATAGGAAAACCCAAGGGAGGAGGATTTATCGACAAGGGTTGCAGAGATAGTAAGGGAACAGTTTGGGATAAAACCAAAAGAGCAAACATTTATGTATCGGCATCCATATCCCGAGTGGTTTGACAGAGTTCCATTGCCATACCAATACAGAGTCCCAAATTTTTCTAAGTTCTCAGGACAAGACAACATATCTACAGTTGAGCATATTAGCCGATTCTTGGCACAGTGTGGAGAGGCATCGGCTGAGGAGGCTCTAAGGGTTAGATTTTTCCCCTTGTCATTGTCCGGATCGGCCTTTACATGGTTCTCTTCTTTACCACCAAATTTAGTCCAAGGATGGGCCGATCTGGAAAAACAATTTCACAAATATTTTTTTGCTGGGATCCACAAGATGAGGCTGACAGACTTAACATCAGTTAAACAAAGGCCAGACGAAACAGTATCGAAATACTTCAGCGTTTTTGGGACGTTAGAAATCGATGTTATAGTTTGAATCTAAGCGATGGACATCTAGCCGAGTTGGCTTTCCAGGGCCTCTTGGCTCCAATTAAAGAGAGGTTTTCATCACAGGAGTTCGAAAGTTTGGCACACCTGGTACAGAAGGTATCAGCTCATGAAAGCCGGTTTCAAGAAGCGAAAAAGGAGAAATTTCAGAGGAGGGTTGCTCAGGTGCAAGCTTATTCGTCGGACTTAGATGATGACGGATCCGATGTTGAAGTTGGATTGGCGGAATGGGCTAGAAATAAGAAATCGGTATCATGCCCGTGGGTGAAGGATATCGGCAAGGAGGAACGATACGACTTTGACATCAATAAAGCCGATAAAATCTTCGATCTGTTACTGCAGGAGAAACAGATACAACTTCCGCCAAATCATGTAATTCCATCAGCCGAAGAACTGAAGAAGAAGAGATATTGCAAGTGGCACAACACGATATCGCACCACACCAATGAGTGCAAAGTTTTTTGGCAACAAATTCAATCGGCTATCGAACAGGGAAGGATCAAGTTTGAGGACAAAAGGCCGATGAAAATAGATGGACATCCGTTCCCCGTGAATATGGTTTATGCAGGATCATCGATGAATCAAGCTGATGAAGGAAGATATTGGGAATTTAGAAGATATAAAATTACTTCATCGCAGCTGGTAGATAAATATTCAAGGCGCGAAGAGGAACATCGGGCTTCGGCATATGAGGAGAGATATAATCCACATTGGGATTGCTCGTTCTTTCAATTTTGCTGGGAACGAGGGATAAGATTTCCGTCGATCAGAGATTGTCCTGAATGCGATGTTACAAGATCTCGGATTTTTGAGCATGAAGGATTTTCGCGAGATCGGCCGCTTGAAAGAAAAGCATCGGTACATAGCCGATTAGGGCCGATCCATGAAGAGTTTTTTGAAGAAAACGATGGAGAGGGATTACATGAAGAACAGCAAATCTAGAATCCTCAGTGGTGTCCTAGTGGAATATTTACAAAGAATCAAAAAAGAAGGGCACAGCGGCTACGGCATAGAGAGCAACAGGAAGAACAACGGCGAGATCACAAGGAAGCCGATCATCGTCACAAGAGGACTAAGCGGGTATGGCGTGTGAAGAAAAGTGATGATGAGGTTGATCCATCGGCTCCAATAAACATGGTCTTCCTTTTGCCTCGGGAGTATAGAGCTTGTTCATCCGATGAGGAAGGCAATGAAGAGGATTTTGCTCAGTTAACACTGCAACCCGATTAGGCTATATTTGATAAGCCTGAAGAATCAAGGCATCGGCATTTGAAACCATTATATATCAAGGGTTATGTGAATGGGAAGCCGATAACGAAGATGCTAGTCGATGGGGGGCAGCTATTAATCTAATGCCGTATGCTACGTATCGGAAGTTGGGGAAAACCGCTGAAGATTTGATCAAGATGAATATGGTGTTAAAAGATTTCGGCGGGAATCCATCGGAGATGAAAGCCATGTTGAACGTGGAATTAACAGTGGGAAACAAAACATTGCCTACCACATTTTTTTTATCGATGGAAAAGGATCATATAGTCTACTCCTTGGTAGGGATTGGACACACGCAAACTGTTGCGTGCCCTCGACGATGCATCAAAGTCTAATACAGTGGAAAGGAGACCAAGTTGAGGTAATCCTAGTAGATCAATCGACCAACATTGCAATGACCGATTTGCCGGTCTGGGAGGCCGATGGCGTCGATTGTTTGTCTGGAAAAGTGTGGGAAGGGGATTATCTTAAGGTCACCGGTCAAGGGATACAGCCGATTTGGCAAGTCGGCTCTGAATTACTACTCTGATGGGCACCATTGAAGATTTCGAGGGGAAGTTGGGCCAAGGATTTACATCGGCCGATGATTTGAAAGAAATTGATATAGGACCAGGAGATAGGCCAAGGCCGACGTACATAAGTAAAAAATTATGTCCTGAATTCCGAGAAGAATTGATAAAATTGTTAAAAGAGTATCGGAATTGTTTTGCTTGGGAATATCATGAAATGCCAGGATTAAGCCGATCAATTGTTGAACATCGGCTTCCTATTAAACCAGGATATCGGCCGTTTAAACAGGCTCTGAGAAGGTTTAAAGCGGAGTTGTATGAGCCAATCAAAGCAGAAATCACAAGGTTATATGATGCAAAGTTTATAAGGCCATGCCGATATGCTGAGTGGGTTTCTAATATCGTCCCGGTGAAAAAGAAAAATAGAAAATTGAGAATATGTATCGATTTCTGGGATTTGAATAAAGCTACCCCCAAGGATGAATACCCGATGCCGATAGCAGATTTATTGGTAGATGCAGCATCAGGCTACAAGATTATTAGCTTCATGGATGGCAATGCAGGATATAATCAGATTTTTATGGCAGAGGAAGATATACATAAGACTGCGTTTCGATGTCCTGGAGCTATCGGCTTATATGAGTGGGTGGTAATGACGTTTAGATTAAAAAGTGCCGATGCGACATATCAGAGGGCGATGAATTATATATTTCAAGATCTCATCGGTTTATTAGTGGAAATTTACATCGATGATGTGGTGGTTAAATCAAAGAGTGATGAAAGCCATATAGCCGATTTGCGAAAGGTGCTGGGAAGAGCAAAGAAATACGGATTAAGGATGAATCCCAATAAATGCGTTTTTGGTGTATCGGCTGGGCAGTTTTTGGATTTTATGGTTCATGAGCGAGGAATTGAAGTTAGTCAACGGAGCATCAAAGCCATCAAGAATACAGAACCACCGAGCAACAAGACAGAGCTACAGTCGTAGATCGGCAAGATTAATTTTGTAAGGAGATTCATATCAAATTTGTCAGGAAGGATTGAGCCTTGTACTCCGTTATTGAAGTTGAAAGCCGATCAAGAGTTTGGGTGGGGGGCAGAACAGCAGAAGCCATTTGATGAGATTAAGAGTTATTTAAGTTTCCCACCTATTTTGATTCCGCCGCAGAAAGGAGTGTCATTCAAGTTATACTTATCGGCCGATGAAAAATCCATCGGGTCTGTTTTAATACAAGAGTTTGAAGGCAAGGAGCGAGTCGTGTTCTATTTAAGCAGAAGACTTTTGGATGCTGAAACGAGATATCCTGCGGTGGAGAAATTTATATTTCTCATGCACGAAGTTAAGGCATTATATCCTATCGGCTGAGTGCACGGTGGTTTGCAAGGCCGATGTGGTGAAATACATGTTGTTGGCTCCAGTCTTAAAGGGGCGAGTTGGTAGATGGATTTTTGCCCTAACAGAGTTTGACTTGAGATATGAATCGGCTAAAGCGATCAAGGGACAAGCAGTGGCCAATTTCATTGTGCAACACAGAGGGGTTCATGAAAATTATGTGGAACCGATCCCGTGGACTTTGTTTTTTGATGGATCGGTTTGCAAGCATGGATCTGGTATCGGATTGGTCATTGTATCGCCTCGGGGGGTAAGTTTTGAGTTTGCCTTTATAATTAAACCCTATCGGACCAATAATCAGGCAGAATACGAGGCGGTGCTGAAAGGACTTCAACTTTTAAAGGAAATCGGGGCCGATATCATAGAGATTGTTGGAGATTCTTTATTAGTGATCAAGCAATTATCTGGGGAGTATGAATGCAGGGATGATATTTTAAGATCGTATCATGAAGAATGCAGAGATTTGTTGAAAGATTTCAGGATGGTATCGATGGATCATATCCCTAGAGAACAGAATTTAGAAGCTAATGATCTTGCACAAATTGCTTCGGGTTATCAGCTAAATAAACAGATTGAGGTTGAAATAGCCGATAGTGATATTCAGAATAAAGCCGATGATTGGAGACAGGAAATAATTGATTATTTACAAAATCCATCGCAATCGGTTTCCGGGAAACTTCGGTATAGAGCTACTAAGTATGTGTTGCTTGATGGAGAATTATATTATCGAACTTTTGAAGGGGTTCTGCTGAGATGCCTAAATTTGGAAGAAGCCAAAGTGGTTATGTGCAAAGTTATGAGGGCGTTTGTGGGACTCATCAATCGGCTCATAAGATGAAGTGGATATTGAGAAGAGTAGGATATTTTTGGCCGACAATGTTGGAAGATTGCTTCAAATATTATAAAGGATGTCAAGATTGCCAAAAATTTGGAAATATACAGCGAGACCAGCATCGGCTATGAATCCTATCATCAAACCGTGGCCGTTCAGAGGATGGGGAATTGATATGATCGGCCAGGTTTATCCTCCATCAAGTAAAGGACATAAATTCATATTGGCGGTAACAGATTATTTTACAAAATGGGTGGAAGCAGTTTCATTGAAGAAAGTCACGTCCAAGGATGCGATTGAGTTTGTAAAAGAGCATATAATTTATCGGTTTGGAATTCCTGAGACGATAACTACCGATCAGGGATCTATTTTCGTGTCCGATGAGTTTCAACAATTTGCTGCCAGTATGGGAATTAAGCTACTGAATTCATCACCTTATTATGCTCAAGCTAATGGACAGACAGAAACTTCGAATAAGAGTCTGATCAAATTAATCAAGCGGAAGATTGATGAACAGCCGCAACGATGGCATACTACATTAGCCGATTCATTATGGGCCTATCGGATGGCATGTCATGGGTCTACTCGGGTGCCACCATACCAGTTGGTATATGGGCATGAAGGAGTTTTGCCTTGGGAGACTAACATCAGCTCTAGGAGAATTTCTTTGCAAAATCAATTGACAGCCGATGATTATTATAACTTGATGACAGATGAACTCGAGGATTTGGTTCAGAATCGGTTAAGGGCACTGGAAAGGATCAAGGAAAATAAAGCTAGGGCGGCTAGGCATTATAATAAAAAGGTGATGAATAAATCGTTTACTGAGGGAGATCTTGTATGAAAGTTGATTTTGCCGATCAGGTCCAGAGATAGTAAATTCGGAAAGTGGTCGCCTAATTGGGAAGGGCCCTATCAGATTAATCGTTGTGTACCTGGTAATGCGTATGTATTGGAAGATCTTGAGGGAACAGAGTTTGCTAAAGCACTTAATGGGAAATATCTCAAGAAGTACTATCCTAGCGTTTGGATTAACTCTTGAATCGGTTAGATGCAGCCGATTTCTAAATAGTTCAGAGCAAGAGCCGATGTTGTTACATCGCCTAAAGATAGCCGATATCAATTGATGTCGCCTTTAGATCAAACAAATAAAATATTATCAAGTAAAGATGGAGTATGATGAATAAATAACAGAGCTGATTATGTTACAGCAAAAGGTTAATTGGCATGTTTCAGAGCACCATCAAAGTCATCAATGTTAAGAATTTACAAGAATTTTTGGATTGTTTTGATTGCACGCAGGTGGATCTGGTCAATCTCACCAATGGTGTGAATATCTTCTTCATCAGAACCTAGGATGGTCTTTAAGTTTTTGCACCGATGAATAACGTAACGCACTGCTGCTGCAACTTTGGCTTCTTGATTTTGTACCGCTTGTGGCAGGCCGATGAGCTGGGATTCTATTGTTTCGATGTCCTTGCAGATTTTTTCAAGTTCTGCTAGCAAATCGGCTTCCCTTTTCTTCAGTTGGTCTAGTTTGGATTGAAGTTCTTGAGGAGCAGCGGCCATATCATCAAGCTTTTTCTTTTCTGTTTGAGCTGACAACCGATCGTTTTGGATATCTTGGACTATTTTTTGTTGATCAGCACGATCGGCAATATGCTGCCTGAGCTTGATGAGTTGGAATTTGTGGGATTCCAAATATGCTGCAGGAGTCAATGCGTCGACGAGCTCTTTGGGCAAATGATGCTCAATTTCTACAAATCTTGCCCGGATCAGCCCGCAGTCTTCCACTAAAGCGTTGATCGGGTTTTCCAGTAGACGGATAATATTCATCAAGTATTCGCGCACGTCAGCTGGAAAAGATGGTTTGGTTACTGCACTGGTGGTTGTTTCTTCATCTGCCTCCAAGTACTTGCCGATGTCAAAGGAGAACAGGTTGGCTAAGGACTGCAGATTGACATCGGTAAAAGGATTAGTAAAGAGTTAAAATGAAATATGGATGTAAAGAGATTACCTGAGGCAGGACATCGGCAGCTTGAGCGACATCGGCATCAAGTGGATGAGTGGGTTGTTCTTTAGGATGGCCGATGCTTGGCGGTGAAGTAGTAAGAACGGCCTTAACAACAGTTTGGGGGCTGGATGCTGGAGTTGGAATGGTTGCAGAAGTCATCGGCTCGATGCTTGTAAGGATGTCAGCAGAAGGTTGAGGTTCGGGAGCCGATGACTCGAGCTGAAAATAAGATCGATAATATAAAGATGGGAAACAGATAATAATATTAAGACTTAGCGCATACCCGCGGAGATGAAGGGGCCGGTGTTGTTTGAATAGCAGGTGGCGCCGTGACCATGACATCGGCACTGGTTTTCTGCTTCTTCTGAGACAGGCGAGACGCTAGCTTCTTGCATTTTGGTCCTGTCGGCCATGGTGCCTGGAGAAGAGCCGATGGAGGGGGAGCACCATGCCCTAAGTGCGGATTGGCCGATGATGGTTGGTATATGATCGGCTGGCCACTAGTGCTTGTTGTCGGTGGCTCCTCGTCGATAGCCTGCAAGATTGGATTATAAGAGATGATCGGAGATGATGATTAAGGCTTATGAGATGTTACCTCTTCATCAGATTCGACGTAATTTGCGTTGAGGCGAGAGCAGTAATGGATGGCCGATGAGTTGAACAGGTGTTTCTTCCATTCTGACCACCATCGGGCAAAGAGCTTTGTGTTGGTAGTGCAGATCTCCACGCTAGTGGCGGTGCCCAGAGGTAGGGATTCCGTTAGAGTCCGCATCCAATCATACTCTAAAGCACTGTTGACATTACCCCGGGCCTGAAGTTTGTCAATGAAGAATAGGCCGATGGGAAGTTGACCGAGGCCAAGCTGGTGGGAGCCGACCGATGGATGATAAAATTCATAGGATGGTTGTTGCGATCGGCCCTGAGAAAAGCCAGTCAGTAGTAGGCAGAGGGTAATGGCCGATAGAAATATGATCTTGGATTCTTCATCGGCTAGCGCGTCAAGAGGATTGAAATTGAAGGGCATCTCAAATGATGTTGCATCGTCATATGCGAACCAAAGTGTGGCATCCCTGGTGAAGCCATAATAAAAACCTTTGAACCATTGGCTGAGTCCGACGGAGGTCATTTAGCCGCTAGGGAGGGCCGATCCAGCTTCGCCCACAGAGATACATCGGCGATAGATGGGTTCCCGTTCCTCTGTATGATCGGCTGGGAAGTTTAAATTGAGAAAGGAAGTCCCGGAGATTGCCTTGGATGTATAGATGTTGAGCCATAATTGCACAAACCACCAAGGACCCCCAATATGGCCAACTGGCTGGCCGGCCGATAGCTTGACTGCCACCTGATGCAGCAGCTGATAAGTGGCGCCAAGAAGGTATTGCCCCAAGGGGACTTGTTTCCGATCGGCCAAGCATTCTGCTAGGCACTGCATGTTGGTTGTTGGGCCGCGGGTTGCACCACCAAAAATGAATCGTTCTAACCACAAGTTCAAGAAAGCAACATGTTCCCGATCGTCGACTGGCCCAGTTCCCTTGTTGTGGATGGATATATACTTGGGCCAACCGCCGATATTCTTCGTCTGAAGCCGATGAGTAGGCTTAAATTAGAGGTTGAGGGGGTTGATGTAACTTGTGGTGTTGAGGCAGGTGAGCATGGTTACATCCATCAAAGTTGGGGTCATCGGACCATGTCCAAATAGGTAAGCATTGAGGGCATCTGACCAAAAGTATGAAGCTGATGCAAGCAGAGGTTCGTTCCTCTCCATCTCGGCCAGGGAAAGATTGATGCAGTGGCCGATATCTGATTCTTTCCAAAGAGTTTTCTTTGCGGCTGATACTCTGATATACCAGTTCCTCCATCCAGGAAGCTTGCTAGGCCATGACCTAAAACTGTTGGTCCAATCGCTGGCTAGCATAGTGGAGTTCTTGAAAGGGAGACGTTGGGTTTCGGCGTTGATGAAATCTATAGGGTCTTCGCTACCCATAGGGCCATGATAGAAGAAATTTGGATAATCGGCAGGCGGAATCAAAATCTGGTTTCTAAGGTTCTACAGTAAACAAGAACATGAAGAAGAACGGATGAAGATTGTGGCAGATTCAATCTATCTAAGTTACAAGGCAGAGAAAGCGATCAGACAAGGAGGTTACCTCTGGGACAGAGATTGCTGAAGCCATTACAGAAAGAAGATGAGCGAAAGACCGATGGTTGAGGAGAAGATTACAGCGGTTCGCCTAGATCGCCGGAGTTTGTCGAGGTCTCGGAAGAAGCGAGAGGGCTCTGGTGATGTGAAAAGCGTAAAGAAAGGAGCTAGGAAGGCGAAGCGTTATAGAGGTATGATGACCGGGTGGGAATCGAGCCGTTGGCACTGTTTCAAACATTAAGGAAAGTGGGCTACCTTGGCCGCCTCGTGTGAAAGAATCTGGAAGCCCAGATGGAAGAATTCCAAAGTCTTATGAAAAACTCCAAAATTGGGGGGCATGTGTTAACGCCAAAATTTGGTACGGTTCTTGATCAGATTTGGTTAAGGGAGAAATCACAGTCAATTAGCGGGGATTAATCCAGAGGAAGCCGAGTTTGGGAAAGGATCGTGAAGACAACGGGAAGGCATTAATATCTTATCTGTAAATTATGGGAGATAATAATTTTAGGAAACCTAATCTTGTGTCCGATCAGGCTTGTTAATTTTCTTTTATAGCTAGGGAAACTCCTGTTTCGTATCCCGATCAGGACTGTATCAACTCAAGGTATAAATACGTATGCCCGGAGACCATGTAAGTCATCACACAGATCAATACAACTTCGGAACATTGCCACCCTTTTCAATGGGTTCTTGCTTCTCGAGCCGGGCTGCATCGGTTAAGTTCGACCTCCTGCGAGAGGGTAAGTCTCGTTACCCCGACTATCGTATCGGCTAGGACTTCCTCGGTTAGGTCAGATATTCTAGTCGTCTACGGTAGTCGGCTTACCACGATATATCTGTTCTGTCTACGGCTGCATCAGTTTGGTTTGATCTCGTAGTCCGAGTAGGTATATCACATCACGCGTGCATAGATTTATCGGCTTACTGGATGTAATTTATCATCAGTTTGTGCTGCATCGGTTAGGTCCGACCTACTAAACTGCTAGCGATAAATTATTCCTGCTAGATTGATAGATTTATGCAAGCGTCTTATCAGGATGTATAGCCGATAAGTTATCCTATTTTACATCACGATTGCATTAGATCTATCGGCTCATCGAGGTTCTTTTATCGTTATTAATCTATGCTGCATCAGTTAAGTTTGAACTACTAGATTGATAATAATAGATTTATCCTTGTTAAGCCGATGGATGTTTATGCAATGTTTTGTCGGAGTGCCTAGCCGATAAGTTATCTGTTATTAAATACAGCCGATTGCATTATTTTTATTTTATGTATTTACACTATCATCGGTTTTCCAGCCGATGCATATGTTCTATCAACAGTCGGCTAGTTTATTATTTCATTATATTATCATCAACTTATCGCAGTTATCTTTTTATGCCATCATTGGCTTTCAGTCGATGTATAAGTGCTATAGTCCATATCGGCTACCGGCCGATGAAACGAGTCCAAATCGGCTTCCAGCCGATTGGCTCACTGGTTTAATATTCTCTCCTTGTCAACTGTAGGGTCAAATTGACTGGCACACCTACGAACCTCAAATTTAGGACCTACACTGGAGTTAAGCAAATCTCCCAGGCCTTCGCGTGTCTAGTGCATCGAACCATATCATCAGCTCGTTCCCAACACTACCGGTGATTTTCAGTGTCAACAGGAATTAAATGAGAATTGATTGTACGGGGATGAGTAGGAGGTTGAATTGGGTTCTGGGTATTGAGCATGGGAGTTTGGCCACCTGGTAGACATGTTTGCGCCAAAGTGTTCAGAGCGCCTTAGGGTGGTAATTCCGCTGGTATGAGCGTGGAACTCGAGATGTTTTGCTGGCTTACGATGGGCGCATCTGTGCTTGGTTGGTTCGGGATGGGTGGTGTATTTGTGGAGCTGGGCTGATTCTGGATGGGTGATGTTCCTGTGGAGATAGGTTGGTTCATGAGAGGTGAATTTGCTTGTGTTGGATTTTGGCTAGAAAATTGGGGAACAACATTCTGTTGTGATTTTTGCGATGATTTTGGTACATCCACCACAGCTGCTTCTACCGCTTCAATCGGATTTTGCAAACTCTATAACCTTTGTAATTCCCTCTGCATCTCTTCAAATAGTTCCCGGCTTATTATCATAGCCCCTCGTACTTCCACCATCTCCGTCAGGTCCACCTCGTTTGCGTGAATATCATCTCCTCTAATATGCACACCAATTGCATCTGCTGCCACTCCACCTCCTACCGCGTTCTCGATTTCTCTCTCTGGCTCCATTTCATCTTCCACAACAGGAAACAGGATCTACTATTTGGCTTGGTTGTTGTTGAAATGCATCGGCGTATCTTGCTAGTACTGTTCTCGCTCTTTGTGGCCTCGGGTGTATCTACCCCCTAACTTTCACCTTAGACACTTGCATCCCCATGGACGGCGCTACTGTTGTGACCTTCGGTCACGAACAAGAAATGGGGATAAGCAGAAGAAATATTTTCTCTCGCTTATACTTGCAAAATACAATCTAGAGGCTAAATGTACTCAAAGCACTATTTACTCAAATATTCTCTGTCTTTTACAATAGGACTTGCTTGTCTTTTATAGCCCAAGAGTCGTACAATAAGATTACAGAAATGCCCCTAGGGACCGCTAACCCTAGGGGCAATTTACACATTACATACTAGACTTGCAATCCCCTCAGGGACAGCTGTCTAGAGTGGTCCAGACCGGTCCCCACGCCACGTGGGAGAATATTCCTTCCATGGCATGTGTCCTAAGCTTCGTCTTCAACCTTGATATTTCTCCTCCTCCAAAGGGAAATATTCTCAACCTCTATCTTGGCAAAATATTCTCCCCTCCGGATGGACCGAATGACTCCTGCTACCCCTGTACCTGGCAAGCAAGATTGTTAGTATTCGCCCAAGTATCGGTCGAATTAGGAGCATGGTGCCTAGTCCTGCTCCAACAACCTTTTTACTGCGTCCAGAGCATCCAAACCCCCCAAGAAAGCACTCCCTCCATTTCAAAATATAAGCATTTCTAGATTGTTTAGTAGAAATTAAAATTAAAAAAAAAGACTTGATGTCCCTTAATAAATATGAAATAGATAGAGGTGGAAGAGTAGCTAGGGGTAAGATGAGAAAATTTTAAATGGAAGGATAACAAATACTGTAAATACTGCTAGAAATTTTTATATTATAGAACAGGATTTAAATTCTAAAAATCATTATATTTTAAAATAAAAGGAGTCTTAAAGGAGTGGTATCTCGGCTCACTACTTCCCTGTGAGCCAACCAATATTTTAAATGTCCGGCTAAGCCATCTAGCGGATGGGTTATACAAAGGTTATAAAGGCTATAGCTGGCTATAGCCTTAAATAGCCTAATTTAGCGGTTTAGACAAAATACATGTAAAAATTTAGAATTCAATAATTTATGAACATTACGACATAGAATCAAGGACATTTCAGCATAGAAACATATATAGTGCAGAGCTGCATGCCTTCATTACATCATCAATCAAACACATAAATTAAATACTAGAGTCCAGAATCTCTACATAAACTCACAAAGTAATTAACTAAACTGATAAACCATAAAGGCATAAAGCCATAAACTGATAAACATCACAAAGGCATTTTAGCATTTGCAATATATAGTGCATTCCACTTATCTATTCATCTTCTGAATCAGCAAAATCTGAAGATTGAACCTGCATTAAAATGTCACCATCTTGATTATCCTCTGATTCAGAAGAAGCAGAGGTTGCAGGCTCTGAAACATCACGCATAAGAGACTGCAAGCTCCTGATTTTCTTTTTTACAGGGCGCACAGGCCGCTTCCTTTTGGCTTGTTCCTGTGACATTGATGCTCCACCTTGCACTTGTGCAACTTCATGATCTCCTTCTTGTCCTCCATTTGCATTTGGTACAACCCCAGTAACAAACTCATTCCTGTCATCCTCCAGAACATCATTGAATTCCTTTAATATAGGATCTCTGCTCTTGTTCACTTTCTTGAGCTTTAGTATGGAGTTAAATTTCACAAATACAAGATCTCTCATCCTGTCATGAAGTAATCTATTGCGCTTCTTTGTGTGGACCTGGTAACATGAAGGTGAATAAAAAAAATCAAAGAACAAATCATGACAAAGCTGGATCAAAAATCAAAGAACGAACCATTTTTCTTACTTGTTTAAAGACTGACCAGTTCCTCTCACAAGCTGCTGAGGAGCTGCATGTCAAATTTTGAATCCTTGTTGCCAATATTCTCAGATTTGATGGGCTTGTGCCATGATTTTGCCACCATTTTGTTGCATGAACAAGTTAAGAGTTAAACAATAATGACAGCAAAATGATGACATTCATCAATTATATTACATTCAGTTATTCACCTGGATTGAAGTTCTTGTTTCTCCTCTGCCTTGTGGCAATGTCATGTCCAAATGTTCCTTGTTGTTCTTGATATATGTTGAGATCTTTAATTATATTGTCTTGTGTATCCTCATCATCAATCATCTTTGTAACACATGCAATTACAACTACTCTAAATGATCCATCATGCTCAATCTCTGACTTGTTTTGGTAATAATAATAAGGGTTTAAATAGTACCCAGCCAAGTGAAGTGAAGTCTTAAGCCTGTTATCCCACCTTTTGTCAATGATATCCCAAGCAACTTTGAAGCTATTCTCATCATTGTCAAACCTCATAGCAATTTCTTTCTTCGCCTCAAATATACATCCATGTAAGAATCCCATGGCTGGCACATCACTGTCCATTCTCCTCAGCACATTAGCCAATGGCTCAAAGAAATTAACAGCCATGTCAACATTTTTCCAAAAAGCTTCAGATCTCACCACTTTGTTAGCTTTCTTCCCCTTTGCCTTCTTCAAATAACCCAAGTCATTGAGGTCATCTGATCTGAAGAGCCTTGTTAAATCCTTCTTATTGTCTAGTAAACTTTTTGGATTCAAATAAACTTTTTTAGGTCTAGGCAAGAACAATGAGCCCATGCAGGGTCGTCTGAGTTGATAGTAGGCTCTATGCTGGTTCTTGTGTTACTGAAATAGAGGCAGCGCTTGATACGCCACCTATGAAAAAAAAAACTAACAAACAAATGACAATAAAATAGAAGATATCATTTGGACAGCTCATATTTACTTGCAATCTACCATCAATGAAAATGCTAGATGTAATAAAGTGATATGCAATCCTATAAACTGTATATACGATATCTCTGCCCACATCTATACAATTTGCACTGACCATAACTTGCTAAACATTCAAACTAACATCTCTGCACTGACATTGTCCAAGTGACCAAGTCCCAATCTTCTATCTATCTACTATCTAGTCATTGTTTTATTCATTCAATGTCTAAGATCTATCTAACCCTCTACCTATCTGACATTTCAAAGGAGCAAAGGGAAGAATACTAGAATAGAGGACGTAGCTGTGAGTAAAGGAGAAGAAAACTTGCCTAGTTATTGCTCCGGCTGGGACATGGTGTTGAAAGTTGAAACTTGCTGGTCTTCAACTCTTCGTCTTCCTAAGCAGCAGCCACCATCGGTCGCTGGTCACAGTCGCCGCAACCGTTGGTCGTAGACGCTGCCATTGTAGCCTGTAGGTCGCAGCCGCTGCCTCCGCAGCCAATCGCAACAGCCATCGCTATTGCAGCAGTAGCCTCCGCAGCCAATCATAGCTAGTCGCAGGCTCGCAGCAACAGTAGCAGCAGCCGCCGTCGCTGTTTTTACGGGAATGGCTAGGGTTAGCAAATAGGGAGGCCAGCCGTAGCCTCCTTTGCTCTGTACCATACACTCGTGTTGGGCACTTGGGCTTGGGCCGCCGCATGACGAAATTCTCTCACGAGCTCACGGTCCATTTTGATTTCAGCATGATTGCAATGCTTAGCGGCACTAAATATTTCATCATTTAGCGGGCTAATCGCAGCTATTAGCGGCAGCGATTGCATAGCGCCAAACGACAGCTATCCTAGCTTTCACCCTGTCCAGAGGCTATATCCCGCTATAGCGTAGGCTATAGCCGGCTATTTGAAACATTGGAGCCAACCCGCCTGCCAAGTGGCCACGGAGAAGAAAGAACTGCCTCTCCTCGCTCTCTCTCGCTGCTGCTGCTGCTGCACCACAGTACATGTATCTGTGCGTACGCGTGCACACGGATCACAGCCCGGTTATATTTGGGCTCAATGGCCAACACACAAGTTGGGCACGGCCCATGAACAAATCCTGAAAAAGATCGGTCCAGGTTGGCCTCTCTCCTACCGTGACAGCCCGCGAGATCGCGAATTTTTTTGATTTTTATATTTATTTATTAAAAGATTTGCAAAAATAGATTTTTGTTTGAAAAAATTGCAAAAATAGACTCCCACCGCTCTCTGGGAGGGCGATTTTTAAAAATCGCCCTTCCAGAGGGCGATTTTATGATGTGGCTGACGGCCGTTGGCCCCCCGCCGACGGCCGTCAGCCATTTTGCAGGCGGCCCCTGGGTCTTCCAAAAACCGCCCTCTTAGAGGGCGGCAAGGGGGCCGCCTGCAAAATGCCCCGGGGGGCCGGCCTCCCTCCCCGCGCGCCCGCAGGCCGGTTCTACTCTCCCGCCCTCGGCCGCGCCCGCGCCCGCGCCGGCGTCAGCGCCCCGCGCCCGCGTCCTCGGCCCCGCGCCCGCGTCAGCGCCCCGCGCCTGCACCCTTGGCCGCGTCAGCGCCCCGCGCCCGCGTCCTTGGCCCCGCGCCCGCGCCCTTGGCCGCGTCAGCACCGCGCCCGCGCCCGCGCCCCCGTCCGCGCCCTCGGCCGCGCAATTTGCAGGCGGCCCCCTTGCCGCCCTCTGAGAGGGCGGTTTTTGGGACGTCGGGGCCGCCTGCAAAATGGCTGACGGCCGTCGGTGGAGGGGCCAACGGCCGTCAGCCACGTCATAAAATCGCCCTCCCAAAGGACGGTGGGAGTCTATTTTTGCAATTTTTTCAAGCAAAAATCTACTTTTGCAAATCTTTTAATAAATAAATACAAAAATCAAAAAAATTCCGAGATCGCGCGCCGCATGGCCGTCGGTGAAAACCCGCATGGGTCGCGTCCGATGGGCCGGACAACGCCGCGTGCTTCCACGGCCGCACCTCCTGCTCGCGCCGGGAAGATCTGTGGGATATCTGACGATATCTCCGCTGTTTTCAGTGCGGTTTCGCCGCTACTCCGCCGGAGACACGGGCACACGGCGTCATTAACGGAGTACAAGTCATGCATAGCCAAAGTTGCCAAAGTAGAGCTTCAGGATGATATACAAGAAACAAGCGTACGTTCATTAGAGTGGCAAAAAATAATTTTCCTTCATACATAGCCAAAGTAGAGCTTTAACGTTGTGTTCTTCAAATAGAGCATCTCTAAAGAGCGACTAGTGGTGAGACGTAGGAACTTGCCGATGGGGTATAGAGGTAAAAGTACTGTTCAATAGAGAAAAACAAAGCTTTCTAATAGAAAGATAAGTGCTAATTTTTGTTACTAGAGTAAATTACATATTAGACCACATATTATTAACTAAGTTTCATATTAGACCACCCCTTAAACAACGTTTGCAATTTGGTCTAGATGACATTACCTTTCTGCTGCAGGTTGGACTAGCCCTTCTTCTCTCTCTCTCTCCTTCCTTGCAAAGCTCTGGTCAGCATCCCATATCAGGTAGCGACCGCGCCCATCCCCAGGGGCAGTCAAGCCGGAGGCGCAGGTGGAGGTACGAGTGGAGCTCAAGGTTTCAAGCAAGCAGGCGGCGCTGGTGGCGGTGAAGCTGGAGCGAGAGCATGGTGTCTAGTGTTAAAGATAGAACCGTTAGGGTCCGTTCGATTGAGCGTTTTGTGTTTGCTTATAAGTCACACGTAAAACAAAAAACGTTATTAGCATATGATTAATTAAGTATTAATTATTAAAAACTTAAAAATGGATTTATTTGATTTTTTTTAGAGATACTTCCATATAAATTTTTTTGGCAAAAAACACACCGTTTTACGTTTTAGGAAATATGCTAACCAAAACCGAGGAAAAAGCTAGAAACAGAAGCAAACACCATGTTATATATTTTTATCTCTAATCGTCGGCTTAAATAAGGGCTTCCTCCTTTTTATTCTCACTGACTAGTGGGCCATCGGTCCAAATTGAAATATTTGGCAATGAAATATGGTTTAAAGTGAAAACCTTGCTTAAGCCCTGGTCTAAAATGCCACTTTGCTAACTATACATGGCCCAAAATACAATTCACTATAAAAACCATCTATACAGGAAAAAAATTAAAATAGCTAAGAGAAACTATAATACCCTTGGAAAAAATGATTTTGGGCTTAAGAGTGCTTGTTTTGATCCAACTAATGGTATATAAACATATTATATCTATTAACTCATATGTTTGTAAAAAATTTTGGGGGTACAACTGTACCCCCATGAACCACTGTAGGTTCGCCCCTGAGAGCCACATTATTAATGCTTGAAGGGATCATTTTTAAGTCGCTCTTATGGCTAGTTCTAAAGTGTTGATGGACGACAGATGGAACTGACTTTACGAAAATTATTCGAGGATACAAATAAATAAATTGAATTTTAAAAAATTGAAATTTTGATTTAAAAAAATTATTAAGAAATATCAATGAAGAAATTTTTACAAAAATTATATTGTTTAAGAGCTTAGGAAGCGTATCTGCAATAATCCGTATCCGTTAGCTCAAAAGAATGCCCACTCACTCAATCTTGTCCTCTGAAGTATGTATCATCCTGTATTCAATGCAGTGCAAACTGCATCACGGCTGGCCGGCACCGATGGCTCGATTGGATGGTCCATCCATCCATGGCCGGGCCGGCCACGGCTTGAGGAGCTAGGTAGGCCGTTAGCACGGTCCCTAGCTAGGAGATCCTCCTGCCCAATGGGCAGCCAGCCTCATGCATAATCCTACTCATCTTCATCTTCTTGCAGCATGTCCGGTTCATTCCGTTCCTCTCGTGTTCAGTGGCGTGCTGTTCATGGCAATAGGATCGCTCAGTGGAGTCAGTGCTAGAGTAGCATAGAATCTATAGCCACCTAGCACTGGAGCAGCATCCAAAATTCCGATTTCCCTGAAAGAGAGTGCAGGCGTACTGAATGTCTGAATCTCCAAGACAGTGACATGTTGCAAGGGCCCGAAAGACTCATCTCCATTCCTGTCCTTTGGCCCAGCCGGTCACCTACACTAGCTGAGCAAACCTTGAGCTATCCTATTCCTACCAAGGCTACAGAACGCCAGAGTCTTGTGTGCGTCTTCTTTGGAGAGGAAAAACAAAAAATTTCGATCGAGATGAACATATCTGAAAAGGAGGCTTGACAAGGATCGGGCCGCGAAAAGAGGGTGCATTGCATTTATCTGCATTGTGTGCCTTCCCTTTCACATGGATTTCGTTTCTTGATCTGTATGGAGTGCCTGCTACTGGAGCTGAATCAGTCAACCAAATGCTATTAGTCTGAACCTGAACTAGTGGTTATACTCCTAATCACCTGTGCTATACGGCCATGAATCATGATGATTGATGAGGCAGAAGAAAAGGAGGATCTTGGTAGAGTTGGAAGGCACTTGCTCCTGTTCTATCCCTAGCTTCTTGTTCAGCCTCTCTTTCAGAAAAAGGAAGAAAAGAAAGGAGGGCCTCTTGTTCAGTCCCTAGCTTTGGAAAATTAAGCGCACTTAGGCAAATTCCAATGGTGTTCTCATCCTGTTTGCGTGTGGACAGCTATGGATTGGAACGTGTTTTATTTAATTTGCTTTTCAATTGTCCTTGAAAAGCTGAGCTATTGGTCATCTGAAAGAGATTTATCTGTTTTTTAGCATAGCCCTGCCTTTTCTAGGAACCTCTTCTTTTGTTTAGTGTAATGGAGCATGAAATTGCCCACAAGAAGAAATGGTTGTTGTGTGGCTCTGGTTACAGTGATCCAGCTAATCACTTAGGGTGCATTTGAAACAGCTGATGACTGATGGACTATGGCCGGTTCTGAGTTTATGACAAGTATTTGAGAGCACAGATGGATGAATTAAATGTTACAAAGTTGAAAAGTTATTTTTTGGGGGAATGCACATAAGATTTGTGTATATTTGTATTAAGATTGAGGGTTTTTTGCACCCGTGCATGAAAAATAAAACTATAGGACAAAGAAAGAAACAAACAAGAGTGTCCAAGGTCTAATTCTCGCGGCATGGGTTGGCGGAAAATAGAGGGAGTACCATCTAGGAGCTTGGGAACTTCCAAACGGACACTTACTACTGCAATTATGTGAATGATGATAAGCTAAAATCACAAGTACCTGCAGCGAGCTGAAAATGAAAATAAAAAAGTACATACGAGAATTTGGTGCTCATTTGGTGCAACCACCAAAATCAAACAAGCTAACAACTAGGTTAAAATGAGTACATTGAGTCATCATGGGCAAATTTCTTCCAATGGGTGGCTTTTGCTTAATCTGCCTTATCTACTCAAGGGGACAATCTGGGGATGGATCCAATGTATATTGCTGTCTTCTCATCCTCGACTTGGCTTGATTGCATTCCATTTGTTCACTGGAAAAGGCACTCTTCATTCCTGATGAAACAAGAAATTATCCATCTTTCTTGTCATATGATGGCCCAAAAGGTCCTTTAATCTCACCAATTTAGATATAGCCACATGGAATGGTTTCAAAGTTGTACTGCAAGGATGAAAAGGTTTCTCATCACTTTCACGATTACAATTGATGCATGCCATGACAACCTTGGGGTCTATTTTCTTGTTGATATCCTCTAGTTGCCTCGGAAAGTTTAGCAAATGCATCCAGTTTTAGAGCTTTACATCTAGTGCGATTTTACGCTCCTTGAGACACCACAGTTTTCAGAGTTAGTTTATGGTACTTCCTAACATCTAAAAATTAAAGATATATAAAGATTTGCACTAAAATATGTGGCATCTCTCGTCAAATCTCATGAAAGGCCGTAAAATATCTCTTAAATCTTTACTTCTCTGTACGTTATCTTTTCCAATAACAGGTGGAATTACCCTTTTATAGGATTGCAACATCTTTTTAGGGTGTTTTTTTAGATAATAAATAAAAATCTATCCTCTGTATTCACAAGTGGATATACACAGCCAATCCTGTTAGGGTGTTTAGTTGGAACTTAACAATTACTATAAACCTAGCAGCCCCTTGGAGATGAATCATACTGTATAATTAATGTGTCCTTCCCAATTATGTTAACAATCATTTATCTCTTTTTGTTCTCTTTTGTTGCTTTGTAATCGTTGCCACTTTTCTTTAGCTTCTTTTTCTCCTGCTTCGTTTGGTATTGTCGGCTAGCTAACATGCACATCAACGCTTTGCAGTGTAGCAGCCCTAGGTAAGAAGTGTTTTATTATTAAGTGATGCAGACTCATAATAGAAATCACTCAGGCTACTCAAGGACCAAGAGATATGTCTTGCTTAATATAATAAATAAATGAATTGCGTGTCAATTTGGTTACCGGAGAAAGTTCTTGCTTCTCTTTAAGTTGGCATGACAGCTCGCCCTAAGAAGAAGTCAGTCTCTCGTCGTCTGCTCATTCGCTTATCAGTCTAAACCAAAATTTGAATTTTGAAACTTAATTTTAGAATTAAATTTAGACCTTTTTATCATATTCCATTTTCCAGCATTGAATTTTAATCTACTAATAACATAGATATGAAAATTCTTTTTTAGAAACATAATATAAACGCAGACACTCATATACATTCTATCTCTTTGAGCATCTCTAAAAGACTAGACCAGCATATCTTAAGATTGATGAAGTTATTATAAATGTCTTGCTGTCGATGAGTATATTGTCTGCCACTGAAAAAATAATTAGTTGCAAATATAAGTACCCATGCCTATTACTGGTTACTTAGTTCATTTTTCTACAGCTTATCTATTTGCCAAAAAAAAGGAGAGAGATTTTTGGCCAAAAGAATATACAAAATAAGAAGAAATTTTCAAGCATTATCTACCAACTTGAAATCCAAACATATCAGACTACAATACCATGTCACTCTGTCCTTAATTTTAGTCTTAATTGTTTGCAAGAAACAAAGTACTATAGGTCTTGAGACAAATTAAGCAATGGACAGTGGCTTTAGTCTGTCTTGTAAGCATAGGATTTCCAAATTATAATCCAAAAAATATTGGAAGTGCAGGGGAGATATCCCTGACTAGTTTAACGCTTATTCCAGATCCACTTATTTGTCCTTATAAAATAATTTATTTTTTCTTTCTGGATCAAGGTTGAGAGCCAGGTTACTTTGTCTTTAATTTAAGTCAAGTTAAAGATAGCTAACGAGCACTGGCTCTGGTCTTTGATTCTTTTACTAGATCGTATCCTACCAGAAGGTTACTCTGCGATCCGAAAGAGACAAATACGTTAAATAGTCACGAATGTTATGCACCATTTGAACGAGTTTATGGCTTTGGCTTATTAGCGATACGTAAAATGAGACAAATTATTAGCACATAATTAACTAAGTATTAACTATTATAAACTTAAAAAATAAATTTATCTGATTTTTAAAGAAACTTTTATATAAAATATTTTAAAAACACATCGTTTTAGCAGTTTGAAAAATATATTCATAAAAAAATGAGAGTATACTATAAGCTCTCAAGGACGATGCCTCCTTAATTTATCGGGTATTGAAACGCTAGTACAGAAAAGCTCTTATGAACGTTTATTTCACTAGACCACCACTAATAAGCATATTGTTCAAAATCGTATGTGATGAGCTATCGTGTATGTACTATCAAAGAAACCCATATGCAAATAACCTATTTTTACATACAACTTACAAATATTGTTATAATATTGACGTAGAATCATTATCCAAATTATTAGTCGATCAATCTAGGAGTGAAAACGGTATAGAAATTCTCGACTATAGCAATACCGTTTCCTAGAAATAATATAAAAATAATATTGTTTCTGTTTATAGAAATTTAATTTTTCTAATTTCTATTAATGTTGTATTGAAGTTGCTACTAAATAGTTAGAGCCATAAATATAGTCCTGACTGTACCGGTATCGTTTCCATAAAAATAATATAAACATTATATTATTTCCGACTGTTATCATTCCTAGATTAATCTCCATTTAAGAGCTCATAATCATTATCCAGAATATAATATATAAACTCCCCTTTACCTTCAAACCGTAATCTTTGGGGAAACACCGGTGATGAGGTGGTTAAGTCGTTGGTGGATGAGTTCATGTTCACTCACCAAATACTATCTATAACCTCTTGCCGCTGTGCTCCACACCATCTCCTTTGCACATGCACGGCGCACACCATTCTCTTCCTCCTCCTGCCATTGCCCCACCTCCTTTCCGAATGTTGTTTGTGATATTTTTTTTCATAGTTAAGTTTGGTATATTTTTTCAGTCGTGCCCAGTTCTGTTCTTCGGCACCGATATAATTTAGGATGGTTAACAATGGTGCAAACATAGTTGAGAGCTGCACAGAGTAGCCTCTCCGAGTCTACGCGATGCCCATATTGCGCCATACCTGTCGGTTTGAACGTATATAAAAGTCTCATGTGGTATTGGCATCGCAGTTGTTAAATAAAATAAAAGTTAAACATAGTCCAGATCACTCAGACCCATTGTTTTTTATCCCAACAAATCGGGAGGGCCATAAAGTCTTAGAGCATCTCCAACAGAGACTCTAAACAAGGTCCTTACTCTATTTTTTGAAATTAAACAGAAAAACACAAATCCAACAGGGCCCTAACTCGAGTCCCTACTTTATGGAGGCCCCGAAATCTTCCTCCTTAGCCCCATCTCGCATGGGTACGTAGGGAACTCCCTACTCTACGGTTGGGAGTTTTTTTTCTCTCCCGCGAAACAATTTTCCCCCCGCGTAGTCTCGCCCGTCTACACATCCACTCCGTGCCACTCGACCATGGCGAGTCTCACCATCGGGAGCACGATTCCCACCCACGTGGCACTCTTCCATGCCACGTGTCTCGAGGACGCTCGGGTCTCCAAGCCGAGACAGCGCCGGGGGATGATGTCGGTGCGCACGGCGGCGGCGGGGGCGGCCGAGAATGGGTGGGCGCCGGGCAGCTGGAGGGCGAGGCCGGCGAGGCAGATCCCGAAGTACCCGGACGCGGCGGCGCTGGAGAAGACGGAGCGCGCGCTGGCGTCGTTCCCACCGCTGGTGTTCGCGGGGGAGGCGAGGAAGCTAGAGGAGCGGCTTGGGGAGGCGGCCATGGGGCGCGCCTTCCTCCTACAGGGCGGCGACTATGCCGAGAACTTCAAGGAGTTCGGCGCCAACAACATCCGCAACACCTTCCGCCTCATGCTGCAGATGGCCGTCGTCCTCACCTTTGGCGGCCGGATGCCCACTATAAAGGTCCTCCTCACCACGATCGCCCACTCCCATGGCTTTGTCCAAAGGAACCTTTTAAGAGGTTGGCAATGTATTTCAGGTTGGAAGGATGGCTGGCCAATTTGCAAAGCCAAGATCAAACCCAACTGAGACAATAGATGGAGTAACCCTTCCTTCCTATCGAGTTGATATTATTAACAGCAATGGTTTTGATGAGAAGTCGCGTGCACCAGATCCTGAAAGGTTAATTAGAGCCTACAGCTAGTCCGCTAACACTCTGAATCTTCTCAGAGGATTTGCCCATGGAGGATATGCAGATCTTTAGAGAGTCACTCAGTGGAATCTTGACTTCTTGAGGGACAGCATGCAAGGGGCTCAGATTTAAAGGCCTTTGTTGAAGTTAGGTGTTAAAAATAGAGGCTCCTAGAAAATAGAATGAGCCCCTATTTAGAAAGTAGGAACTCTGTTTTTGGGGCTATTGTTGGAGATGCTCTAAGAATCAGAAAGCAGCAGCTCAATTGATATAATAAGAATTTTTTAAATAATGGATAATTAGAAATGCAATATTGTTTAGTATATGTCACACACGCGTACATCACACAAACAGGAGAAGGAAAATAAAATTTGTGCCAATTTCTCTCCGATTAGTAGCACTCACCAAAGCATGCTAGCTTGACATGTAAGAAGTTGAGGAAACTATTATCAGTCTACATATAACTGGATATTGTTGTCTGACGAAGTTAGTGCTTGCTGTCAAGCCAATGAGAAATAGGCCAAATACCCTCTGAAATGACTTGACAAATTGGTCAGGTAAATACGGTCGCTATACTTCCAATGTACAAATAGAGCATGTCACATGTTTCCCACTAGATGATTTGTTCGAAAGAAGAGACAGTAGTTGCTCCAATTTTATCTGATAAGGTCGGATCGGATATTTTGAATGTGACCCTGCCACACGGTATTGATATGCTGCGTAAGTGAAAACTAGCCAGTTATACTGATTGCATTTCTTATATAATGATATAAAGTGGTTAAGTTTTTTGATAATGATATATACTGATTACATAGGAGATAGCTATAGCGACATATAACGCCTTTTACTCTCACGCTTCTGTTACTTCATATTGTAGAAATGAATAGTCGACTAAGAAATATATCTTCTTGAACGATGGAAGTATAATACCTGGTCTCTGCATCAACTAAAAATACATACACACCTATATTTGTGGAGACCAAGATTTGAACCCTCTACCACTATACTAAGAAATATATGAAGTGAGTTTCAGTTAGCATCATATGTGTTTAGCACACACTTGATTTGCATTGAGGTATATCCAAAGAAGCTTTGTGTAACGTCCGTATTTTTTTCGTTTGTGAAAACTAATTTAAATAAAATTTATTTGCAAAACTTGGATCTTATTCGAATTCTTCAAGTGCGTACCAAGGTGTGGATCTAAAAATTTTTCTTCAAAAATCAACCTCAGAAACCTCTCCTAAAAATCCCAAAAATTCCCCTGACTCCAAATCCCAAATTTAAATTCAAATTCAAATCCTCAACTTTCCTTTTCAAACTTTCTCTGGAAATTCGCAAGGAACGCTGTTCCATCAGGGCGCCATCCTCCTTTTCCTTTCCCCTTCACCTCTCCTCCCGCACGGCCCAGCTCTCTCACGGCCCACGACCCGTTCGCCTACCTCTGCGCACCGCCCGTCCATGTCCACACCCGCGCCCACGCGCGCTCGCCTGCTCTCGAACTGCCTCCGGCCAACACCCCGGGCCTACCGGCAGCCGCGTGGTGGACGGCCGCCAACACGACCACATGCTGCCGTCGTCTTCCTCTCCCCCAGCTGCCACGGGTTGCTAGCTGCTCAGTCCAAAGACGCGGGTGACCGAGCCGCCTTCACAGCCGTGCACGACCGGTTCCTTTCCTGCCTCGACACCGGCTGCCGCGCGTCCTCACCACATGCCGTTGTCACCCCGGGAACACCACCGTCACGTGCCAATGCCGCCGTCTCGCGAAGCTTCGCCGTCAAGTCACATCACTCTCGCTGGCAAGCTCGCGAAGCCGCTCCATTCCGTCCCGTCACCGGTGCCGTGCTATCCACCTCTCCCTTCTCTCCGGCCAGCAAAATCATGGCGCCGCTGCCCTCGCCTCTCTGCTCCGCAACCACCTCGGCCAGCCGAGCTCTACCACACCGGACGCCGCGCCACCATCTCTCTTCGCCATCGTCAAGTGACCGCCTCCGCCTGTAAATGAGTCGGAACCCCTTCGCTCGGCCCCACTCAAAGCTCCCAAGCCATTGCCACCTTCCTCCTCTTTCCGCCTCACTCCGCCATCACCGCCGCGTTCCACCACCTCTAGCCACCCAATCACCCCACCGCCCACACCGCCGAGTTCCTCGTCCCTCCATGACCCCGTTCCACCCCTCGCTGTCGCCCAACCGTCGCAGCGGCGAAAACCCAAATCCCACTGCCACAACCGCCGCCGCAATTCTTCCGCCATCGAAGTAGGCCCCCTCTTCCTCTCCTCTAATTCGCGCAACACTGTGTCCAACTGCCACCATCCCGAACCCCTCCGTTTCGTTTGCGCTGCCGGCGGCCCAAACGCCGCGTCCACCGAGCCCACCTGTCGCCGACTACTGGTTGTCTCCGGTGGCCCTAGCCCCAATCCAAGCTGTTCAACCTCTTTGCAATCTCTCCACTACCCACCGCTGTGTTTCGCTGTCGAGGATCGCGTGTTCCCGACTACCGTCGGGCGTTGCCGGCCGTGGATCCCCCGGCTGAGCTCCTCTCTCCCGAGCCCGCCCCCGACTTTGGCATGGGCCACATGCTGCCACGCCAGCCATCGTGGCCACCCGAGCCACGTCAGGTTGGCCCGGGCAAGCCTGCTGTGCCTCTGGCCACCACACGGTCCCACTTGGCTAGAAGCAGCCGAGGGTCGCATAGCCCATTTCTCCCCCACCCCCCTCCTCGACCCAACATCGTACCCACTACACTCCCTCCTCTCAACTATCTACCCTGGCCCCACCTGTCACCACTTCAAAAAATCTTTTCCCAAAATTCTTTTAAATACTTTTCTGTTATCCAGAAAATGGTTTAAATTTTAAAAAATCATATTTTTAACGTAACTCCATCTTGAGCATGTCTCAAACTCTTTTTTTTTCTTAAAAATGAATCTACACAATGCACTATTAGTATCTATATAGCTCTAATTTTGGTTTTTTTTTGTGTTTTGTGACACGTAGAAGCTAATTTCGAGGAGCAGTCAATCGAACCCTACGCCGAAGAAGTTCAAGAACTAGATCAAGGCAAAACACCCTTTGACCATGTTGATCCTATATGTTCATAAAATATTTGTTTGCAAATTACCGCATCTTAGGCAGCCACAATTTCGGCCATGTTTGCCAATCGATTCAAGGGCCCGACCCCTATTGCTGCATTAATGCACACCTGTTGTTGATAGCCATATGCCCTTGTCATCCTGGTACTTGTATTCTGTGAGTACAAGTATCAACGGCACACAAACCTTGCACCTTTTAACATGGGAAAATGTAGTTTTCAGAATGGTTTGAAATGACTGACACTCAATGTTGACACTTCGTTAAAATCAAAAATATTTTTTCATAAAACTTGGTCATGGGTTATCATCTATGCTGCATGGCCTACCCACATGGCATATAAGGACCGATTCCTTGGGAAATTCCACTGATTATAAATTGTTACGACCAATGGTGGAATGGGACACCCCTTGCGCCAAGTAATTTATGTAACCAGGGTGATCTAGTTGTCGACAGATGTGAGTCACCGGGCTAATGCACTATTGTTGCACATCCGCAGGATCTTACAGGATCTGACTTGCCTGTACTTAGTCTGACCTGTCTTGTTACAACATGCTATCCTAGGATACTTTAGAAAGGCCTTGTCGCAAACCTCCTTTTTACCAGGCCGTATTTGCATCAATGCATGTGGGTGTCTGAGTATGCTTTGCGTCATATGGTGTAAAGTGCTGCACTTTTGCAAAGTTATAAACTGTGACTCGAACAGCAATCTGTGCCCACGTGATGGGCCAGGATGAAAAGTGATCCTCCTACTAGCGTTTGTCTTTATTTTAAAATTTTTGTGAAATATGTTTGTGGATTGGAAGCTTACTAGAACCAGCCTGAGTGCAGGTGTAAGACCTGAGTGGTCTAAACAGGATGTGTGTCAGTGTTGTTTGGCACCATAGTCAAGGTTGAGTGTTGTGAAATGAAATATGATTGAGAAAGTTAATCCACCTCAATAGAGATTCTGTCCAAGGGCAGTACGCTCTGAAATGGACGTGGTGACAAGTCTTTGCAGATGACTTGTGGAATGTTTGAGACGCCTGAGTCCCTTCTCGATAATTGTGATGAGTAATTCAAAGCAACTCACGGAATGGATCGAGGTTGATGAGTCTCTTCGATAATTAAAAACCTTAGAATTTTACAAAGTGTTTTCTCACCCAAAATCATTTGCGAAGTAAAACCCAAAACTCTCCTCTAACAAACCATGCATTTCACATTATTTCCATGACTTGCTGAGTACCTTGTGTACTCACCCTTCATATCCTCTCCTCAAAAACTATATGAGTTGAAAATCCAATTGTTGATCAGTTCCTCAAAGCAAGTCGAATATGAAGACTTTAAGGTTTGATCTATCCCAAGCCGTGCTTGTGGGGTCTTTAGGCCTAGTTGTCTTCTGCTACTATCTTTTGTAATGTATTGTTGCATGCCCAGGTTTTGTCCGTGTTGCAACTTATGTAAGGAAACTCTATCTAATAAATAAAGCATGTTTGCTATGACCACCAATGTCCTATATGTACCAGCGGATTCCTAGACTGTACAGGAATGACTCCACTCCTGTTGACCTATATTGGTTAACGGGAGGGGGCTACAGCATGTATCAAAGCATAGGTTTAGCCCCAAGAAATGAAACCCACGCTAGGAAACTTGAGGACCGTATTGACAAAAACTAATTGCGAAAACTTAAAATTCTACTAGCTCTCCCGTTCTCCTATTAGTATATTTGAAAAGGATTTACGTTACTTCTTTCTTTCAAATTGTAGATGGCTCTATTGAGCATACATGCTCCTTTGTAAATCTGGGTGTTTTGTCAACCTGCTGCGAACTTGGCTTTCTTGGTTTTGCTATTCCAAAGTTCGTAGGCTTCAACATTTCTACCACTCCTCCCCGTTGCTGCCTTACCCTTCGCCTGTACAACTCGTCCAGGACTTCGCCATCACAAGCTTCGGTGATTTGAGGCCCACTTACAAATCGCCTACCAGATTGGCCTTCGCAGCCCATTCGCATATCTGACCAGTACTATCCCTCCTTGATTCTTCCATCTTTGCCTTTCTCTCACCACAACAGTGGTTTTTCTTCCAGTATCTACCCTTGCACTTGTCTTGAGTTATCTCCTTCCTTGACCTGTTTCATTGAGATGAGCATTGCCTTGGACCACCAGTACTGCCGCCTCTTAGAGGCATATCGCCACCTTGAGAGGCAATACTACTCTCTCGAGGATATATTCCTCTAACTCCACGCACCCGATCCTCCACCATCCACTAACCCCCACGTAGGACAACTCCCGAGATTCCTCTCCTACTCCACCTCACTCCTCACCTCGCTCACCGACGTCGCCCACGCTTGTGAGTATCTTGCCCAGTTTACTCCTGCTCATCCAGTAGCTACTCTTGTAGCCTCTGTACCCACCGTCACTCCTCCTACAGCCACCCCACCCACTATCACTCCTCCTATAGTCTTGCCCCCCTCCTACAGTGTCCCTACCCTCACCCCACTAGTAGTTGCTCCACTTCTAGCTATTGTTCCTCCACCTTCTATTCCTCCGACCTCCCCTATCCCTATCCCTTCTGACGAGGAGCGTTCGACGTGAGTTCTACGACAGCCAGACGAGGCAGCCTAGCAACAGTGATCAGGAGTTGTAGGCAGTGTTCGTATTGTAGTCAGGTGTTGTCAAGAGTAGTCAAATCTTTTGTACCGACGCCAACTCCTTCGGAGTTGTATCGTAAATGGGTGTGTGGCCAAGTAGTCATGACGTGGTGATGGGTTTGTGATGGGTTGGTAAGCCCGTATCCCATGAGAAATGACTGTCAGTCCCACCAACTGCCATATCTATGTAAAATAAAGATCTTATGTTTTAAAAAAATTATTTGCATGATCAACAATTGCAACATAGACAAATATATTTCTTAAAATAACATTAAACATGATACAGTCTATTTCTATACTGGATGTAATAAAAAATTCGCCATGGTGGTAACAGTTTGGAGTGCTTTAGCCGCCAATATTAAATATATCCATTATACATCTCAATTATGTGCACTTATACTACATCTATTTTTAATAAATAACGTTGTAACTTTGTTGTAATGTTTGACCATTTATCTTATTTAAAAATTGGTGTAATATAAAAAAGAGCATACTTAAAGTTCATTAATGATAAATAAAGTCACAACAAAATAAATTCATACTATCTTAAATTTTTTTAATAAGACAATGGTCAAACGTGTATAAAAAATCAACATGTCATTTATTAAAAACTGAGGAGTAAACACCTAGAATCTAGTAATAATAAACCAAAGAAAATTACCATGCCTGCACAAGTTCAAGAGATACGCCGACATCAGGGGTGACCTCCGCGCCAATCAACCCAAGCGGACCAATCGAAGACTAATAGGAAAACTACTACGCAAAAACTCTACTAAAAATCGCTGAGCTAACACATCAAACCACTCGTCCCATTAACTTGCGTATTAGTATATGTCATAAATTAATGAAAACTGCAGATAGGCGGATGACGTATATATTATATATTCTTGGTGTGCTGGTAGAAATGGTCTACGAATGTTCGGCCGTTGGATTGAGATCTAACAGTCACACCGCTGTTCAAAAGTCAAGATGCAGGGTGGCATGGTGGTTAGTGTCTCACATCCAGTGATGATCCATGTTATACGGGATTATTTTTTTAATTTTTAACCTTTAGTAAGACTTGGAAAGAAACAGAGGGCAGCCTATTGGATCTTATTAATTAGTTCCTCTTGTCTATTTCTTGTATTTGGCGCAAGTCTTCAGTACCAGCAAGCATTAATAAATCCACGCTAGTTCATTTGCATTTGTAGATGATGCACATATTGCAATAGGGTCTTGAGCTTATTTAATCTGAATTGCTTGAATTTTAGTCTCATAGACAGGCAGGGAAACTTCATCCCTTAGCAAGAATTAAGAAACCATCTTCATCCGATTGTTCAATTTGTATATCTCAAGGATAAAAGCAGAGGAGATTGAGCCGGAGATGTAAATGCAATCTGTCCATTATCTTTTTTAAAAAGCAGATGAAGAATTTTATTACTCTTTTCAGAAAAAGAATGCCAAATATGTAGGTTGATAAGCTCTCTTTTACTAACTCTTTTTACGTGGCTTCATGCAAGTTCACAAACAACAGAGTCCAAACAGCAACGACTGCATGCATGCGTGTTCCGCACCGAAATTAATAAACTCTATCAAGCAAGCAAGTGATTTGTGAAATTCCTATATTACCCATACGACTAACTAATCACGTATTAATCACAAGGAGGAGAGGGGCAGTTTAGTCATTTGGGTAGCAGCCACAGCAAGTGGTCGTCTAGTACAAACAGCGGGCGCGATATAAATAATACGCATCACCCGTGGCCATTGATGCAGATTGGCTAGGGTTTTTTTTGCTCGATTCGTAAGCTAAGCAGTGAGCACCACGCTGATCGAGATGAAGCTGTTCGCCTTCGTGAGCCGGCGCTGCCGGCGGCTGTCGGCCGCTGCGCCGGTGGTGGCGGAGGAGCCGGCTGCCATGGCGATGGCGGAGGATGCGGCGACGGTGGTTGCGCCTGCGGAGAAGCGGAGGAGGAGGCCGTCGGGGTCGGGGTCGGGGCCCGGGTGGAAGCCGACGCTCGGGGTGATCTCCGAGGACGCCGCGGTGGTGTCCACCGCCGCGAAGGCGAAGCCGGCGGCGACGACGAAGGCGGCGGCGGCGAAGAAGGGGAAGGCGAGGCCGTCGCCGCGCGTGGTCCGGTCGGACTACGACGACTTCCGGTGAGCTTCTCTTTCTCCCCCAGCGCGAACGCTTGCGCATTTCTGGCCGTTGGATTTAGGTGGTTCGGGGTATTGGAACGGATGGGATCGTGACACGTGTCCATTGACACGCTCCTCGCGCGTTGGACCCCTTGTAGTCGCTTCCAGGTGGGGCCGCCTGAAGGGCTTGGTGGGCCACGTGTAGCTCTCTTCGCTGACGTGGCTCTTGAGTCTCTGGTCCAGGCGTATGCTACGCAGTTTTGACATTTTGACATTTTACCTCATCAACATAATTCTCTCCTGCTTCTTCTTTCTCTCTTTCTTTTCCTTTTTTCTCTTTTTCTTTTTGGATAATTGATGCGCATGTAGATAAAACTGATGAAACTTGGTTGGTTCGATCGACTTGCAACTTGTGTTGCGTACCTAATTAGCAGTTGGATCTTGCACAAAGTTGACTTAGATAAGAGTTTTAGTAAATTAAATGGGTTCACAGGGATCAAGCTTGCCAGGTCAATGCTCCTTTTTGGCAACTAGCACCTTATCCAGTTGAATAGTTCATCGATCAGGCCATGTTGCCATGTTGCAGTTGCAGGGCGTAAGTTCCTAGTCCCAACGACGTCTAGGGTTAGTTCAAACCGTACATGTCATTCCTACCATTAGACACATAAGCAATACTCAGTGTGGAAAAAAAAGTGAGTGAAATTTAAGTTGTGTTTGGAACGCATGAATTTTTAACATGATCATGTCACGTTGAGGTACTGAACGAAAAAAAGGACGGCAAAATAATACAATTTTTCGACTTTTTCTGTCACAATAAAAGAAAATATCCGTATTCGAATGGCTTAAATTAAGGAATTCGTCTCTTTATTTGACTATCATAGTACTTTCCTTTTGTGCACGAACATTATTGATGGACTCTCAGGAAAAATTTCTAAATTCCTGCAACTAATTGTAATTTCTGCAACTAATTAGACCACCGTGTCCTACCAATGGAATCTACTTCGTATGTAGACAATCTCAATTTTGACCGTCCTTATCAGAATCAAGAACGAGGTGGTCCTCTCTCGTACAAATTTCCATCTATTTATCGCTAGTGCATGTCAGTCAAGCTCAAGCAGCAGTACACTGGCCCAGACGACAAGTAAGGCTGTGAAACTCTGCCTGTGACCCCTGATCGCTTCATGCCTGCTACTGCAACTACTTCTTGTCCCTCAAATGCCATTATGCCAATTGCATAAGCAAAAATTCAACGGACATCCGGATGTTCAAAGTTCCAAACACCTTGGACATCATCTGTATTTTTTTGAAGTAACAATAGCATCAGTGTCCAACGTGCTGTAGACCACTAAATCGAGCACGGTCTCTTCGTTTTTTTCCCCTTTTAGTGAGTGGTATTTATTACTCACTCTATTTCAAAATATAAGAATTTTTAGTGTTAGACACAATCTTCATTTCTCTAACCTGCTATATTCTGTAATAAATTTTAAATGTTAGAAGTTATTATATTTTGGACTGATGGAGTAGTTACTATTCAGACTTCATCTCAGGTACTGACCAGAGGTGCATCTCTCTCTATAACCTGCAGGCACTTCGGGGCAACCACGGTGTTGCCGGCGTTCGCGCCGACGGCGTTCTTGTTCTGAGCTCAACTCCGGGCCGCACGTCCTGTAGCCTGATGGTTACTGTAGTGTGTGGTGGTTCACTGGCTTGACCATGACGGGCTCTGGTGTGTGTGGCTCGCACTGGCTTGACCATGACGGCTCAGCTTTGTGGGCAAACATCTGTACTCGCAAAGCTGATGATTCTGTAATTTCTGATGCTTCTCATGATGTGCATATCTCTCTGCTGTTGCCGATCCCCCACTCGCGTCGTGGATTTCGGTTTCCAAACGCCTTTTTATGATTCTTGATGTTCTCCTGCATGATGTGAATATCTCTCGAGTCGAGCAGAAAATTCTGCTCAGGTTGTGATGATGACACGTTAACTCCACTGTTTTCTCAAACGGTTTTTGGTAAATCGATTGCTAAAGCGTCAAAGAATCAACCAGAAATCTCAGCAGTACGAAATATTCAGAAATTAGAACGTTACAGTGATCTCGATGGACCAACAAATACGAAAAATATGAAAGAAACCATATAGTTAGATTGACCTATATGCCCTTTTACTAATGATATCTTAATGAAAAAAGAAAGTATCATGTGCTAATGAAGAACCGGAAAACCAATATGCTGCGTAGGCGTAGCACTGATCTGGCAACATCTTAAAATGATCACACCAGAAACATATGCGGCACAACCAACTAACAGCACAAATGTAGCAATTATTCTTCCCCAGCTTAAATCATGGGTAGCAGGCTGAAGAATAGCACAAATTCATGGGTTGGCTGAATAGAAGCTAAATAGTTCATAAATTCTCATCTCTTGTTATCAAGAGAGGAAATGAGCCACCAAGTTATGAGAGGAACCTTTGCTAAACGAGATCAGCACCCCTCGTGTGTCGCCATCCACCAGAGCGCAACAACTGAACTTTTGCCATGCTGGAAGAGTCGAACATGAAGATAAACCAGTGCGCTTCAGTGAGGCAATGGTATTTGAACCGTGTCCTCATAGGATCACAGCGTGCATGCGCTACAAGGTTAGTAACCGTTAATCTTTCGCTGTGAAGGGCCAGAGTGTAACGCCCTGTTGTCAGTGAGCCTTGAGAAGCCAACCTGATCCCTAGCCCCTGGGCTCGGAGGCACTTGGCTGGGGACACTTGTCAAGCGACTCTGAGGGACAGTACCTGACATGGACTTCGAGAAGGCTTGGGCAAGGTCCAATGCAGACGCTCCTTTCCCAAAACGATGTGCAGTAACCTCAGGCTTTGGTGGCTCGACTGGTTTACGCCATGTTTCAGGCTCTGGACGTGGTTGCTCAGGGTTCTCCACATCTCTAGCAACTCTCCTGTTGTCCTCCCGTCGTGTAGGCCTATACACATCACTGCGGTCTGTATCCCGCCTGTAGTCTTTCTTATCAGCATTCCTTGGGCCTCTAGAGCCAGCTGGAAAACTCTCAGCCTTTTCACCTGAAGGGTTAATGGACATAGCTTCGACCTTCTGCTCAACCTTTGCAAATTCATTTTTAGACCTGCAAGATGCCACAAAGATTATTAGCGAATGTAGCACACATTCAACATATGCACGCCTTAGTAATATCTGCAGAAAAGGAACTAAATTCTAAGAAATGTATCTCGTAAAAATAAGGTAAAAACTATAGGTTTCTGTCACCATCCTTTCTTGACACTCCAAAAGCAAACTTTGAACTTTTAAACAACAGGATTAGATTAACAAAAATTATATGCAAAGGAAAGTAATGCACATTCAGGCAGCATTCGATTCAGCTTCTTCACCCGGCTTATAAGCCACATGTAAAACGAGAAATGTCATTAGCGCATGATTAATTAAGTATTAACTATTAGAAACTTGAAAAATGGATCTATTTGATTTTTTTAGAGATACTTTCATATAGAAAGTTTTTGCAAAAAAACACATCATTTCGCGTTTTGGGAAGCGTGCTAACGGAAACCAAGGTATAAGCCAGAAGCTAGAAGCTGTTCCAAACGGCACCTTAGGAGTGTTGCACAAACAAGCATGTTGTAAACACCATCATGTTAGTTGCTATCAAAAAACACAACGGTGCAACTTTTACTATCCTAAGAACAAAAGCCCAACTGCAAGACCAATACTGGTCCCACAATTGTAGGTGGCCAGTAAAATGATGCCAATGAATGGAACATTAACTATGGTCCAGACCTACAGAGACCAGGCTTCCAATATTAACAAACATAAATCAATAAACCTCATACAAAAATGTTAGTCGAGCCAAGTAAAACATTGATTTTATCTGAAGGGCTGTATGTTAACTACCTGCCAACTGGAGACGTCTTCTCAAGGTCACTTGCTAAAGCATCTATTCCACGTTCTCTGAGAACCTGAGTTTATGAAGAACATATTAGCTTTTGGTAAAGCTAGAAAAAAAAAGAAAATTACATATATCTAAGAGCCACGTGAGAAGAGAGAGAGAGAAAAGGCCGCATACCTGTTCCCGTGGCCGAGCTCCACAAAAGAGGGATTGCCTAACACAATATTTACAAAAAAAAATATATTGAGAATTACTACAGAAAATGAGACCAGAAGGATAATTCTTATCAAACAAATTGAATGTGATATTGATAGCTTATTAACTTGCGAACAAATTCAGCATCAGTATGAATCTACAAAACAAAAAGTCCCAAACTTTCACAGATAAAAAGAAGCAAAGAATGGGGATTCTGGAGCCAAATTAAAGATAGTAGTATCTAGATGCCATTGTACATTTTCAATCACTCATTACAAGCATGAATTTAAAAAATTTTCCTCATCCACTATTCGTGCAGCCACTAAAGAAGCACAATTTATTATAAGCATGTCACATAATTCATTCCACATGTAGTGTGCAGTATGGAGCTAGAGGGAAGCGGTTTCCCACAAGTAAAAACTAAGTCAAACCTAAAGGGATCAGCACTGGCTATCGATATAAACTCAGACTGATAGGTAGAAAGTGTACACATGTATTGTGCCCTTTGGTTAAATATGAGCTGCATGCAATTGTCCCTTCAAATCAACAATATTTGCGAGTTGCTTTAGTCTTCCAACCAGGTAGAATTCAAAACATAGTAATGAGCCATTCTTAATTAACCAGGTATAATCCAAAACATAGTAATGAGCCATTCTTAATTGCGCACAGCACAGAAAATGCATATGGGAATGTACATACTCAATACAAACAATGGAGACTAATTTTCCCATTTAAATACACCTATTTAACATTAATCATAGAAATTAACTGGACAGATACTTGTAACTTCGATATTTAACGAAACATAAAAAGGTTCTTGGACATGCTAAGTGAATCGCACATATGGCAGGCAATATATATAAGGTAACTAACAACAAATCCAAAATGATAGAACTAAAAATTTCAAGAATTTATTAAAAAGAAAAAGGGAAATAACAAAAAAAGGGCTAAGCACCACCTACCTTTCCTTTGGAGCATCATCAGACTGTCCCAATGTATTGGAGCGAGGTTTCAGATTCAATCGTGGTCGCTCCACTCCCTGGCTCTCAGCATCTGTCCCTGCTACTCCTGCTTTAGCTGCTAGCACATTCTGGTGCACATCATGAATAACCTCACCCTGCACAGCATTCGCACCCACTGGAACCTGATGCACCTATACAATAGTTGTCAACAAAGAAAAAGGATTAAAACTTCATCATGCCATTGCATAAATATTATATATCAAATCAAGCAAACTAAGAACACCTTAATAAGCACAAAGCAACATAACACGATCTTGTATCACTTGCAGAGATCTCTCCCTTATAAAGGTTTGCAAACTACACTTGATTAATTACCGCTGCTCCACTACAGTAACACTATAGATGGAAAACATGACGATTCAAGATTCAATATTCAATCCGATCAACACACATGGGAGCAAGAGTAATAACCTGCTTCTCTACAACATAGACAGGAGATGGTTCTGCAGCCTCGATTGGCTTGGAGCGAGGAAGAAGCTTCAACTTAGGTCTCTCTGGAACATCACTAACCCTAGGCCTCTCTGACACATCAGAGGCCCTAGGTCTCTCTGGCACCTCCAAGCCTCTAGCCTCCCCAACTCTGCCTTCATGCGACGCAGGCCTCACTGGTGCAACGCCCCTCTCCATGCCAACGTCCAGCTCTCTAACTCCGACTGACTTCGGCCTCTCCATCTCCGGCGGAGCCACATGAGTCTCCACCACTGGGACCGACACAGGCGCCGGTGGGGAAGAGGGTTTTGACGAGTGCCACCTCCCGGAGATCACCTTTTCCACGGCGCTCGCCTGCGCGATGCGCGTCGCCGACCAGATCTGGCCGCCGCCGCCGCCGCCGGGACCCACCGGCGACGCGGCCGGAGCCGCCTCCCTCCTCGGCCCCCAGGCGTTCCCGGGCCCGGATCTGGTGGTCCCCACCATCGCCGGTGATGGGGCGAACGACGGGGGCGAAGGCGCCGGGCGGCGCGGCGTGGCGACCTCGAAGGGCGTGCGCTCGTCCTCGTCGAAGTGGCGACCGATGCGGGAGGGGTTAGTGAGGAACGAAGGAACCGCGGCCGCGGCCGCGGCGGCGGCGGCGGTGGAAGAGGCCGGAGCGCGGGGGCGAGCGGACGCGACCGGTGCGGCGGACTGGGAGGCCACGGGGCGGTCAGCCGGACGCGCGGAGCTGCGAGAACGGAAGGACTCCATCACCATGGCATCAGGAGGGACCAGAGAAACCGTGAGAGGGGCTAGGGTTTGGGTGAACTTACACGCCGGGGGCGGAGGGGAGGGGGAGCTCGGAGGGGATGGAGCCGCCGTGGAAGTCCTTGAGCGTCATCGTCGTGGCCGCCTTCTTCTTCGACATGGCGGCGCCCGGCGCGTTCGCCGTCGTCGAGGTGGAGCACGTCGGCGTCGTCGGCGCCGGAGATGAGCGGCCGCCGATGCTTCGCTCTCTCCACGTGTAGCCGCGCTTGATCGGGTTCCAGGTGTCTCGTCCGCGCTGCGCTCTCCGCTCTCGCCTTCGCTTCGCAAGGGGAGGGGAGGGTTTGAGCCGCGTTGGATGGGGGGATCTTTTTGCGACTTGGCCCCTGTGGTACCCGGTGTGTTGCCCACGAGTAGGCGGTTTAGATTCGGCGAGACGTGAGGGATTTTATCACTAATCCAATTGCATAGTTGGGCTGGCCGATTTTATGCTGGGCTAGGCCTGTTGGAATGAGGAGATAATTAGAGATTAAACGGCCTGATACCAAACCATTTTATAAAGCGGCAATCATGGAGTATGCCTGACTAATAGACGGAGGGATAATAAAAGTTAAAGGTTGCTGCGAATATTAAGGGGTTCATTTAGGTACTGTACGATAAAATCCTGGTCAAATCTGTCAAATGAAAAGGCAAATCAAGATGATTAAGTGTATCGCAAATCGTGATGATTGTCAGCACCGGCGACGGCTGGAGCGTGACGCTAGATATAGGGCCTAAGCGTCGTTGGATCTAAGGTGTATGTGCTCGATTTCGTTTAGGTAGTGGCAAGTTACGTTGAAGGGACTTCTTCTTTGTTTTACTGGATGGCGTCGGCAAGCGAAGACACTAGATGCCGGAAGCTATTCGAGGATCTGACCAAAGGTAGAGATAGTGTGGCGAAGTAGCTGGTCAGAGGTGGATGGAACATGGATGAGAGACGCAGGAGTTCAGGAAGTATATTAAGATCGACCTAGTGTAGTTTTTTACACGATAAGGCTTGTTAGCCAGTAGAAGTTTAAAGCTTAGTCTTTTAGTCTTTTTTTTTTCTCGGTTATAAGATCCAAGACTTGAAATCTAAGTATATATGTAGCTTCGGTGGTGTATATTCACTTGTGAATATAAAGATCAGATTTAGATCAGATTTGTATCAAGCGTATCGCAAATCAAGATGATTAAGCGTATATCTGCGTCTTGGGTTAATCATTAATGTTACTTCCTGCGTGTTTTTGTTTGCCCCGACTCTTCACTCTACTCTTCAGCAGGAACCGTGTATGCTTTGACAATTTCTTGGTGTATGGATGCCTAAGAAAAACGATGACATCCCCAGCTTATCTTCTTCTGTACCAGATTCTATATTTGGTTCCGGTATGGGGAAAACTTTGTGAAATAAATAAACCAATCAAAGCTTATGAAGGAATGGCATGATCATCATCATCATATATGTAGCAATAAACACGGGGCATGCTATTGTTCTTTATTCAGACACCGAATAAATAACCAATCATGTAATAATATAGTTTGCTAAATTAACATAGACACTCTATAAGGGAACCTCTCTGTCAGCTCAGCCAACACTTCCAACCCAGCAACATACAAAGGCTTCTCCTGACTTATGCAACTTACCTGGTTTAGAGTAATATGCAGCACACGAAAGATTTGCATGATCATTCCAGCCACATCACAGTCCTTACTTCAGCTTGTGGATGGTCTCCATATCCACAGCCTCGTTGAGGGTGCCTTTCTCGACATGATCCCACCAGCCCATGAGGAAGTTGTCGACAACCAGCCGGAACCAGGGAGACAGCTTCAGGCCCTCCTCTCCTGCGTCTGCTTTGCGGACGAGCTCCTTCAGCTCCTCACGGCTCACGTATTTGACATCAGCCACTTCGTCCGGGTTCGGGAGTAGCTTCACATCGCGGACGATGAACAGCAGGTAGTCAACTGCAGATGAGAAGGAAGAAACAGGTTTAGTGCTGGGAAGCAGAAAGTCATTCTTACACTTCTGATGAAGTATCCCGAACAATCGTATCCATTTGTGTGCGGGATTATAGAATTGGCTATAGAAACGAGACTAAAATCAAAGGCTGAGCTTCAATAAACAAAAAAACAATAACTTACGCTCATGTTCACCCCATTTTCCATCGGACGGGGCCTTGTAAAGCATCCGACCAAGAGGGGTGAATTGGTCAACTGGCACGTCTTCAGCTGGGATGCCCAGCTCATCCAGGAGCTTCCTCTGAGCAGCATTTCTAACACCTGGAGAATCACAAGTTACTAACAACAATTGAAAGAGAGTGGAAACAGAAGAAAAGTTGGCCTTGAGTAGCTTCTTTTGGCACATACCAAGGTAGTTTTCCTGTATAAGCTCAGAGTCACGGTACAGAGGATGGCTGCAGCAGGTGTTGGTCCAAACAAGAGGAAATGTAACCTTCGTTGCGGATCTTTGCTGGAAGCGTAAAACAGCTAATCAGTGCATATATTTTGAAGAATAAGATGACAGTGCCAAAGATGTGATACGAACAATAAATTTCAGACGAGCATTTCTCTACTACTATAAAAGCGGAGTCGTCCTCCTCCCTGTACGTCCCCACGCAAAAAAAACACCCTCTCTAAAAACCACCCCAGCCAAAACAAACCCGAACCACTCTCCCTAAAATCACTCCACCCAAAAAACCGGTGTTCATCCCGTTGCAACGCACAGACATGGCACTAGTGAAGAATAAGAATGTGGTAATGTGTTGATAGAGGAAGTTTTTAAAAACTAGTTAAACAAAGAGCTAATGTCATAAATGTCATCACAAAAACATCTACAAGTCTCAGATCGTTGGGCCTATATGAATCGTGAACTGACTTCGTAGTGCATCTAAATAACATTTGTTTTCTCGTTAAGGCACGAACCTAAGTTCCAGTTGGAGATCTTGTGTTACTAATACTAAATACAAGAGTAACTTGATATTGGGTAAAATATGTCAAAGATAGGATACAGTAGAACATGTGTTGGGCACAATACAATACAAAATGATAAAAAAAAACAGAATTAATAAATTTTGCAAACCTGAAGTAGGAGCTCATATTTTGAGTTGAAAAGGAATACACTGAAAGCCCTATGAAGGAGATTCTCAGATTCTATCTTTTCCATCAGATGGCCTATGTGGCATATGAACAAGTCATGTGCAATTCCGATAACTAATCCAAAACAACGTTGGGCAGAGGATTTAAATAGATATGCAGATAAGAACACTTACAGTTATATTTCGATTCATGGCCAACAACATTGTCCTCTTCATCCACCAAAATGCATCTGTGAAATAACCAGGCCAAGCAAGCATGGGAGACAAAATGTTAGTGAGTTACTTGAATATCTCCAAACAATTTTTTAAAAAAATAGACAAAGCTGCATTTACTGAATTATAAATCTTAAAAAACAGTTACATGGTTTACAAAAAAACAATGGTCTAGTCAAGAAACTAGACATTAATTTATATTTCTTACATGGAACTTGCATAATATGGCCATAATACACAAATTTAACATGAAAAGTACAGGATTGCAAATCTGAAGGTATTTTTTCGTTTATTTTGGAAAAATATTGAATAGAACTAACATAAAAAGGTGTCATTAGAGTTATTGAAGACAGTAGGTACATGTGCTTAACAATAACATAATATACACTAGTTCTATATAAAAAGACATTTTTTATAACCACAGGAGGAATCTCTTTTCAAGCACCAGTGCAAATGTTTCATAATACAAAACAAAAAGCAAAGCATTGCATCGGCATCTTGCATGGTCTTAAATGCGCAAACAGGCATGTACCTTTAATAGATGTTGTTAAGTGAAATTAAAGTGATCAGATTCAGCAGAATGCGATGCATAGTCATTGAAATACTCACTAATTTTCCTAGTCCAGTACACCATAAATCAAATGATGCTAGTACACCCTTAGCTTTTTCCACAACCATTTGAACTCACGGAACAGTAATTGCACACACAGTGACAAACCGAGCCCAGAGATATTGTTAGATTGATCACCTCAACCAAACCAAGTCATAACTAGTTGCAGTAATGGTAAATTACGGATGAAAGTTATTCAGGTGGGGAAAGTCTCCCTTCACCGTATCGTGACCTTTCATAATGGAAAAATACAAATTAACGGACACCCAAAGCCTTAATAACTCATCGCATATAAATGTATCTTTGTCCTGAAGTTTCCAATCAAATCCTGAGCAGTGTTTCTCACAAAATAGTATTTGGCATGTGTTTTCTCTAACAAGTACTGTAACACAACAAGGACGGTGCAGATTTTCTAGCCAAACATTGCCCACAGTACTCTCCCATCTCCCATCACCCATCGCCAACCAGAAACTCCCGCAGTATAGTCTAAGATCTAATAACACTTCGAACAGGTGAGACTAAGCATGGGAAGTTTAAATCCAACCAACCATAGATACAACACGCCATCACACAAAGTAAACGATCCAAAATTCAAATCCCCTCGCCGCCTCCGGCCTCACGGCATCATCCTGATCACCGCGAGATCCGATTGGGGGGGGTGTGTGGCGGCAACCACCCCAAACCCTTAAACTACTCACGCGCTAAACCGGACAGAGCAAATAAACCCAGACGAGCCCATCTTATCACACAGCTCCGACGGGGGAAAATTTTATTTTAAACCATTAACGGCAGCGCAGATCGCGGAACGGCCAGAAGAGGAGGAGGAGGTTTCGCGTGCGCTTACTCGTCCTCGAACATTAGCCGCTTCTGGACCTCGTCCATCCCGGCGTCTTCCCCTGCGGCGCCGGCCATGTCTCGTCTCGTCTCGCGGCGGAGAAGGCGGGGGTGCGGAGTGTGTTGCGCAGTGTTGCAAGCCAGCAGCGTCGTGAGACGGGTGGGGGATAAATAACGGGTGGGGGCCGGGGGCGCGGACGGCGTGGTGGGCCCCACCTGTCAGAGAGCATGTGCGTGGAGAGATTTCTGTCCGGGTCCGCCACGTGCGTGCCCACTACCATACGTGGTGCTACTTCCTGTTCTCACGGTCGCTGAAAGGTGGGCCAGGGGTGTGCGATGTGGCTCAGATCGTGTTATTTACGCCTCTTATTATTTTCGGAAAAAAAAATTAAAATAACTGTGTTTTCTTGTCTTCTTATGTTAGAAATCACATGGTTAGCACGACTCATGTTGGATCCAATCTATGAAAATTGAAAATTCCCAAAAATAACTAGCAAGGAGCTTAAAACACTACCAAAATTTTGATAACTAACCAAATAATGGTGAAAACCGACAAGAGCCAACAATTTTTTTGACATCGGATTTCCGTATATGATTATCAGCTACCAAAAAAAAACTTTGGCATCAAAGTGAAGATGTTTCTAGAGTCGAGTTCCTTGTATTGTTTTCCAATTTATGCCTGGAGCGATAATTTTGTGGTGCTGATTCTGATGGCACACGAGAGGCTGCGAGGAGAGGTAGCAGCCAGGGTAGAGTAGCCGCCATGAAATGGTGAGTGACTGGGCCTTGCTCAGCTGGCCAGTTTTCAGATTTTGTCGTCACCGTCGCATGGTCGCTTTCCCTAATTGACGCCGTGCCATAATAAATAGAAGTTTTTTAGGTGAAAAAGGGAAAAAAAAATCAACTGTCAGGTTATGGCCTTGGTTCATTTCTTGATGCACAAAGCACAAGCAAACGAGAACGATTATTCCAGCGAATTTTCTTCAAAATATATATTTCAAAGTACCCCCTTAATTGGAGCATCTCATCATCTTCACCTCTTTGGCGTACTTGTTTGGAACATCGCAACTCAGCCTTAGACTAAATCAGTAGTATGTTTTTATATTTTGAGATGGAGGGAGTAGCTTGTTAGTAGCTGTATTGAGTCCATTGTTCATTTGCCTACAGAGACCATTACATCCTCACTTCCACATAGGAGGAACGACAAAACTCTTTGTACAACCTCAGGAAAGACAGTAAGCACAGATGGGACTATAATCAGACCGTTTATCCTATATACAATAACTGATACACTAGAGGTGCGTCCTCTCACTACATAGTTCAAGCGTTTGAGAGAATGCTTACTATGCCAGAGGCCCACCCCTTCGCACCCGAACACGCTCGCCATTGAAATGGATGTATTTCCACTTTTTCAAGTATTTCTCGAGGACAAGTTGTTCTTTATCTTCCTGGCCTAAAGTTGCAAATGCTCTTCCAATCCTTCTTGTTGTATCCTCATCTGGTTGCACCCCTAATTCTTCCATGTCAGCATATATCTGAAGATGGAAATCGTAAGACTTTCAACTCTTAACCAACCAGTTAGACAAGCTAAACCTACTTTGCAGCACTATTATAGATTGACTCGTAATTATTATCATCTATACAGTCAACATATTGAATAGGAATATAAGAAACTCAACTAGAATGAATAACAAATTAAGACAGCACGAGACAGTTAAAAAGTAAAAGTTGCCTAAATTTGCAAGACAGATATAAAAAAGTCAGATACCACCTCCAAAACCTTGTCTGGACAATGGCGGCAGTCATGTATCAGGATCATCCGAGAGAACAGCCTCTTGGGTACTGAGCGTGTATGAGTTTGTCTGATAGTATTCCAAATCGACTCAGCCTCATCCATCCTTCCATCCATAAAAAGAGCCAACAGTAATGTATCATACGTTGTCCATGTCAGCACCTGGCCTTTGCTCATCAACCACTTGGCTACCTGTTTAAAGTATTTAAAATTGACAGAAAAGTGAGGAAATGAGCTTGCCATCAAAAGCTGCGATCACTGTCCTCTTCACAGACTAGCAAGGAAGATTTAAACTATAATAACCTTACCTGGATGATTCTTTGCCATTGTCTACGCCTTTTCAGCATTTCCAAAGCTTTTGCTGCTGCTATAATAGGAAATTCAGGCTCAAAGGCAGTCCACTTATCCAATGCACCATAAACAGCTTCTTTTTCATTTGGTAACTTCGAAACCTAACAGATATTATTCCAGACTGATTTGAGAACACATCAGCTTCTTAAGCCTGATAATATTAATGCTACAAAAACGAATGCTTACTTATCAGAATGTAGATTAAGACAAAATTAACAACAGAAAAGACCATTTTGTCAAACTCATTTCACACATTTACAAGCAAGGAAAAGTGAAAAATAACCACAATCGTACAGTATTAACAAGACGAAGAGCCTTTTTCCCTGACCCAGCTGAATCCTTCCTTATCCACAAATGATGCTCCTTGTTTGGCTTCTTTGAAACCCTATGACCACAGTAAGTTAATATTTAATTTTATAACTGGTGATGTATGCACATCATAATATCGGCAGCAGTCGTTACAAAGAAGGCATGTATGCAGCTATGCTAGTCAAAGACCTCACCAAGAACAGATAGGCGACCTGATCTACTACTTGTATCACATCGATTAGCTTTTGATCCATTGGTTTTTTTAGAAAGAAAAGAAGTGCAAAGGTTGAAACCAGCAAAGAATGCTGCAGCACCTCTGCCAAACAGACTACCGTAATTAAAATTATAGATGTAGATAAATCAATTCTGTAATAGAATTCCTGGTGTATTGGTCATTTACATGAACCCCGGAGCAACCCAGATGACACAATATGCGTATAACTACTGAATCTCTGCCTAAAATCACATATAACCACTTTACATATAAAACAAGACAACCAAATGAAAAATGGTACACCTAGAGGACCTGAGCTCTGAAGCGAATCTTCACAACATATACTCCTGTCTTTCTGCAACTCTGAAAACTCATAGCAAAGCTTCTTCTAACAACACGGATGTAAGAGAAACAGCCGAGTCAACAAAATTTTGTTCAACTGACAATATACAAGGTTGAAAGATCACAATCCAAGGTTGGCAGGATTGAATCATCAGTCCAACTGTAGACTCATGATTCTACCAGATTTTGAAAAGTGTATGTACATTATAAGTTCATATGGAAATTGTATTGTTTTCTGCAATCAATATCACAATCATGATGGCCTTCCTCATATATGCCAAATTAGACAACATGTGTAGCTTAGCTTTCCACACTAAAGCTAAATCAACAGTTACAGGATGTTTGGATTATCAGTTTCACATATATGTCAAGTTCAATTCCCTAAAGTCCTAAATTCTTTGTGCATCTCAAACCGTATCACCAAATTAAAGTATTTTACCAAGCAAACCAGCACCTCAGCTGGTAAGCTTCTCTGAAATGGCTTCATATAGAAGCTAACCGATTATGTCCCTAATCAACTTCACAACAACAACAACAACAAAAAAGTATAATCCCCCTGACCTTCATGGCAAAATGATCAATTACCCTTCGGTGATTGCATTTGCATCCCGACATATATGTTAGAAAACCGGCACCAATAAACCATCGAAACGCCATAGGAGATCCAAAACTGATGACAACACCGAGGCACAATATTTGTTAACAAGGTTCAGCCGAAGCCTACATCCTTGGGGCACTGATTACAGGCGCTCCTCCCCGATCTAGCATAATTACAGTGTATCCGGGTATCCACGACCATCGACCGACAAGACCGGCCAATCGTATCCACACTTATGCTACTGTCGCCATGCGGTTACAACCGGTGTGCCCCTCTATTTAAGAGAGAGCCTAGGACAGAGTTCGACTCTAACTCTACCCTAACGCCTACTACAACTCCAAGTCCTAAATTGTAACTGACTATGTACACATATTCGACACAAACTCTAACAAACTCCACCTTGGCGAATATGCCACGCCAACCTGAATTTGCTCCATGTGTGAACCTTCGTGTATCCGGACTTAAGTTGTTTCCTTCCTTGTCGCTCACGCCGAGCCGCCCGACGAGCCTATGCCCGGCTCACCGCCATCAAGAATGTGCACTGCAGCACCAGCATACCCGTCTTCCATGACTCCACCTACAACAACGCTTGTAGCTTGTATAAACATGAGTCCGTCCTCTCACCAGTCATAACAGTCTTTCCGTCCTTCATGATATTTATGGTCTTCCCATCAGGATCACCTTGATATAACAATCCTTCCTTATGTAGGCTCCCAAGCGAAATCAGACTCCTTAGCCCTGGCACGTGTCTCACATCTCGAAGTAGCATCTCGTTTCCATCATACATCTTGAACTTGACATCACCCACTCCAACAACACAGTAACTCGTGTCATCACCCAAGTAAACAATGCCAAACTCACCAGATTTGTATAAAGAGAACCACTCCCGCTTCGATGTCACATGATAGGAACTAGCCAAGTCCAATATCCACGCTTCAACAGACTTCTCGTTAGACATCGTGAGTAGCTCAGGACTGTTACTATCTGAGTCATCACTGGTTGCTGCTAAACTTGCATATGCACTTCCCCTCTTCTTCAGTAACGGACAATCCCGATTAATATGCCCAATGTCATTACACTTAAAGCACCGTACCACCCTCTTCCCTCTGCTCTTCGACGACCCCATGTCCTTGTCATGCTTTGCCCTAACTAGCAAACCTTCACCATGAGAAGCCTCTGTTGCATTGTTAGTCTTTGATCTTCTCAAATCCCGCGCAAGCAACGCCGAAATTATCTCCTCAGTCTTGATGGTATCCTTGCCGTACGTTAGAGTAGTCACCACATGCTCATAAGACGGTGGAAGTGAGCTCAGAAGAATTATGGCTTTGTCTTCATTCTCCAGTTTCACATCTAACTTGCTTAGATCCGTGACCAACTGATTGAAGATGTCCACGTGCCTTCTAAGGTCTGACTCCTCTTGCATCTACAAACCATACAAATGTTGTTTGAGATACAACTTACTCATCAGCGACTTGGACATATATTGGGCTGTCAATTTGTCCCAAATTTTCTTCGGTGAATCTTCCTCCATGACATGGTACACGACCGAATCTGAGAGACATAATCATATTGTCGCAGCTGCCTGCGTCTTGATTTCCTCCCACTTGTCATCATCCATCTTTGTTGGTTTCATCTCAGTGAGAGCCCTAGATATCCCCTGTTACGCCAACAGATCCTTCACCCTCGTCTGCCAGAGAACGAAATTTCGGTGCCATCGAATTTCACATCATCAAATTTGGAAGCCATCGCCGACACCATCGACAATAATCAAATTAACCGACTGTCGCCTCGGTCAAATTTGATCTGCCCTGATTAAACCAACCCTCCTGGTCAGTCTAAACAGTACCCAACTCACGGTTAAACCAGCTGCAAGCCCCTACTTCGCGCACCTTGCTGGCTTCAATATAGTTGACCTGCCCGCCAAGCACCCGCGCTGCCACCCGCGACACGACGAGCTCCCTGTCCCTAGCCCAATTTTCACACACTTATGCACGCCTCCGCCTGAGCCGTTGTCTCTTCTCTGATCAATTTACTTCAGGCGCCTCCGTAGTGAACGCCTAAGCCCTTGGTGCCCAATTATTTCTTGTTGTTGATTCACGGCCTTACTCTCCTTGTGGTGTCTCCTTTTAAAGATGCATCCAGGATGTACTGGTTATTAGGCTAGACAACCGAATCTTAATTGACTCCGTATCTGTCTAGTCGCCCGGCCCCATACGATCTCCACGCAAGTCACGACTCCGAGTTAAAAACCAACTCTGCAGTCATATCATCACCAGCAACAAAAACACACTCCTTTGCTTAGCATCCGACCTCTCCACGTCTTGGACCTGTGCCTATCTATCCGGCTACGTAGCTGCCTCCAAGCCACAAAAAATAATCAAGGTTCTTTCTGTGCATTAATGGTCACTTGATACACATGCATATGCACTGCATGCAGGCCTGACATGGCCAATCCAATGCGTCAGTAACTTTTGTATTCTTTGTCTTCTATGCTGCTACATCCGTGGACCAGTATTGCACATCTCGCTCAAGTCTCACGTGCAGCCCCCGTGCGTGGTGCACGTAACTGCGCCCTCGCATACCACCTGTATGCGAGCCGTGCTCCACCTTGGACTCATCACCAACAAATAATTGCACACCCTACCGCGAAGCTGTCCTCGTGTAGCAATAAACCATCAGAACGCCATAGGTGATCCAAAACTAATGACAACACCGAGGCACGATATTTGTTACGATTCAGCCGAAGCCTACATCCCCAGGGCACTTATTACGGGCGCTTCTCCCCGATCCAGCATAATTACAGTGCATCCGGGTATCCATGACCATCGACCGACAAGACCGGCCAGTCGTACCCACACTTATGCTACTCGTACCCACACTTATGCTACTGTCACCATGTGGTTACAACCGGTGTGCCCCTCTATTTAAGAGAGAGCCTAGGACAGAGTTCGACACTAACTCTATCCTAACACCTACTACAACTCTAAGTCCTAAACTGTAACCAACCATGTACACATATTCGACGCAAACTCTAACAATATATATGATCATTAAATCCTATATTGCACCATCTAATACAAGATTAACGGTCGAACGACTAGGAGATGAATAAAGTGGAAGGACTGAGCAATCCAATGTAATGCAATCCTGACACCTACAGCTTGGGCGGTTGAGCCGTGCACTGGGATCCGCCCACCTTCCACTACACCCGTAAATCCTCAGCTCGGACCGCCTACTCGCGACCACCCGAAGCACGCACAACGCCACAAGCCAATCCACCCACAAACCAAGCAGCAGCAGCTTATCCACTTACAGCGGTCGGCTGCCGGTAGGGCGGCCCGGTCCTCCTCCCCTGGCCTTCGTCGCGCCCGCCGGCGGCGGGGTCCCAGCGAGGCGCGGCCCGAGGCGGAGGGAGAAGGCTCCCGCCATGGCCGCTCCTTAGCCCGCAGGCTCCGCGTCGCGGCGGTGGAGGTGAACACGGGCGCCGAGAATGAGATAAGCGGAGCTCGCAGTCGCAGCGTTGTGGAGTTTTTGGGAGGGGAGGCCGTGTACCATATCCTGACTGTTCGTGCTGATCCAACGGTCTAGAGTGTGGGATAGGCCAGGCCCGGTTGATATTTTAGGCTTTACTGCCTCTAATTGGGCCTGGCCTTACAGAATGTAACTCGGCCTGCTAATCTAGAAAGGCCTAGGTGGTTTCGCAGTTTGGTTCTCTACCCTAATCAAATTATTAGAAATGTTAAATCTTCAAATTTTGGTACTGGCATTAGAGTATAGATACCTCAACTATGTTGGTTTGGGCAAAAGTTAACTTCAATCCAAACACCATGTGTATTTATCTTACTACTTTAAAAAGAGATCATTCGTCTACCCCTTTCTAAGTTGCACGCTAGGGCGCAACCATCATCGCCCTATAAAAAACCAAGTAAGTGCCATTTAAAACGGCTTTTGGCTTCTAACATCTTTATCATTTTCCGTTATCATGCTTTTCTAAACGTAAAACGGTGTGTTTTTTGAAAAACTTTCTATATGAAAGTATCCTTAAAAAATCAAATAGATTCATTTTCAAGTTTATAATAGTTAATACTTAATTAATCATACGCTAATAACGTTTCTTGTTTTGCGTGTGGCTTATAAGCCACACATATAAGATGATTCAAACACCCCCTAACACGTGCTTTCTACTCTATCCACTCCTCGCTATTTCAATCACATGGACCTATGAGGTTCATGAAAGAAACTAATCTCTATAAATTTATTGCTGTTGCAATGCTTATGGACATCTTACCGAGTATGATAAAGTTGCAATACCAGTATTTAGGAGTGCAAGATTTGGTAGCAAACAAATTGAACCCTAACTCCTTAGATTTGCTTAAAATGGCAGAAACAAACTCACAGATTTCCTATTGAATAACGCAAAAGCTCCTAAGTGCGCATGTGCCCGAGCTGCCCCCACGTGCACAATAAAAAAATAAAATATTTTAAAAAATAAAAATATTAAAAATTGAGTAACTTTATACCACTATTTTGAAACTTTCAATTTTCAAAACTTTTAACTCAAATTTTAAAACTATCAACTAAAAATTTTAAAAAATATACTCAAATTTTGAAATTTTCAACCCAAAATTTAAAACTTTTAATTAGATTTTCAAAACTTTCAACTGAATTCTAAAACTTTTAACTTTGCTTATTTATTTATTATTTTATAATTATAAATTATGAATAACTAATGATGGTAATTAGAAAAGTGATTAGCGTTAATGGTCTTGTACTGCGACATATGGACGGCGTGCACGGGTAGCTTCACCCTGAAAATAAGGCTTGGTAGATAAAATCATATATCCACAATTCTACGAGCTATCAGCACCAAAGGGGATTCCATATTGAGATCGATTACGATGAATTTACATTTTTTTTATGTAAGAACTAGGGTCTATTTTTAATTTTTCATTTATTTAATTAACAATTACTCCTACATTATTTTACATGAAATCTGACAACCCTATGCTCTATTCCTCCAAGTAGGCCCGAGCCGGTCATAAATCTCCCTACCTCTAAACTCTAGACTTTGGTGGGTTGTGGCACGGGACTTGAAGGCGACCTGGAATTTGGAAGGCTGGAAATCAATTCGTTGGCTTGTATACTTTGGTGCTACTTATGCCGTGTTGCTCCCATCCGAAAATATCGTATAAAAAATAGTAATGGCACATATGTCTAAAGTCACGACGACTTTGGAGCGGCATGACCATAATTTTTTCAACATCTCAAGGTCATAAGGTGGCAACATCGTCGCTGAGCGTTCCATTTGGCAGATTCAGGTCGGCAGCAATGCAACAGTCTCTCTTCAGGGGCGGATCTGCCACCGGGGCGGGGGGCTCGAGCCCCTCCTACTCTAGCCATGTCCGTGGAGCCCCCTCAGCCCCCCTTAAAAATCTATGGCAATGGAGATAGAAAAGAAGGGACTGAGAGAAAATAAGGAGGCCAGCCCCTCCAAAATATTTTTTCTAGATCCACTCTTCAGGTCGGCTCCGTATGTCGGCACTGATCAATAGCCACAACATTGATCAACAACGGTCTCTGTCTTCTATTCTATGTCTTCGCTAATGAACACCGATCGTAACATATTTGTCCATGGTCCTTCCAGACAGTAACAAAGAGACTGCTCTTGGTGATGGGACACATATTATCTGTAAAAAATTTGACCTTGCAGCACATGTTGGTTGTACTACATTTGGCCCTGTTCGGCACCACTAAAAGCCAGCAGCTTCTTCTCTTCTTTTTCACACACGCGTTTTCCAGAATAATAAACGGTGCGTTTTTTTAAAAATTTTCTATATAAAAATAACTTAAAAAAGCAAATAGATCTATTTTTAACTTTTTAATAGTAAATACTTAATTAATCACGTGCTAATAATGTTTCTCGTTTACGTGTCACTTATTTAAGCTGCTTAAGTGCTTAAGTGAAGCTGCCGAACAGGGCCGACAGCCTGGAGAAGTACATGCAAGAATATCATTAACTATGCCATGGATACATGGTATCGCAAAGAAAATTATTATCATACAACTCCTCTACAAATCTAATGTCAATGTTTTTAATCCTGGTCTAAAAGAAGGCAATACTGTCAATCAAGCCGAGGGTACAGCATCAAGTACATGTACATCGAAGGGCATCATTCTGGAAATGGGACCAGGGAATTGGAATACATATGTGCTCTATCTTTTCTTCTCATCAACATACTACTGTCAGTGCCATGCAGAAGCAGATATCAACTTCCTGTTCTTCCAGCCGAGAAGCATCGCGCCGTCCTTCTCCTCCAATGTGTATTTGTCGGAGTAGCGCGCCAGAAGCTCCTTTATCACTGAGTTAACGTAGGAGCTCAACGGGTACGGCCTGAAGCCAGCCATGGTCAGCCTTGATTTCCACTTGCCAAGGAGCTCATGCCTCTCCACCCTGTCCTTCCCCTCGCAGGCGATGATGTTGACGATGTCCTTGGCAAGGCAGTGCTGCTCGACGCTTATCCTCTCCTTGTTGTCCCGTGACAAGTTGGCATCAATTGACTCAAACATGGCAGAGTAGTAGTCCATGGTCTCACCAAACCTCATCAAGAAAGGTGTTGTGTTGGTGTGTGATTCCTGCTCTACCAATGTAGTCACCTTCGGGGACAGCCCTTTCACCATCCGGAGCAACCCATCGCGTGGGTTGTTGACATCCACACTCTCATCTGGGGTGTGGTGTAGCTGGAGGGTGAAGTTGACAGCCAGTGCTTCACCCTGTCTAATCTCAAGCATCTCTTCCGTAACTTGAGTGGCATAGACAGGTAGAGGCGTAAACTCCAGAGGTATATTGAATTCTTCAGACATGCTTTTCAACATTTTCCCCACAATATCCAGACCTTCACCACGAGCATACTCTGACACTGGATCATCTATCCCAGTGATCCGCACATGAGGAGGACCACCAGGCCTTGCAGCTAATGCTTGTATCAGCGTGATCCATTGAGTGCCTTGAGCAATCTGAAAATCAATTATGTGGATATTGTTCTCACTTCTCAATGCTTCTGCAATTGCTCCATTGGCTGCCATATAGCCAAACTTGAAGTAAGGACAGATATTGTATAAAATTTTCATGTAGGACAGAAGCTCCTTGCTCTCTGGCTCACGGCACTTTAGAGCACGGTAGATGTTTGTACCAGAGTTACCATGTCTAGCAACTAAACCCTCAAGTAGGTAAGCACCAAGACGTTGGATTGGTTCCCCGTTGATTGAAACCACTCCACGAGCCTCCTGAACAAGCTTATGGAACTCCTCTGTCCTGTCCTCACTCAAAGCCTCAGCGCACCTGGTTAATAGCTGCTTCACAATTGTCTGAGGGTCCTCCCTTAACTCCCTCTGACGTTTCTCTGGACGGAATTCATAGCTTGCTGTGGGGTATCCACCAGATGCAAATTGTGGCCGGCCAACTCCAGGTAACGGCTGCCGTGATTCATGACTCCATGTTCTCGACCGCTGCCTTACAAGCTGAGCAGGCTTGATTTCCTCAAACTCGTGTTTGGTGCTAGTTGTTGCATCATCTGTATCAGGTGCCATCAGAACAGTCTCAATCTCCCGTAAGGCGTGTTGCATATTATGTCTTGATGTAGCATACAACGGATCAGCTCCCACTTGGATGTTCTCCCGGAGAAGGATACCTGCCTGCCTGTATGAGCTGTCTGCTTCCAATGGGGAGATTGGTTGGGCTGAAATGGTTTCTGTAGAGCTCTGGTTATCTGGAGTGTTGGTAAGAGCAGACAAATTGTCACACTCAAACTGGGAAGAGAGAGGAGTGTATGGGGAATCGCTGAACTCGTACTTCAGTGGATTAGCTTGCCAGGGAGAGTTTTGCAAGTTGTTCTCTGTAGGAATTTCGTACACAACGTTAGCACCGCTCAATCTGTACTTTAATAACTGGTGCAAGTCCATAATAAATGAACGGAGATTAGTTGTTCATGACCTGTACATAGGAAAAGAAGGGAAACTATAAACCATTTATTCCATGGAAGGTGGTAAAAACAAACAAGCAGAATAGAACATTTTGCTATATCAGCGCAATTTCCCACATATAAATCAAAGCAAGAAAGAAAAGCACATCAAACAGACAACAAACATTGCATACAAAACACAGCCTGGTTATCATGAAGATGTATGGAATTGGTGCAAATGACTAGTCTGTCACTGCATTATGATTATCAGGACATGTCACATGTGGAACAAGATGAATCAATCAGACTGAGATAAGACTAAAAAAGTTTGCGCAAGTGCGTCCATAACAGTGTGTAAATGTTATCATCGAGATGGCATATAAATATCTGATTAAACATTTGCAGTTTTTAAGGAAAGCATAACATGAATTTGCATATGCACCAAAAAGAGGAAATATCATGTCTTAACTAGCAAAGAATACTAAATTAAACTGGAGCTACTTCAGACCAGGATGAAATTAGTGCTAACAATGTAAGATGAATTTTCGGCATTAGCATCCGCGATTTCTTACATGCTAAAATTAAACACTCACGAGCCCATTGTTTTTCTTTTATTTTTATCAAAACCAACTTAAAATAATTTAGTGACTATTCTGCCTGGCATTCATCTATAAATAGAGCACAGTTTGTAAAGTACTCCTAGCTCTCTAGAGTTCTGCATAAACCAAACTGTTTCTCTGTCAAGGTGTCCCCGTCATCTCTTTAAATTTTAATCACTCTATCCTTCTTTCCTCAAGCTTAAAGGAGAACCAGAGAAGTCAAAATAGAACATTTCAGTCAATCATGAATTCATGAGTGGGTCAAAGAACAAGTTCCAGCCTGTACCATAATATAGGAAGAAAGTTTGCAAAGCAAACAACATAACAAGAGTGTGCCTTCCAGTCAACATGCCAATTGACTAGCATCCCATCACGTTATGATCTTAGACACTACTATGTTATACTATTCTGGTAAAGGGTATTAGATCTTCATTCCAATCTTATTTAAAGTAGATCAAGACAAATTGATAGCAATTCTCTTACTTAACTCCACCTTTGCATCACATACCGTGTGCTCCCAACTCCAAAAGGAAGAACATTGTCTATGAAACATCCCAATCACACCCGCATAACTCCAATTAATCTAGCCAATGTCAAACTCAGCCACATAGCATGAAACTAGAGGACAATGAGCACCGAAGAAAGGAAGCTATTCTAAGTACTACCGAGAAGAACCAGCCTAACAAGGAGGTTTGCAGAGCAAACAACAGGAGAACAAAAGATAGTTTAAAAAATCTTACATCCCCCATCAAAATATCCATCAACTGCCCTCACAATTAAGATAAACAGACTCAAACATTCTCTAGTTGGTTGAAGACAATTGACGTGGACTGTTTATTGATCCTTCAAGACACATAATTAGGACCAATCTTAAGCAGACTATAAGATTCTCTGGTTGGATGAAGACGATTGACCAACCTTGTTGTTTGACTATTGGTCTAGCGCCCCTCTGAATTCGAAGAAGGTACCTCCCAACAAGAAGTTTGACCAATCAACCGTGTGGAATCAACGTCGCCTTCATCACTCAAACAAGAAGGCAACTTGTACAGTCTATGCAGTAAGCAAAGGATTGAAATTTCTGGGATCCTGGAAGCTGGTTGACAATGCTAAAAATTATATAAAATTGCACGCCCTAGTCACAGAACAACCTTGATTTGTTCTTCTCTGGGAGCACTTTAAGCCAGCAAGAAAATTTTTCTGATGGATTGTCATCAAGAAAGGTAAGCTAATTGACTAATCAGGTGAAACATAGTATTTTCTAAGTTATGTCCTAATCAAACAAACAAAGGGATCATGGTTACACAGGCAAAAACTGTTACTGCCACTTGGTGGTACTGCATCAATACTGTATGCTTCCATCATTCAATGTTTCCACAAGCCAACCAGCGGCAAGGGTAGCTCAGTTTCAACAAAGGGATCACTAACTTGATGGATATAATTAGCCTTCACTTCACGTCCTCGAGTTACCCGTGTAGATAATAAATACCAGCCAGAAATGCACGCGGCGCAGTTAAGAACCAACCAAACGAACCGTCAATCAGCGACGATTCAGAACCAAATTAGCAGAACAGAATTGCAAAATCTGCATCCAGCTCAAGTGTCGAGCATACACAAGGCACAGAAATTCGCCAATCCCGAAAATGGAAGCGCCCTCTCGTCCTCAACACCGAAATGCTCTCAACCGCGATGCTAAACAGATCGAATCGGCTCAAACCAACAAAAATCCTCGCCAAATTTGTCCACTAACTAGCTCACCAACTGAACCCACCGAAAGGAACCCATCTACCCGCCGAAAAATCACCGGACTTCCACCGGAGAACCGCTCAGGGACGCCGCCTTGACGCTCCCGAAGCGATCGAACCACGCCCAAAACAAACCCACCGATAAATACCAAGCACCCAAAAAAGCACAAAAAATTCGACACACTAAGCCAAATCAACCCACAGCAGCACGGAATCCAACAAGGTACGAGGACGAGAGCTCTCACCTCCTCCGATCTGCACAGCCCGATGCGGCGATGCCCCGATCCACTTCCACCACCTCTCTCTCTTTAACTTTTCTTCTTCTCTCTCCCTCTCCCTCTCTCTGCTGCTGGTTCTCGTGTCCTAATCCTTTCTCCTCTTTTTGTGTGCGCGATAATTATATCTCTCAGCCGAGAGCTAGAGAGAGAAGGGAAAAAAACACTGAGATGCCACGCATTATATACTCTCTCTTCCCCGACGGCAACTGTACCCTCGCCCCTGACGCCGTCACGGCCACGTCCCCCGCGGCGGTCAGCGCTCCCGCGTCGTGACGCCGTGGGCCCGTACCACTGACGGCGGGCGTCGGGGACCAGGCGCTCCCCTTCTCCACCGCCCGATCGCGATCCGACGGCGGAGAGGCCCAGTCACGTGCGGCGCGCGGGGGAAGGGGCGCGCCACGGCACACGCGGCGCGGACACGTACGCGGTCGCGCCTTTGACCTGACGTGGATGGGGTTTGAACGCCGCTCCCCGCCGTCGGATCGGGATCGGACGGCTGTCCCGCGGGCTGGGCCCGCCACGGGCTCGTCCCTTTGACGGTTGGGCGTCCTCGACCGTCCGATGAGGCGCGGGTGGTGGGGGGGGGGGGGGGGGAGGGGATAAGATGGTGTGACGTGGGGCCCACCACGAGGAAGCCGACAAAGGAGGGTGAGGTGATTGCTTTGCCTGGGTGGCTTCCATTTCGACGAGAGAATGCGATGCCTCTCTCTCCTCCGTTGGTTCAAATTCTCCCCCAATTTACCAAAATTTAAATTCCTATGCGTTCGAATGCGTCTGCGGTTCCTCATTCCAGCGGATTTGCACACGCCGTAAACTTGTTTTTTCAAAACCACGAGCTGGCAAAACTGGTAGCTTGGACCGCATCTCACACGCTTCAACGCTCCATGAATCATGAACCGACCAGGACCGTATGTGACCAAGACAAGACTACTATGTTTTTTATTTATTTATCGGATTATTGAGATATTACTCTGCGCTTAAAAAAAGCACTGTATTGTGTAGGATACCTGTTAAGTTTATTTATAAAAATATTTACTTTATTTTATAATTAAATAGATAATTTATTATAATAATTCCCTCCATAATCTAAATCAGACGAAACGTACGTTCTCGACGAGGAAAAGGGAGAATTGGGAAAGACAACTGAGGTGTGAACAGGGCAGGAACTCGGCCTTCTAGAAGGGCACGAGCGCGAACCAGACGGATCCGTACGCCGCGTTCTGGATCCCGACGAGCAGCTGCCAGTGGGCCCTCGCCCACTTCCGGAGTTCCGCCTGGTGGGGCCATCACCTTCCCAGAATGAGCGCGCTGACGTCGTCACCGATGCGGATTGGACGTTGCAGAACAAAAGGCGGATAGCCGCTAGCTCGAGTGCTCTGCGAACTTTTCTTTTTCTGACTCTGAAAACTTTTATACTATTCCCTCTGTAACATAACGGTAGAACTTTTCTATTTTTTTTTTAAAAAATAAGTTTGGAATAAGAAATAGTTATGGTTGATTGAGACAGAAAGATAGGTGAAAAAAATTAATAGAGAGATAATTGTTATTGTTTAATAGGTGAAGAAGTAGTAGTATTTTAGGATAAATTTAAATGACAAAAATAATAGTACTATGATACGGAAGGAGTAGTAAAATATTTATTTATATATTTTTTAATATAAAGTTTAAGTTATAAATTCTTTGAGCCTTGTCTAAAACATATTATTCACCAGATTATTTATATAAATTATTTAAAGATTAAAAAAACTTAACTAAGGAGTACCGTAATAAGGAGTACCTTATCACAAGTGATCTAAACAATATATTAGATTTTTCTTAAAAACAATTTTTAAAACAAAACTATAGGTTAAATAATTTATGGGCAATAACTCGGTCAAGTAGATGAAACTATCCGGCCTTATCTGTTTGCACTGAGACCACGTACTCTGCTCCTGCTGAAGAAAATCAGAACCATTTTTGCGAAATATGGCAGAGAAAGAGAGATGTTGTATTGCTTTATTTATGCCTTTCGAGAGTGCTGTCACATCAGCTCCTCTATCTCAGCTTCTATGGTACTCATGTCTTGTCGTTGAAGAGAGATGGGTTGATTACAGTGCAAGCGATTAGGGATGGTTGGGTTACGAGGAAATTCCTTGTCATCGAGTCAAGTTAAGGACAGATTACCAACTGTGCACCACTGCACCTGCAGTAGCGGATGCATCTAGGCTCACCCCTAACAAAATTACAATTAACATTCCGATTAATTGCCTGGAGGCTGGAGTAATGCAGTTTTAGCGGCAGCTGACAAAAACATGGTAGACGAAGACGCTTTGGAGTATCATGTAACGCGTAATTAGCCGTGTGCCGACCTTGTTAATCACCCAATAGGGCAATGACATGCATGAGAAACATGTGCGCTATCAGTTGATCAACAGCCAAAAAACGGCTGATATGGTATAATGCACGCATGTGAGAAGATGACCCCAGCAGTCCAGCCAGATCGATTCAAAACTACAAAGGAATAATAATATGATAGTGTATTTTTTGCGAGAAAATAATATGTAAAGTTTTGGTTAACATTTTCTTCAAAAGATCCCATAACTGGTATAGGTACATGTTTTTTTTTTTGCACCATTGAGTTGCACTCATGCCGTCGTCCCACACGACTATACGTGAGTGCCTGTGCCACAGTCGTCTTCTCCTTGTGTCTGATTGCATCTGCGTGATCCACGCTGGTGAATGGCGTTTGGTGATTTGGTCCCTGTAGATGTCCAGAAAATAGAAATCATATATAACAGATTGTTTCTGAGAAAGTCTTCTGATTTCGGCTGCCCATTAAATTCAACAGTCGTTCTCCACAGTATACATAAATATCCTTTTTAAGATATTACAGCTATAGTACATCTAAATATCTTTTTTATTAATCGTGAAAAATAATCATTTTAAAGATATTATAATATGAGACATGTACTAAACATGCATACTAAGATATAGTTTAGGGCCTTTTCCAGAAATTTGGGGCCTCGAGACGAAGCGTAAATTGGGACCCTAAATTTGATTCAAATGTCTAAGGCTACTATTCAACAATTTCTAGTATTCTACCCACTATCTCAACTTACCAGTTGCCACTTTATCAGAGTAGGATCATCTAGTGGTCAAGCTAGGCCGATTGAGGAGTCGAGGACGAGGAGGAGGCAGAACCGCTGGGCCTCGGTAGCAACCGCCTACTAGCCGGTGGCTACTCAGCCTTGCCCTAACACGTCGCCTTGCCTAGGTCGTTGCTGCTTGTCGTAAATCCTGACACGTCGTCGTCTCGTTGAATTGCAGAAGGGCCACGCTCTTGCCGCTCGGAGGAATTGGGATCGACAATCGCGACGTGAACTAACCAACGAGACATCTAGCGATTTCCGTTCTCGCCTCTTGAGCTCTTGGCCTACGCTCGCTGCTCAGCCGACCCACATGACTGCTGCAGACGGCAGGCCGTAAATGCAGCCTGGGCTAGTGGCCCACTCCGATTTGGGGCCCCCCAGAAATTAGGGGCCCTGTGCAGCTGCCAATCTCGCTCCCCGCCTTCGACAGCCCTGGTAAAATTTGAAGGTGAGGGAAGAGGAAGAAGAAGATCACGCAAAATGAGGTGAGCCATTAGCGTATGATGAATTGAGTATTAATTATTTTAAACTTGAAAAATAGATTAATATGATTTTTAAAGCACTTTTAGATAGAAAATTTTTACAAAAAACACACCGTTTAGTAGTTTAGGAAACATGTTCAAGAAAAACGAGAGGCCTTTTTACCTTTCACCTAAATGCGAACGCTCCCTAAGGATATAGGGAATCAAGGGCGTGTGCATATCATAGGGTTGTTTATGGTTCGAGCTAGAAGCAGTCAACCCATCAAACCGGCCCAACCCAAACCGGACTAACACTTTGGGTTGGATTGGGTGAGGTTGGGTTTTGGGCTGACCCATTCAACGACCCATCGTTACTCTTCCACTCAGCCCATCGTCTAATGGCAATGATTGTTTGGCCGACAGCTAATAACATATAAAATGGTATATAAGCAATCTAAAAATAATTTATAAGTAAAACTTTGATATTTATGTTATTTATGGTTTAAAAGAAAATACTGAAACTACGATGAAAAACCACAAAATCAATTCTAAAATTAAGTTTTAAAATTCAAATTTTCACGGCAGCTTATAAACTGAGAGGCAAACAATGAGAGTGTATATATCAGTTTAAACTTAACACGTGAAAAGTATGCGGCCTACTACATAGTATTAATTAGGGTTAGGCCTAGGAATACATACTACTCCGTCCTAAAATATAAGGCCATTCATAGTGGTATGTTTTATTTTTAGTTTTCATAAGTGTCATATAAGCAAAAGTACATTTAGTTGACGGTTGAAAAAACTCATACAACGCATTGTTTTGTTTTGTTGTTTCATAGACAATGCAAGAGACAAGCTATATTAAAAATAGTGTACACATGGTTTCATTTAGATAAAAGTTATTTCATCTCTCTTTATTAATTCTTGTCATATCATAAAGAATGAAACTCCCATTGAGAGCGGCCTAAGAAGTTTTGAGGTTGGGCACAAGTATTAAGAAAGTAGGTGAAATTAAATTGGGGAAGGTTGTGATTGGTTGAGAAGAGTAAGTAGCTGGAGAAATTAAAAGATGAAATGTTCCGATTGGTTAAGCAGAAAATATAGGTGATGAAGTTATTATATTTTAGAATAAATTTTAAATTCTAAAAATTATTATATTTTGAGATGGTGGGAGAACAAAGGTTTGCCCGGCGAGAATGGTAGCACCCTAGCATGTATGCTTCTGTCGATTGTGTACCGGTCGCTTGTTGCCCTCATGCAAGCTACAAGTAACCTAGTGTGATAAGAACCAACAACACACAAAAAAGAAAGAAGGAACAGAACAAAACAACTAATCTAGCTACTATTGCAACTTGCAAGTTATTAGTACGATGTTGTCCATGCATGAATGCATCTTACTCCTATTCATCCGTCCAAACAAATCTTTGTGTGACCCACCAGATCGGAGTATCTTTGTAAAAAGGAGATAACGATCTATCTCGATTCAACGCTCATCACCTCGTGCGAATCAATCTGTGGTCATGATCTCTCCCGCAGTTTTTGGCACCCTCCGAATCCCCCGCTCTACATATATCCAATTCTCCGGTATACATCCAAAGCATCTATTTACTGCAATTTCCTTCATCATCGCATGTGCGGCGCCAAGCTGCCATCGTCGCTCAAAGGCCACCCATCCGCCACGTCCAGAACCAAACACTCCATGATATCCATGAGACCATGATGCATTGATGCTGTCATGAAGCATCTCCAGCAGGGACCCTAAATACAGTCCCCAAACAGTTTTTGGGTGGTGGGACAAAAAATTTAGGTCCAGCAGGAACCCTAATAGAGCCCCTAAAATGAGGAGGCCCCCAAATCCAACCCTCAAGCCCCCAGTCCTGGGGGCTCTATACCACGGTCCCTATCGACGTTTTTTTGGCGCGATGACAATTCCTCCTGCCTGCACGCCGCCTCCCGCCGAACTCCTGCGCCGCCACCTCCCGCCCGGCCTCCTGCGCGCCGCCCTGCCCGCCGGCCTCCTGCGCCGCGCCGCTCGACCTCCCGCGCCCCGGCCTCCCGCTCGCCGGCCTCCCGCGCCCTGCCCTTCGGCGCGCCGCCCTCCCGCGTGCCGGCCTCCCGCGCCCTGCCTCCCGCGCCCCGGCCTCCCGCTCGCCGGCCTCCCGCGCCTCGGCCTCCCGCGCCCTGCCTCCCGCGTGCCGCCCTCCTGCTCGTCGGCCTCCCGCGCCCTGGCCTCCCGGCGCGCCCCGGCGGCCTCCCGCGCGCCGGCCTCCCGCGCCCTGCCTCCCGCGTGCCGCCCTCCTGCACCCCGGCCTCCCGCGTCCCGGCCTCCCGGCGCGTCCCGGCAGCCTCCCGCGCGTGGCTTCCCGCGCGCCGGCCTCCCGCGCCCCGCCTCCCCCGCGCCGCCCTCCTGCGCCCTGGCCTCCCGCCCGCCGGCGCGGCCTGCGCCCTGGCCTCTCGCGCGCCGCCCTCCTGCTCTAAATTCTTATAAATATTTATGTTTTAATTATAGTGTTAAACTAGACATATACATATAGTCTACGGTGAAAAATAATAGAAAAAGAAATAAGGGCTGAGAAATGGGGGCTGTTGCTGGAGTTCGGAGCATTTTTAGGGTCCAAAGAAAATAGGGGCAGCCCCCATTTAACATTTGGGGGCTCTAAAATAGGGGCTATTGCTAGAGATGCTCAGTTGCTACACATGTAGTATTTGCTCGCGAATCCACCGGCGCGCGCGGCGCGTATATATCCGAAAACTCAGCAGCTTGCATTTTCAAAATACATCATTTTCAAGCGTGCATGCCAGCAACATTGTGTTAACTCCTGAAAATGGCACTAAGAAAAATGTATAAAAAGTAGAAGTTAAATTTGGAAAGAAGACCTGAGTCTTCTGTATGAGGCATGTTCGACCGCTTACTGAACGCTTGTCAGACTGACGGTATACGGGGGTCAGATCAGCAGGACGAGTCCGAGTCCTGTTCAAATTTCTATCGTGTTTCCTTCTGTGTGTATAGGGTTTAATGGGTTCTAATTGACTTCTAATCCTACTAGGAAGTGAAAAAGACTCAGAAATGCAAGACCAACCCCTTTATAAGGGCTATGGCCGGTTCAATTGAAAGACATATAATTAACCAACAACACAATATGCAATTTAGCCAATTGAATCGTTCTTTCAGCTTTACATATACTTTTTGTCTAGTTTTTAGCCTAGTTCATCCATCTTTGTTAATTTGCGCTGTAAATCCTTTGTCTTCGCTACGAGATTGCGAGTTACCCCTGTAGATTTGTCTCGTAAACTTTCCGGTCCGCACACGAGACGGGTGATTATCCCAATTAATTGGAATCAGCTCTGCAAACTTTTTCCTTGCGGAGGCAAGGTTGACCTTCACAAACTTTTTCCGGGACAATTCACAACTTGAGGAAGCTCGCGGGCGATGCCTAACCAGGAGGTTTCCCTCAAAGAGAAATAAGCCCCAAATAGCTAATTCGCGTCCATCCTCAAGTGGACAAGATCATCCTAACCTTCTCTCAACAAAATTCACTCAAATCCCTACTAGATCCTCACAAGAATCATAAAGGTGGCACTAGAATTAGTTGGGAGATCTCAAAGGATCTTAGGAGAAGTTAGGAGACAGTGGAATCAAAGTGAAATGGCCAACCAACGACTCAAAAAAAGGTTTGGGCTTTATAGGCATTGGCATACGTCATTTAGCCGTTACTCCCAGATTTTGGCCAGGAGGTTCCAACCCCAGGGGTAGGAACCTCCGGCTAACACTTAGCCGCTGGCTGACATGGTTGGTCGGAGCCTCCGACCCCAAGGGTAGGAGTCTCTGACCCTAACACTGAAACTGCCCTAACCCAAGTGTAAATGTTATGCCAAAGTGATAAACTCTTAGCTATTTGGATCTTAAGAACTTGTATGGTCTTAAAACACTGTTCGCAACCCGTCTTGATAGTACGGTTTTCCTTCGACTCAAAAGAAATTTCAAAAGAAGTTAAAATAAACTCCGAGTCGATTCGCTGCTTTGCGTCATGTTTTTGTGGGGGTCTCCATGCACCACACCAAGCAACCTGGGACTAATCCCTGCATATTTCTCGATAAATTCATTAGTCCCTTAAATGTTGTATCATTAATCCATCAAAACCCACTTAAGGGGCTAGATGCACTTTTAGAACAGCGGGAGGTTGAGGAACAAATATTGGCAATGATAAGTCAATGCTCGAGCGCTATGTTAGGACTCGCCAAGGTGTCTCTAAAAGAGACATCCCTCTTTCCCGAATCGTTGTCTCGGATGAGGTAACTCTTAAGCTTGATGACTTATCCCTTGCTATCCATAAACTTGTTGCTAGCTCCGTAGATAGGTCAATTTGCGTTGGCCAATCAATTGGATGCCACTATAAGTTCTTTCTTTGATAGTAGGATGGAGAAAATTTCCAAAGCATCTATTTACCGCACTTTTCTTCATCATCGCAGGTACGGCGCCAAGTTGCTGTCGTCGCCAAAAGGCCACCCATCCGCCACGTCAAGAACCAAACACCCCATGATATCCATGAGACCATGATGCATTGATGTTGCCGTGGCCTAGCTAGCTGCTACACATGTTGTATTTGCTCGTGAATCTACTGGCGCGCGCGGCGCATATATATCCGAAAACCCAGCAGCTTGCATTGTCTAAATACAACATTTTGAAGCGCGTGTGCCAGCAACATTGTGTTAACACCCGAAATTGGCACTAAGAAAAATGTATGAAAAGTGGAAGCTAAATTTAGAAAGAAGAACCGAGCCTTATGTATGAGGCCGGTCTGACCGTCTCTTGGGCGCCGGTCGGACCGGCCGACCCGATGGTGTCGATGTTTTACACCGGCAATAAATATATGGGGCTACTTGGCGGATGGAAACTTGATGGATTGCAAAGGAACACAGAGAGATTTTATACTGGTTCAGGCCCTCGATGTGAGGTAATACCCTACATCCAGTTGTGGAGTTATTCCTTTGAGGATTTGTGGTGGTGATTCTAGTGAACCAACTCAACCTGCCCTCAGGGGGCGCCCTGCCTCCCCTTATATACTAGGGGACAGGGTTACAAGGTAGGAGTTCCAACCGGATTACGGCCAAGGGATCTCCTCTTAGAGATATAACGCACCCAACTAGGACTGTATTTTCCTTATCGTATAAGGCAAAGTCTGCCGAGTGTGGCTATATCCCTAATTACAAGGCTAGGCCCATCCTCTATCCGAGCGGCCCATATGCTTGTCATGAGGTACCCAGGGCCCATGGCATCCACAGTAGCCCCTAAGACCTTCATAGTTGAGTCACAGCTGATGCCAAGTGCTCATCCTCCACAGTGAAGTCTTCCCGAGTGCGTTGCTCCCGAGTACTATTTATCCAAGTGAGTCTTCTTCCCGAGTCCTGCTTCATGTCAGCTGGCAGCGAGGCTATGAAGGGCTTCATGTAGATATATGAATAGTGTGCGCCGAATAGGTGCACCTATTAGGTGTAGCCCCCGACTTTGTGCTTAATTGTGAAGACAATTAAACATAAAGTCAAAGATCTTTAACCTTGTAGTCTTTCCCGAGTAGTATACTACTGGTATATGAGACTCTTCGGTATCATGTCAACCGGAATATAATTTTATAGTCTTGCCGAGTAGGGAACTACTCGTATGTAGGACTCTTCGACTTCATGTCAGTTGGAATGTATGTTTATAGTTGTCGGAGGAGGAATCTCCAACGGCGGGGAGTCTGGAGACCCCCCTTTTGAGTTCGGCCAGGGGAGTTGTCCCAGGACGGCTGCGGCGTCCGGTGGATATGTGCTCGGGCCCGGAGACCTGAGCTGAGAGATGTGGCACACAAGTGAGACAGGAGGAGGTAGACAGGTTCGGGCCGCGCGGAGGCGTAATACCCTACTCCTGTGTGTTTTGCTATGTGGAGATGAATATGGTATGCTTGTTACAAGGAGCTCTCAAGGGACGCAGGAGCTAGCGCAAGCTCGGGAAGGAACTGGAGCCGCTTAGGAAGCTCTACCCCAAGCTAACTAAGTTGTGGAGGAAGCTCTCTCAGTCCTCTCCGTTGTCTAAGTTGTTTTTTTGTTGTCCCCTCTTTCTCTGGCATGGATCCTCCTTTTAGAGGTCAAGGGGAGTCCACAGTGCCAAGTATACATGAGAGAGCTGGCTATGATTTGTCTCGTCGCACGCATGCGGCCGCCTGCTGCGCCGCGCCGGAGGGACGTCTAGTCGCCGCCTGGCTCGGCTGCTGCATGTCTGGTCGGCACCTTGCCGGGCTGCTGTGGGCGGCTGGAGTGTGGAGATGTGACAGCGCGCGTCTCCGCTGCCAGAGTGTGGAGAATCGAGGCCCTCTCAGCCGAAAGTTCTCTGACGGCACTGAGAGGAGGCCCACGGAAGGCCATCATGATGGTGCGCGCATGTCCGACCGGGAGACAGGCGGGAGGCGCCCCGTCGTATCGCCATTAATGCGGGTAGCTGGGGAGCTGACCGCTCAAGCCGGCCTCATGCCCGGGGCGGAGAGCTCACCGAGCCCTCCGCACGCACGGGGCACCGAGAACCGGGCAGCGAGACCCGGGGCCCGGGAATGGAGCTTCCCGGGACCGGGGACGAGACCCGGGGCCCGGGCACGGAACCTGTGGGCCCCAGGACCGGGTGCAGAGGATTGCCCCTTCTGGAGAATGCCCCCGGGACCCGGGGTGGATGTGGGTGCCCGGAGAAGGCGCACCCGGGCTCGGGCAGTGCTCGGGCCCCAGGTACTTGGCGGGAAGAAGGTTGTGGCCGGCTGTCGCCGGTGCAGAATGTGGCCCCGGAGGAGCTGACGTGGCCGAAAATCCACGCGTCCCCGGAGAATGTGGGACCCCAATTCCCGTTTCGCCGACAATAGTCTTGCCGAGTAGTATGCTACTCGTATATGGGACTCTTCAGTTTCATGTCAGCTGAAAAGAGGGGTTTATAGTCTTTCCCGAGTGGCGTCCCACCCATAAGTTAGACTCCTCCGCGTCATGTTAGCGGGAATGAGAAATTTATAGTCTCTCCCGAGTAGTGCACTACTCGAAAGTTAGACTCCTCCGCATCATGTCAGCGGGAATAATGTTGCTCATGGCAACTGATGGCCACGCATGTAGGCCGAGTACCACTTTATGAAAATAAATCCATGGCGTGGCCAGGTGTACCTGAGAAAAATACCTGCATCCCCAATTTTAATGAAGACCAGCTTGTGATCCTTGTAAGTATATATCCTCGAGACCTGGTGGATAAAACAGATACCCAAACATATATGTTTAGCAATAAGGCTCTCATGAAGCATATCTGTTTACCTCATCGGCTCCTGTTGGTAGCACCAGCGCTATAATTTCAACTCAGCCTACGGGCGGCCCACATGGAGCATGCTACTGTAGGAACTCATATCTTGGTGGCTGGTACCAAATAGGCCGGCCTGAGCTGACCTACCCAGCATAGCTCTATAGAAGTATCATCCATCGCATGTCAGGATGAGTTTTTTGGTGTCGGTAACCGCAATCAGCCACAGAAATCCTTATTTGCAAGCCTTTCCGACTTATATTCTGGATGCAACCTGGTTGCCACAAGTGCCCGAGTAGGTATGTTGCAGGATTTGCTTGCCCTCCTCAGGTGTGACGCAGTGTATGAGAACTTCGGATGCGCTTTGACAATGTAAATCTTCTCTGACTTCAGGAGAGCCAAGCAGGGTACTCGAACCTTGCATTAGCATAGGATTCGGCTAGCGACCCTCATGGGGCATACCCTACCCAACAGAGTTATAGCCAAGCTAGGTACCCGAACCTTGTATTAGCATAGGATTCGGCTGGCGACCCTCATGGGGCGTACTTAACCTGACAGAGTTGTGACAAAATAAGGTACCCGATCCTAGCATTAGCATAGGGTTCGGCTGGCGACCCTCATGGGGCGTACCTCACCCAGTCGAGTAGTATACGACCCCCAACTAGTGCCGGAGGTCGGTTGTAAGCTCACTTGGAGCGTAGCCAGGGAAGATGATGTCCCGACTGGCGCAAGTACTTGGTCAGTAGCCCTCATGGAGCATTCCGAGTGATTCTTGGCAGACTTGTCCAGCCCCCGAGCGTAGGAGATAGGCTCGTAGCCCTGAGTTCCTGTCACGCGTATTCGGAGCTGGCCCTGCACTATAACATATCGGATGAGTAGCATCTGATGATGGAAACAATCACCCGAATAAAATGTATTTTACAATATATGTAAATACGTGTTCTTCCTCTTAATGATATTAATTTCTCCGAGTAGTTGACCCCTTACGTTTAAGCACTCTGCCCGACTAATCACGGCCCCCTAGCGTCGGGAGTTGGCTCATGGCTCTTTCCCAGACACGCGTTTTGGGTGACTTGAGTTCGTCTTTCATGGAGCAAAGTTTCACGGATCAGGATTTATGCTACTCGATTACTTTTGCAATCATTTAAGAGAAAAAATAGAAAAAAAAAGTGCAGCTTGTACACCTATTAGGTGTAAGCGGCTGCAGCATTGGCAAGGCCGAGTGAAGAATTATTTATCAGGAAGCGACTTAGCTGTTCGGTATTTCGGAGTAGGGATGCCATCCTTGCGTTTGAGCTTGTGAGCCCCCGAGCATGTCACTTGTTGTTCTGATAATCTTTGGTTGTAGGAGGTCGAAAGTGGTTGTGACCGACTGCCACAATGAAGCCGTCTGACTTGCGTTTGCGATTCCCGGCTTTAGTCGAGACCGTGTCGTCGGTGTCCTTCTGCTTCTTCTATCAGGATGCCTTTTTGTCATCGAGGGCCTCAGTAATAGCTTGGGCCGAGTCGACGTATTTGTTCGCCATGTCGAATAAAGCCTTGATAGAGTTGGGAGGCTTCCGCGTGAATTTGTCAATGAACGAGGTGTCTTTGACTCCTTTTCGAAAGGCGGATGTGATGACCTCATCCTTGATATTCGGGATTGAATTCTTCTTCTCAGAAAACCTCTTGATGAAGTCACGAAGAGACTTGTTCTTCCTTTGATGCATTGATACAAGTCGTACTCGGAAGATGACCTCTCATATGTTCCCTGGAAGTTGATGATGAAGCGTTCCCGGAGTTCTCCCCAGGAGCCGATTGATTGCTTGGGAAGTCCTGTTAGCCGTGTCCTCGCTGAGTTGGCTAAAGCGACTGGGAGGTAGTTAGCCATGACTTTGTGATTTTCTCTAGCTGCTCAGATCGCCAGAGTGTAGACCGTGAGCCAAGACTCGGGATTGGTCTTGCCGTCGTATTTGTCGATGCCTGTAGGCTTGAATCCCGACGGCCAGTCGACCTGTTGTAGCTCCTGGGTGAAAGCCGGTATGCCTTCGTCTTCATGAGGGCTCCGACTCCGAATACGGCGGTGAAACCGCTCGTGGTGGAGGCCGAAATGCTTGTTCTTGTCTTCCAGTTGGCGTTGCTCATCTTCTTCTCGTTCACGGCGCCGAGCGATGATGTCTTGCCGAAGGTCGCGCCGTAGTCGGTCTCAGAGGTCCTGATCGTCCCAACGGTTGCTTTGACGTCGCCGGTTGTCATTGGGGTTGCCGAGTGACGCCTGACATGCCTCCGTATGCGGCTGACTGGAGCCAGCTGCTTAGCGCCGCTTTGAGGTAGATGAGACTGCCGTTGGGGATGTCGACCGGTTGGTCGGTATGAGGGTGTCACCCGACTGTTGGTGCTGCTGACATGCAGCGGTAAGCATGGCTTTTATCCTTGCGATCGTCGAGGTGGCCTGGTGATCAGGCCCGAACTGGAGTGTATCTAGTAGAGTCGCAGCGGCCACGATGTTCTGTTGAGGAGTAATGAAGACGTCGTGGTCGCAGACTCGGGTTTGGAGAATTTGTTGCTGTACAGTCCGCCCAGCCCTACGTAGATCGTCGTGCCAACGTCTTGCTTCTTCCTCTTGTTGCTCTCGCAGTCGGCGTGCTTCCTCGTCTTGCTGCTTGCGTAGTCGGCGTGATTCCTAAATAGGAGTAAAGCCTTTGGATGCCATGAAGATTTCTCGTGGTGGGGAGAAGCTTGCCGAATTGCTGTCCCACTTAGAGTCAGAATCCGACTGAGAGTCGTAGTCCGATTGAGAGTCATAGTCGGAGTAGTTGATGGGGGTGATTATAACTCCGACCTCCCTAGATCCAATCCTGAGTGGCTCTGGGCTGTATCCGAGTCGAACTCCAGAGGATCGGGTTTGCCGCGTCGGATGTTGTCTGAAGATATCCGTGGCGTTGCCGAGTCTGTACGGGAGATTGACGATCTCTTCCCTTCTTAGCTTGATCTTGGCTGACTCAAGGCCGAGTCTGAGTCGGACACCGAAGGAAAGAGTTGTCCCAAGACCCGGACAAGATAAAGATTGCCGCAGCAAGTCGATGAGGGTTGCTGTAGCGTCATGTGGACCGACTGGCGCGGAGTCGGCCGATTCCCTGGCAGATTGGATCGAGTCCGAGTCGGCCAAGGTGAGATTGCCAATCTGGTCGGCGACGAAGTCGAGGCTTCCGAATGCAATTGTATCTCCAGGGGAGAGTTTGCCGCCGTCGACTCCGGTTGCTGGATCCATCGAGCTTGTAGGTATAGATTGCACCGAAGCCCCTACCTGGTGCGCCAACTGTCGATGTTTTACACCGGCAATAAATATATGGTGCTACTCGGTGGATGGAAACTTGATGGATTGCAAAGGAACACAGAGAGATTTTATACTGGTTCAGGCCCTCGATGTGAGGTAATACCCTACGTCGAGTTGTGGTGTTATTCCTTTGAGGATTTGTGGTGGTGATTCTGGTGAACCAACTCAACCTACCCTCAGGGGGCGCCCTGCCTCCCCTTATATACTGGGGGACAGGGTTACAAGGTAGGAGTTCCAACCGGATTACGGCCAAGGGATCTCCTCTTAGAGATATAACGCACCCAACTAGGACTGTGTTTTCCTTATCGTACAAGGCAAAGTCTGCCGAGTGTGGCTATATCCCTAATTACAAGGCTAGGCCCATCCTCTATCCGAGTGGCCCATATGCTTGTCATGAGGTACCCAGGGCCCATGGCACCCACAGATGGTTGGACCGGCAGGACGAGTCCGAGTCCCGTTCGAGTTTCTCTCATGTTTTCTTCAGTGTGCACGGGGTTTAATGAGTATTAATTGGTTTCTAACCCTATTAAGATGTGGAAAAGGCTCAGGGAACGCAAGACCAACCCCTTTATAAGGGCTATGGCCGGTTCAATTAGAAGACACACAATCAACCAACAACACAACATCCAATTTAGCCAATTGAATTGTTCTTTCAGTTTTACATCTACTTTTTGCCTAGTTTTTAGTCTAGTTCATCCATTTTTGTCAATTTGAATTGTAAATCGTCCATCTTTGCTACGAGATTGCCAGTTACCCCTATGTAGGTTTGTCCCATTGTCGATGCTTTGCATCGGCAATAAAACTATAGGGCTACTCGGCGAAGGTAAATTCGGTGGATTGCAGAGGAACACAGAGAAGATTTATACTGGTTCAGACCCTCGATGTGAGGTAATACCCTACGTCCAGTCGAGGTGTTATTCCTCTGAGGTGGTTTGTGATCAATGATCTTCCGTGCCCTGAGGGGTGCCTTGCCTCCCCTTATATACTGGGGGACCGGGGTACATGATAAGGATCCCAGCCGGATACAGCCAAGGGATTTCCTTCTTAGAGATAGAAACCTATCCAACTAAGACTATGTTTCCTTATTATACAAGGCAAGGCCTGCCGGATGCTATCTTATCTCTAATTACATGATCTGGCCCATACTCTATCCGAGTGGCCCATATACTGGTAATGACGTACCCGGGGCCCATGGCCTCCACAGTAGCCCCTGAGACCTTCATAGTTGAGTCACAGCTGATGCCGAGTGCTCATCCTCCACGGTGAAGATTGACCGAGTGGGATGCTCCCGAGTACTCTTTGTCCAAGTAAGTCTTCTGCTCCTGCTTCATGTCAGCTGGCAACGAGGCTATGAAGGGCTTCATGAAGATACATGAATAATGTGCGCCGAATAGGCGCACCTATTAGGTGTAGCCCCCGATTTTGTGCTTAATTGTGAAGACAATTAAACATAAAGTCAAAGATCTTTAACCCGGAAGTCTTTCCCGAGTAGATTACTTCTGGTATATGAGACTCTTCAGTATCATATAAACCGGAATAAACTTTATAGTCTTGCCGAGAAGCGAACTACTTGTATGTAGGACTCTTCGACTTCATGTCAGTTGGAATGTGGGTTTATAGTCTTGCCGAGTAGGATGTTACTCGTATATGGGACTCTTCAGCGTCATGTCAGCTAGAAAGGGGGGTTTATAGTCTTTTCCGAGTGGCGTCCCACTCAGAGGCTAGACTCCTCCGCATCATGTCAGCGGGAAAAGATATTTATAGTCTCTCCCGAGTAGTGCACTACTCAAAAGTTAGACTCTTCAGCGTCATATCGGCTGGAATGATGTTGCTCATGGCAACTGGTGGCCACGCATGTAGGCCGAGTACCACTGCATGAAAATAAATCCACAGCATGGTTAGGTGTACTCGAGAAAGATACCTGCGTCCCCAATTTTAATGAAGACCAGCTTGTGATCCTTGTAAGGATATATCCTTGAGACCTGGTGGATAAAACAGATACCCAAACATGTATGTTTAGCAATAAGGCTCTCATGAAGCATATCTGTTTACCTCATCGACTTCTATTAGTAGCACCAGCACTATAATTTCAACTCAGCCTGTGGGCAGCCCACATGGGGCATGCTACTGTAGGAACTCATATCTTGGTGGCCCAGTGCTAACTGTATAGGCCCAAGCCCATCTAGTTGGCATCGGCTCTATAAAAGTGGGGAGAGAGAAAAAGATTCTTTCATCTTCCCCAAATCAGCCAATCGCTTCGTCTTCCACCTTCGCGCCCAACTTTCGCTTCCCACCCGGCTAGGGTTATTTGCTGTCGTTCCCCACTCGAACTCGGGCGATTCCAATCCTCTTCGTCTGTTCCAAGCCCCCCGGTTCGCTTTTCCCCAAATCTTGCCGCTTCCAGCCATGCCGAAAGCTTCGGATCTTGCAGGTGCACCGAAGAGTGCTTGGCCGACTTCAGATTGCGGCTCGGTGAAGCTGAAGCTGCTAGAGAGTCAACTGAAGTTGCCCAGCCAAGAGGTGATTCGCTGGCGGCCGGCTAAGGGTGAGTCGGTCCCAAATCCCCAACCTAGTGAAACAGTAGTTTTCGCCTCTTTTTTCGATCGGGGCTTGTGCCTTCCATCTTCCGATTTCTTCCACCGCGTCCTTGACTTCTACGGGTTGGAGTTGGTGCATTTGAACCCCAACTCGATTCTTCAGATCTCCATATTTGTTACTCTTTGTAAGTGCTTCTTGGGTGTTGAACCCCATTTTATTCTCTTCCGGCATCTGTTCCACATCAAACCCTAGCCCTCCAAAAATAATATTAGTGTAATTGGGGGGGCTGGTCTCCAACTGAGGAGTGATGGGAAGAAGACATATCTTGATCTCCCCTTGAAGTCTTCCTTGAAAGGCTGGCACAAGGAATGGTTCTATTGCGCAGATCTGGCTCCCTCCTTGCGCCCATTCACTGGCTTGCCGCCCATGGTTTTACCAAATTGGTCAGCAGAGCCATCCTTTGAGGAGATGGGCCAGGCGCATCAATTGTTGGTGAAATTAGATGACCTCAAGAAGGCTGGCCTAACAGGACCTTGGGTGGCTCGTCGCTTCCTAACTCGGTGCATCCAGCCGCTGAAGCTAAGGAGTGCATTTGGCTGAGGACCGCTGGATTGCCTGTTGATAGGTTGCTCCAGCATTCTTCAAACTGAACGGCATTGTGATATAGCAGTACGCTCCAAACGGCGTGATGAAAGATGTCTTTAAGCAATCTTCCTCCCTCAGGCTGATTTGATGGTATCCCGAGTAGCAGTCGAGAAAGCTGAGTAGGTCGCACCCTGCCGTGGAATCAACCACCTGATCTATCCTGGGAAGACCAAATGGGTCCTTGGGGCACGCTTTGTTGAGATCGGTGTAGTCGACGCACATGCGCCATTTATCTTTTTCTTCAGGACCAGAACTGGGTTTGCCAGCCAATCCAGGTGATAGACCTCCTTGATGAACCCGGCTGCGAGGAGCTTGGTAATCTCCTCCCGAATAGCATCCTTGCGGTCTTGAGCGAAGCGCCGCAGCCGTTGCTTGACTGGCTTGGCGTCTGTCTTCACATTGAGGGCATGCTCAATCACCTCCCTTGGTACGCCCGGCATGCCGGATGGTTTCCAGGCGAAGATATCTTTATTGGCTTGTAGGAAGGTGACGAACGCGTCTTCCTATTTGGGGTCAAGTCCGGTCCCGACTAGGGCAGTCTTGGAGGGGTCGGAAGGGTCCAGGGGGATCTTCTTCGTGTCAGAGTCCGCTGAAATTCCCGACTTCGCTGACTTTTTTGCCAGAACTTGATCCTGCTCGACTTCAGTTGTGACGGCTTGTCGAATGCTATCGTGCTCGACTGCTGCCTCTTGTTATTGAGCCAGTTCACAGCTCTCCTTGTTGCAGGTGAAGGCTTGCTTGATGTCGCTGCGGAGGAAGAGGACTCCTGCTGGCCCAGGCATCTTGAGCACCATATATGTATAGTGCGGTATCGCCATGAATTTGGCAAGTGCCGGTCGTCCGAGTATCGCATGGTACGCGGTCTCGAAGTTGGCAACCTCGAAGTAGACGTTTTCCGTGCGGAAGTTATCCCGCGTGCCGAAGGTTACCGGCAAGGTTATTTGTCCGAGTGGAGTTGATGACAGGCCGGGGATTATCCCGTGGAAGGGCGCAGTGCTCGGCCGTAGTTCTGAACGAGGGATCTTCATCTCGTCCAAAGTCTTGGCGAATAGGATGTTGAGCGCGCTACCTCCGTCGATGAGGGTTTTCTTCAGTCTGATGTGTTTGACGACCGGGTCCAGGACAAGTGGATAGCGTCCCGGGTGAGAAACCCAATCTGGGTGATCTGTGCGATTGAAGGTAATGGCCATCTCTGACCAGTGCAGGTACTGGGGGGTGTCCGCCGTAGAGACCGTGTTGATGTCGCGCGCTGTTACCTTCTGTTTGCGCTTGGACTCGTACGCGGATGGCCCTCCGAAGATGTGGTTGAGCTCGGCCTGAGGATCTTGGAAATTGTCGGCCGGACCCTGATCTGGCTTGTCTTTGTCCTTGTCGGCACCAAATGATGAAGCCTGCTCGGAGGCAAACTTCTTGAGCATGTAGCAGTCTTTGGCCGCGTGCTTGCCCTTAGGGTGGAGGGGGCATGGCCCACTCATGACTTTCTAGTAGTCGTTGTTCCGCTGGGGCCGCGACCGAGTGCGCTCCATGTTGGCCACCTCGTTGTCCGACTTTCACTTGCGGCTGCCAGACTTGTTTTGAGACGGCTCGTTGTCGGCTTTCGCCTTTTGGTCCTTTTGTCGGGACTCCTTCTTCTCGTCGAGGGCCTTTGCGACCGCTTCAGCCGAGTCGGCGTGTTTATTGGCCATGTCGAACAGAGCCTGGACAAACGGCAGTGGTTTCCGAGTGAACTTCGTGATGAATGGGGCGTCCTTTACTCCCTTGCGGAAGGCGGCGATGACAGCCTCGTCGCAGATCATTGGGATCTTGTTGCGCTTCTCGGAGAACCTCTTGATGAAATCTCGCAGAGACTTGTTCTTCTTCTGGTGCAGCTGATAAAGATCATGCGCTGAAGACGGCCTCTCGTAGGTCCCCTGAAAGTTAGCGATGAACCGATCCCTGAGTTCTCCCCAAGAATCGATCGACCGCCTCGGGAGGCCTGTCAGCCATGTCCTCGCCGAATCGGCTAGTGCGACTAGGAGGTAGTTAGCCATGGATTTGTTGTCGCCCCCAGCAGCTCGGACTGCTAGGGTATATACGGTGAGCCAGGACTCAGGATTTGTCTTACCGTCATACTTTTCGATCCCAGTGGGCTTAAAGCCAGTCGGCCAATGGACGTCCTGTAGCTCCCGAGTGAAAGCTGGGATGCCTTCATCTGCGTGAGGGCTCGGGCTTCGACCACGGCGGTTAAACCACTCGTGATGGAGGCCAAAGCGCTCGTTTTCATCTTCCAGTCGGCGGCGCTCATCTTCTCATCGTTCGCGGCGCCGGGCGCTAATAATGTGGCGAAGGTCATGTTGTAGGCGCTCTCGGAGATCTTGATTAGGCCGGCGATCATACTGGTGATGGCACCGGTTGTCGTTATTGGTATTGTCGAGTGTAGTTTGCCTAGACTCCTAGCATGGTCGACTTGAGCCGGCCGCCCGACACCGAGCTGATGTGGATGAGCCCGCTGTTGGAGATCCCGACCGGTTAGTCGATACTAGGGTGTCACCCGACTACTGTTGTTGCTGTTAGCAGGCAGCAGCCGTGATCATCGCCTTGATCTTGGCGATAGTTGGGGTGGCCTGGTGATCAGGCCCGAGCTGGAGCGTGTCTAGCGAAGTTGCAGCGGCCACAACATTCTGTTGCGGCGTGACGAAAACATCGTGATCGCCGACTTTGGTTTGGAGGATCTGCTGCTAGGCTGCTCACCCAGCTCTGCGCAGCCCGTCGTTGCGAGCCTCGCGATCAGCCTCCTCCTGTTGTTGCAGTCAGCGCGCCTCCTCCTGTTGCTCTTCTTGTAGTCGGCGCACCTCGGAGGTTGGTGTCGAAGCCATGAAGATCTCGCGAGGGAGGAGAAAACTCGCCAGACTGGAATCCGAACTGGCGTTCGAACCGTTATCCGACTTGGAGTCGGACTCCGAGTAGTTCATTGGAGTGAGAACGACCCCAACCTCTCTAGATCCAATCTGAAGCGGCACTTGTCCATGTCCAAACTGAATCGTGGGAGATCAGGTCTATTGTGCGGGATGTAAATCCGCAGCGTCGCCGAGTCCGTGTGGGAGATTGACGATCTCTCCCCTTCTCGGCCCAACCCGGACTGGCTCAAGGCCTAGCGCAAGTCGGACGCCGAAGTAGAGAGTTGTCCCGATGCTTGGCGATGTGAAGGACTGCCGCAGTAAGTCGTGGAAGGTGATCGCGGCGTCCTATGGGCCGACTGGCGCTACGTCGGCTGGCTCCTTGGCCGGCTGGATTAGATCTGTTCCGGCCAAGGTAAGGTTGCCAATCTGGTTGGCAATGAAATCGAGGCTTTCGAAGGAAATCTTGTCTCCAGGGGAGAACTTGTTGCCGTCGACTCCGTTTGTTGGATCCATCGAATTTGCTGATGAAGAATTCGCCGGAGCCCCTACTTGGCGCTGTTGACGCCGAAAACCCGCCGGGGGCTGTCCGGCGTCTGGGAGACACGCGAAGGCCTGGGAGATATGCTTAGCTCTAGTGTAGGTCCTAAAATGTTGAGGTTCGTAGGCGTGCCAGTCAATTTGACCCCGCAATTGACAAGGAGATAAAACAAATCAGATCACCGATCCAATCGGCCGATAAGCCGATACAGTCTTCCTCCAGCCGATGGCGCCAACAGTACTTGTAAATCGGCTGCGTCTGTACTCGGGCCCTTGTCTTCGCGCGTGCTTGTGCCTGGGTACTAGTTGTCCGCGCCCGGGGCTCGCTCGTGCCCATGCCCGGGTACTCGTTCGTCCTTGCGTCTGGGTGTGCGTGGCCGACTGTCAACAATACTTGTGCATCGGCTAAGAAGCCGATGAGAGATATAAACCTCCGACAGCACGTGTGTATCGGCTAGGAAACCGATAACGCTATAGATAAATGGATAAGCTGTCAGTATAACATGTGCATCGGCTAGAAGCCGATGGTAAAATAGATAGGCAGAATAATAAGCCAGCCGACTGCCATAGAAACATGTGCATCGGCTAGAAGCCGATGATAGAGTAAACAGGCAGTGATAAAGACAATGCAGTCGGCTTTATTTAAATAAAAGATAACCTATCGGCTAAGCACTCCGATAGAACATCACATAAAACCTATCGACTCAGCAAGGATAAATCTATCACTATTAATCTAGTAGTTCAAACTTAACTGATGTAGCACAGATTAACAATGATAAAAGAACCTCAATGAGCCGATAGATCTAATGCAATTGTGATGTATATGATAACTTACCGGCTATACATTCCGATAAGGCGCTTGCACAGGAACCATCGGCCTAACAGGAACAACTTATCGCTCAGTCTAGTAGGTCGGACCCAACCGATGCAGCACAAACTGACGATAAACTATTCCCAGTAAACCGATGAAAACTATGCACGCGTGATGTGATATATCTGATCGGCCTAAGAGATCGAACCAAACCGATGCAGCCGTAGACAGAGCAGATACACCGTGGTAAGCCGACTACCATGAACCGACTAGAATATCGGACCTAACCGAGGAAGTCCTAGCCGATAGGTAGTCGGGGTAACGAGACTTACCCTCTCGCAGGAGTTCGGACCTAACCGATGCAGCCCGGCTCGAGAAGCAAGAACCTGTTGGTAAAGGGTGGCGATGCGCCGAATTTGATTGATCGAGAGATGATTTACAAGGTCCCCGGGCATACGTATATATACCCCGAGTTGATACAATCCTGATCGGACACGAAACATGAGTTTCCTAATTATAAAAGGAAAACTAACAAGCCCTAATCGGACACGAGATCAGATTTCCTAAAAATTATTAAAACTATCTAACAGATAAGATAAATATCTGCCATAACGTGGTCTTCACGATTTCTTCTCAAGCTCGGTCCCTTCCAGATTGGCTTCCATTGGCTGATATTTCCTTAACCGAGTCTGATACGAGCCATGCCAAATTTTGGCGTTAACAGGCGCGCCAACTGTTGATGCTTTGCACCAGCAATAAAACTATAGGGCTACTCGGCGAAGGTAAATTCGGTGGATTGCAGAGGAACACAGAGAAGATTTATACTGGTTCAAGCCCTCGATGTGAGGTAATACCCTACGTCCAGTCAAGGTGTTATTCCTCTGAGGTGGTTTGTGATCAATGATCTTCCGTGCCCTGAGGGGCGCCTTGCCTCCCCTTATATACTGGGGGACCGGAGTACATGATAAGGATCCCAGCCGGATACAGCCAAGGGATTTTCTTTTTAGAGATAGAAACCTATCTGACTAAGACTATGTTTCCTTATTATACAAGGCAAGGCCTGCCGGATGCTATCTTATCTCTAATTACATGATCTGGTCCATACTCTATCCGAGTGGCCCATATACTGGTAATGAGGTACCCGGGGCCCATGGCCTCCACACCCATAAACCTTCCGTTCTGGCCACGAGACGGGTAATTATCCCAATTCATTGGAATTAGCTCCGCTAACCGGTTTTGATTACAAAACCCATCTTGGTCTAGGTTGAGGTGGTTGGCGACTCTTTACACCACAAAGCTTTAGGTGATTCTCGTTGTATGACCGAAAAAAGCATCAACACGATTTTTTGTGACTCCGCTGGGGATATCTACATCAACGCCATGACAAAGCATACGGAAGTCAATCCAAGCAACATCATCCCAATTATCATGGAGGAATTGACTGAGGAAAAACAACGGGAGGTTGAGGAAAAAAAATTGGTGATGGAGAAGGCAATGCTCAAGCGCTATGTCAGGACTCGCCAAGACATCTCTAAAAGAGACATCCCTCTTTCCCGGATCATCGTCTTGGATGAGGTAACTCTTAAGCCCGATGACTTATCCCCTGCTATCCATGAACTTGTTGCTAGCTCCGTAGATAGATCAATTTGCACCGGCTTGGCCAATCAATTCGATGCCACTATGAGTTCTTTATTTTATAGTAGGATGGAAAAAAATTTCCACATAAATTGGCTCTTAAATGGCCAATTTACCATCAAATAATGCCAGCCCTACTACTAGTGAGGCTCCTATCTATATAGCATAAACACAGTAAAACCGACGGAGCTACCGGTAAACATACTACACAATACGTCGGGGTTGAAGATACAAAAAATCTGCCGCTGGCCGGTCCGACCACGCTTTGCATAGCCTGTCTGAATGCCGCCCTATCCACCAATCAGACCGAACCCCAGGCCAGTCTAACCTAGCCTTGGCGCCATTGTTCCAGTACAGGAGGTAAATCCCATTAATAATCATTCTTATTTGCACCATTATGTACCTCCTATTGCTACTACTAACCCTATTGCTCCACCACTGCCTCCACCAGTATATAATGTCTACAATGATCCTAACCCTAATCTAGCTTTTGGTGGGTATCCCCAAGATGCACGTTATGGCCATCATAATTATGCCGCTTCGACACCTCCTAGGCCACAAAACCAGCAAAGGCCTGAGAATATAGATGAGAGGATACGTGCCATAGTTAGGGAAGCTTTTGGAATTGAGCCAAGGAATCAGGCTAGTGTTTATCAAAAGCCATATCCTGATTACTTTGATAATATCCCATATCCTCGTGGTTTTAAGGTACCCGAATTCACAAAATTCAATGGTGAAGATGTAGAACCACATAGGAACACATAGGCCAATTCTTGACACAATGTGGTGAAGTAAGTAACATGGATGCTTTTAAATTGCGTACGTTTTTTTTATCCTTCTTCGGTACTGCATTAACTTGGTTTACTTTGTTACCGGGAAATTCTTTTCATACTTGGACTCAATTAGAACAAAAGTTTCATGATTATTTCTACACTAGAGAAAATGAGCTTAATTTGTCTGATTTAATATCGGTTAAGCAAAAATATAATGAATCTATTACTGATTATATCAAAAGGTTTAGAGATACTAAAAATTGATGTTTTAGCTTTAACATTAATGAAAGAAATTTGGCCGATCTTGCTGACGTAGGAGTTTGCATAGGCCATTTGTTTGGTTAAATATTTGATTCGAGTCTTTTTGCATCAACTAAGCAAAATGTTTGGGTGAGTTCTATTGTCGTAGAGGGTGTTCTTTGAGTAGTGCGTGCACGAGATTATTGGAGCGTGCCAAGGGAGATCGTTAGTGTCTAGCTAGTGTTATCCTGGTAGAGTCCCATGGGTTTCTTAGCTTTTGTCTCTTTTGGGAAGTCTAAAGGAGGTCTGATAGCATAGCCATCATCTCTAGAAAGTGAGGTGTAAGGGGTCTAGTAAGTATAGTTCCAATAATAAGCTGTGCACTTTGTGATTCTTTGGTGGTTGTGCTTGGTGGTCATGCAGGTGGGTGCTATATGAATGTTAGACCATTGTGTCATGTAATAAGTTGTTGAAGTTAGTAAAAGTTGTGCTTAGAGTTGATGGGCCAAAGCGAGACCTCGGGGTTGACTGTTCCTGAGGCATAGTTTGAGATCTTTGGATCGTGTCTTTTTGCAGAATGTTTTTGCGTTGTGATTTTTCCTTGCTGCGAAGTAATAGTCCGAGTAGTAAGCATCTTTTGTTCCTAGTTGAATTGCTTCTAACACCTTAAGCTCCTTAAGTCAAACACATTCTTGGTGTTCCGGTCTAGCTATATCTTTTTAGGTTATGTTTTGTTTTGAAGGATGAATTCAGGGACGAATTCCTTAAAGGCGGGGAGAATGTAACACCTTGAAAATCAGTAGGGGTTGTAATCGATGTTGCCTCTGGTTTTCTTATAGCCCATAGGGAAAAAATACAATGCAATGGTTTTTTTATGTAGAATTAATCCCTTTTTGTTTTTAGAGTGTATGGGCGAGGGCCAATCTAATGTGGGCTCAAACATTCTTGGCCTTTCTCTAGGCTCGTGCCAGCTTACCTCTCTCTTTTTGTTTCCCACGTGACCCCTGTCTAAACCTAGCCGCCACTCCTCCCTCCTATTCGACCTCCCCACTCCCCCTGTGCGTATCTCTTTTCCCTAATTTCCCTCCCCTCTCCTTGGTTTTTCCCCTCCCTAGATCCTCCTCCACCAAAGCTTGGATCAAGAAGAAATGTGAAAAAAAAGGGAATGAGGAGGAAGAGAGGAGCAGGAAGGGGGGGTTAGATCGGTGTTTTCCCATTGTCTCATCGCAGGTTCTCCAAGGAAACCCTAGGTGCTGGTGCTTCAGACCGTCCTTAACGTCATCTCTTCTTTGTCAGAGACAAGTGAACGTAGCTATTGAGCTATAACTTTAACATGTTATTTTTACTCCCTCCACTATTAATAATGCAACATCATATTCCATAATTTAGATGATTAATCATATTTCCTTTATGCCATTGGAATGCTTGAATATGCAGATTGTAATATGTTGTCATGGGTGTGAAGGTTTATGCATTAATGTGTTTTATATAAATGCAATGTTTACATCGTGGTATTGTATATAACCTTCTTTTAGAAATTTAAAAAACATGTATTGACATATTGTATATATAAAATATATGTTTGTGTCGATATATAACCTACTCTATTTATAGTCACGAATATCACTTTATCCATAATGGTTTCAAATGATAGAGTTTTAAAGTAGTGGCCATATTGCTTATTGGTTGGGTTAGTCCTCACTAGCATCTCAACACCTACCGTCTTTTAACGGCTAGAATGGATGCGAAAATATCGATAGTCATGTAAGAGCTAATAAAACTGGACATGTGAATAGTGGAGCACTTCTTGTACAACATGTTGAACATAAGTAGAATGGAATTGTCGAATAAATGTTTAGGTTTATGTTTTAACCTTGTTATTTATCTTGAGCCTGTCTAAATTGTACGGGATGAATGATGACCTAGCAGTAGCATAATTGTCTATCCTAGTGGTTTGCATGGAGGAAACCGAAAGTGCATCTAGCCCCTAAGTGGGTTTTGGTGTATTAATGACAAAGCGGTTAAGGAACTAATGAGTTTATCAAGAAATGTGCAGAGATTAGTCCCAGGTTGCTTGGTATGGTGCATGGAGACCCCCCACAAAAAATATGGTGCTAGCGGCGCAACGACTCGGAGTCTATTTTAATATCTTTTGAATTTCCTTTTGAGTCGTAGGAAGGCCGTACTATCAAGAGGGGTTGCAAACAGTGTTCCAAGACCACTTAAGTGCTAAAGATCTAAATAGCAGAGAGTATATCACTTTGGCACAACACAGACACTTGGGTTGGGCTAGTTTCAGTGTCAGGGTCAGAGGTTCCTACCCACGGGGTCGGAGGGTCCGACCAACCTTCTCGGCCAGCAACTAAGTGTTGGCTGGAGGTTCCTACCCCTAGGGTACGAACCTTCTGACCAAAATATGTGAGTAACAGCTAAGTGACTTATGCCAATGCCTATAAAGCCCAATCTTTGTTTCTAGCTATTGCTTGGCCATTCCACTCCTATTCCACTGTCTCCTAACTTCTCCTAAGGTCTCTTGAGCTCTCCCAACTAGTTCTAATGCCACCTTTGTGATTCTTGTAAGGATCTATTAGGGAATTGAGTGATTTTTCTTGAGAGAAGTCTAGAAGGATCTTGTACACTTGAGGATGGACGTAGATCGGCTGCTTCGAGCTTATTTTTCTTGGAGTGAAACCTCCTAGACGGTTAGGCATCGCCCGCGAGCTTCCTCGTTTTGTGGATTGTCCCAGGAAGAGTTTGTTAAGGTTAACCTCGCCTCCGCAAGGAAAAGAGGTAAATTCGAGTGGATACCTATGGAGGCCATGGGCCCCGGGTATCTCATCACAAGGATATGGGCCACTCGGATAGAGGGTGGGCCGAGACTTGTAATTAGAGATATAGTAGCACCCGGTAGACCTTGCCTTGTACAGAAAGGAATATACAGTCTTAGCCGGGTAAGATATATCTCTAAGAAGGAAATCCCTTGGCCGTATCCAGCTGGGATTCCTATCTTGTACCCCTGTCCCCCAGTATATAAGAGGAGGCAGGGCGCCCCCTGAGGGCACGACGAACAACATACGAAATCATTGATCTACACATATCCTCAAAGGAATACCATCACAACTGGACATAGGGTATTATCTCACATCGAGGGCCTGAACCAGTATAAAATCTCCTTGTGTTCCTTTTCAATCCACCGAGTTTCCCCTTGCCGAGTAGCCCCATATTCATATTGCCAGTGTAAAACATGACAATTGGCGCGCCAGGTAGGGGCTTCGGCGAGATCTACATCTACAATCTCGATGGACCCAGCAACCAGAGTCGACGGCGGCAAATTCTCCCTCGGAGATACAATCTCATTCGGAAGCCTCGACTTCATCGCCGACATGTTCGGCAATCTCACCTTGGCCGACGCAGACCTGATCCAACCGGCCGAGGAATCAGCCGACTCCGCGCCAGTCGGTCCACACGATGCTGCAGTGACCATCATCGACTTGCTGCGGCAATCTTCCACTTGCCTGGGTCTTGGGACAACTCTTCCTTTTAGTGTTCGACTCAGACTCGGTCTTGAGCCGGCCGAGATCGGGCTAAGGAAGGAGGAGATCGTCAATCTCCCGTTCGGACTCGGCAACGCCGCGGATACCTTCAAACAACATCCAACACGGCAAACACGATCCCCTAGTGTTTGACTCAGATACGGCCCAGAGCCGCTCGAGATCGGATCTAGGGAGGTCGGAGTTATAATCACCCCCATCAACTTTTTTGAGTTCGACTCTCAGTTGGACTTCGACTCTCAGTCGGATAGCAGTTCGGCAAGCTTCTTCCCGCCGCGAGAAATCTTCATGGCATCCAAAGGCTCTACTCCTACTCAGGAATCACGCCGACTACACGAGCAACAAGAGGAGGAGGCCTGCCAACTGCGAGAACAACAGGAGGAAGAAGCAAGACGCCTGCACTCCTGCAACGACGATCTACGTAGGGCTGGGCGAACCGCTCACCAACAAATCCTCCAAACCCGAGTCAGCGACCACGACTTCTTCGTTACTCCTCAACAGAACATCGTGGCTGCTACAACTCTACTAGATACACTCCAGTTCGGGCCTGATCACCAGGCCACCCCGACGATAGCAAGGATAAAAGCTATGATCACCGCTGCTGCATGCCAGCAGCACTCGGGCGATACCCTCATACCGACCAGTCGGTCAGCTTCCCCAGCGGCAGTCTCATCCACCTCAAAGCGACGTTGAGCGGTCGGCTCTAGTTGGCTGCACACGGAGTCACGCCAAACGTTACTCGGCAACCCCAACAACAATTGGCAACGTCGAAGCGACCGTCGGGATAATCAGGATCTCCGAGGCCAACTACGGCGTGACCTTCGGTAGGACATCAATGCTCAGCGCCGTGAACGAGAGGAAGACGAGCAACGCCAACTGGAAGACGAGAATGAGCGTTTCGGCCTCCACCACGAGCGGTTTCACCGCTGTAGTCGAGGTCGGAGTCCTCATGAAGATGAAGACGTACCTGCCTTCACCCAGAAGCTACAACAGGTCAACTGGCCGTCGGGTTTCAAGCCTACAGGAATCGAGAAATACAATGGCAAGACCAATCCCGAGTCCTAGCTCACGGTCTACACTCTGGCGATCCGAGCAGCCAAAGGAGATCACAGGGCCATGGCTAACTACCTCCCAGTCGCTTTGGCTGACTCAGCGAGGACATGGCTAACAAGACTTCCTAAGAGATCAATCGGCTCCTGGGGAGAACTCCGGGAATGTTTCATCACCAACTTCCAGGGAACATACGAGAGGCCATCTTCCAAGTACGACCTGTATCAGTTGCATCAAAGGAAGAACGAGTCTCTTCGTAACTTCATCAAGAGGTTTTCTAAGAAGAAGAATTCAATCCCGAACATCAAGGATGAGGTCGTCATCGCTGCCTTTTGAAAAGGAGTCAAAGACACCTCGTTCATGGACAAATTCACGTGGAAGCCTCCCAACTCTGTCAAGGCTTTATTCGACATGGCAAACAAATACGCCGACTCGGCCCAAGCTGTTGCTGAGGCCCTCGATGGCAAAAAGGCATCCTGACAGAAGAAGCGGAAGGACACCGACAACGCGGTACCGACTAAAGCCGGGAATCGCAAATGCAAGTCAGACGACTTCATTGTGGCAGTCGGTCACAACCGTCTTCGACCTCCTACAACTGAAGATTATCAAAATAACAAGCGACATGCTCGGGGGCTCACAAGCTCAAACGCAAGGATGGCATCCCCACTCCCAAATACCAAATAGCTAGGTCGCTTTCTGATAAATATTTCCTTACTTGGCCTCGCCAGTGCCGTAGCCGCTTACACCTAATAGGTGTACAAGCTGCACATTATTCTCTGTTTTTGCTCTTAAATGATTGCAAAAGTACTCGGGTAGCATAAATTCCGATCCGTGAAACTTTGCTCCATGAAAGACGAACTGAAGTCACCCAAAACGCGTGTCTAGGAAAGAGCCATGAGCCAACTCCTGACGCTCGGGGGCTATGACTAGTCGGGCAGAGTGCTTAAACATAAGGGGTCAACTACTCGGGGAAATTAATATCAATAAGAGGAAGAACACGTGTTTACATATATTGTAAAATACATTTTATTCGGGTGATTGTTTTCATCATCAGATGCTACTCATCCGATATGTTTATAATGCAGGGCTAGTTCCGGATACGCGTGACAGGAACCCAGGGCTACGAGCCCATCTCCTACACTCGGGGGCTGGACCAGTCTGCCAAGATACACTCGGAATGCTCCATGAGGACTACTGACCGAGTATTTGCGCCAGTCGTGACATCACCTTCCCTGGCTACGCTCTATGTGAGCTAACAACTGACCTCCGGCGCTAGTCGGAGTTCGCTTACCACTCGGCTAGGTAGGGTATGCCCCATGAGGGTCGCCTGCCGAATCCTATGCTAATGCTAGGTTCGGATACCCTATTTGGTCACCACTCCGCTGGGTGAGGTACGCCCTATGAGGGTCGCCAGCCGAATCTTATGCTAATGCAAGGTTCGGGTACCTTATTCGGCTAATAACCGGCCTCCGGCGTTAGTCGGGGCTTGGGTAGCACTCGGTTGGGTAGGGTATGCCTCATGAGGGTCGCCAGCCGAATCCTATGCTAATGCAAGGTTCGGGTACCTTATTCAACTAACAATCGACTTCTGGCACCAATCGGGGCTCGGGTACAACTCCGCTAAGTTGGGTACACCCCACGAGGGTCGTCAACCGAATCCTACGAGACTCGGGTACCTCATTTGGCCATAACTTTGTTGGATAGGGTACGCCCCATGAGGGTCGCCGGCCGAATCCTATGCTAATGCAAGGTTCGGATACCTTATACGGCTTTACCGAAGTCAGAGAAGACCTATATCGTCAAAGCGCATCCAGAGTTCTCATGCATTGCGTTGCACCTGAGGAGGGCAAGCAGATTTTACAATATACCTACTCAGGCATCCGTGGCAACCATGTTGCATCCAGAACATAAGTCGGAAAGGCTTGCAGACGGGAATTCTTTTGGCTGATTGCGGTTACCGACGCTGGAGTACTCATCCTGACATGCGATGGATGCTACTTTTATAGAGCTATGCTGGGTAGGTCGGTTCAGGCTGGCTTATTTGGTAGCAGCAACCAATATATGAGTTTCTACAGTAGCACGCTCAATATGGGCCGCTCGCAGGCTGGGTTAAAATCGCAGTGCTGATGCTACTAACAGGAACCGATGAGGTAAACAAATATGCTTTATGAAGGCCTAATTGCTAAACACATGTGTTTGGGTATCTATTTTATCCACCAGGTATCGAGGATATATCCTTGTAAGGATTACAAGCTGGTCTTCATTAAAATTGGGAATGCAGGTATCTTTCTCGAGTACACCTAACCACGCAATGGATTTATTTTCATAAAGTGGTACTCGGCCTACATGCTTGGCCAACAGTTGCCATGAGCAACATTATTCCAGCCGATATGACACTGAAGAGTCTAACTTCGGAGTAGTGCACTAGTCAGGAGAGACTATAAATATCTTTTCCAGCTGACATGACGCTGAGGAGTCTAACTCTCGAGTGGGACGCCACCCGGGAAAGACTATAAACCCCCTTTTAAAGCTGACATGAAGCTGAAGAGTCCCATATACGAGTGGCATGCTACTCGGCAAGACTATAAATCAAATTTCGGTTGACATGATGCCAAAGAGTCTCATATACCAGTAGTAATCTACTCGGGAAAGACTACAAGGTTAAAAATCTTTGACTTTATGTTTAATTGTCTTCACAATTAAGCACAAAGTCGAGGCCTATACCTAATAGGTGCACCTATTCGGCACACACTATTCATACATCAATATGAAGCCCTTCGTAGCCTTGCTGCCAGCTGGCATAAAGCAGGACTCGGCAAGAAGAAACACTCGGACAAAGAGTACTTGGGAGCAATGCACTCGGGCAATCTTCACCGTGGAGGATGAGCACTCGGCGTCAGCTGTGACTCAACTATGAAGGTCTCAGGGGCTACTGTGGAGGCCATGGGCCCCGGGTACCTCATCACAAGCATATGGGCCACTCAGACAGAGGGTGGGCCGAGACTTGTAATTAGAGATATAGTAGCACCCGGTAGACCTTGCCTTATACAGAATGGAATATACAGTCTTAGCCGGGTAAGATATATCTCTAAGAAGGAAATCCCTTGGTCGTATCCGGCTGGGATTCCTATCTTGTACCCCTGTCCCCCAGTATATAAGGGGAGGCAGGGCGCCCCCTGAGGGCACGACGAACAACATACGAGATCATTGATCTACACATATCCTCAAAGGAATACCACCACAACTGGACGTAGGGTATTACCTCACATCGAGGGCCTGAACCAGTATAAAATCTCCTTGTGTTCCTTTGCAATCCACCGAGTTTCCCCTTGCCAAGTAGCCCCATATTCATATTGCCGGTGTAAAACATCGACAATACCAAGCTGATCTTTATGGTCGCTTGGTGAGACAAGGGGTCAATTGAGACCCAGCTCTTCGGAGCTCCTCAACGGAGACGTAGGATCTTTGTGATCCGGACTTCGAGAAAAAAATCTTCGTGTCTCCCTTGTGCTTGCTTGTTATTGTGTTATTTTATCTCCTACCTTATTGTTTGCTTAGACTTAATCCCTGTCTTTTTATCCATTATTGAAGTGTCTTGGTAGAGTCGGAACACCAGGGTCAGAACCTCCAACGTTCTAGGATGGAACCTCCGGCCAGCCCTCTCAGCCAGCCCGAGAGAGCCAGTCGGAGCTTCCTACCATTTGGGTCAGAGGTTCCTACCAGAATTTTACCGCTGCAATTTGAGAATTTTTCAGGAACGCCTATTCACCCCCGTCTAGGCAACATCAACGGGCTTTCAGAAACATTTGTTGTGCATAGTTGTATATTGCGATAGTCTTTGATCAGTGTGAAACATGTATTGCCCATACTATATGGTAATGTAAAGGTCTTTAAGTATTTTGCCATGAAGAATCAAATATATGGTTATCTTGAGGAATGCTTTTATGTTGATGTACGCTAACGGTTGGGGATCATGCATTATTATTTCAAGACTATCATGTGCATAGCATTGCATTGTAATGCATTTAAGGCAGGTCAGTGAGAAAGTCATATGACTATTCCGGAGTGCTCTTGAAGTTATGTCGCACAACGTTTGCGAATGTACCGGTATAACACTGTACATTCCCGAGAAGGGGTACGGTGAGGAAGAGCATGGCATGTGCATTCATATGCATTCATCAGAAGTATTTGTATTACTTTCTATATGAAGGTTTGAGGAAGAGTATGGCATGTTCATTCTTATGCATTCATCATAATCATTTGTTTTCTATCTATGTAGATGTTTATTTGTTCAGAAATTTTCCTTTTAATCAGTTTGATTACAATGGATGACATGTAGAAAACTCATTTTCTCAAAATATTTGTGAAAATCCTTGTGTGCTAGTTTTTATTACGAAAATTTGGTTCTTTTCGTTGTTGATTTGCATTATGACCATTGTTATGTGCTTATTGATTGCTGCTGGTCACATGTGGGTCAACGGAAAATCATGTCCACCTCCTTTGTGCCAAATTTCCCTTGTTTCCCTCTTCCAGAAAAATCTGGTCGGAGGCTCCGGCCACAGGCCCGGAGGCTCCGACCCCATTTTCCTTGTCCAAAAAATCAGGCCGGAAGCTCTGGCTACCCAGCCTGAAGGTTTCGGCCAGTAGTCGGTTTTTGGTCCCTTGTGCACAGCTAGGAGTCTTCTCTCTCCTTATTTCATCTTCTCTCAGCCCTAACTTGCTCTCACTCACTCCTGTGGCAATTTTCCTTCTCCACCGCCAAAAAACTTCGGGCATCCATGTTTCCCTCCTCTTGGGTGGTCGGAGACTCCGTCCCGTCAACGTCTTTGCGACTCCTCATCTCAAGGTATTGGTTTCGATCTCATTCCTTAGGTTTTTCTTATTTTTGCCCCGATCCCTAAAAATGTGAACCTAGGACTAGTCCCCTTGGTTAGAAACCTTCCTGCACACTCCTAGATCATCGATCTATAGTCTTGCATCAAATACATTGGCTAGTTTTGCAAATCAAAGTTCCAGCTATGTGCCAGCCGAAGGTTCTGGCCTTTAGGGCCGGAGATTCCGATCAGCACTCTCGGCCTGGCCGAGAGGGCTGGCCGAAGGCTCCGACCCTATGGTCGGACCCTCCGACTAGATTTTTCTGCTAGCCCTTGTAGCCTTGTTTCTTCCGATAAAATCTTGAACTCAGTTCATTCCTTGATTCCTAGTTGTATTTTAGTGTCAATGGCTCGTGAGAAACATCAGAAGACGAGACAAGACATTTCCACCTCCGGTACCCAGAGTGATCAGGATTCACCTCCTCGGAGAGCGGACAAAGAAAAGGGACCAACTCGTTTTAGCAGCAGTAGGAGGGTAGGCGGAGGCAAGAGTGCCGCTACACAGTCTCCCACTACTCGACAGACTCGAAGTTTTGCTTTGGTGATCAAGGATCCTGATGCATCGCTGTCACGCCGAGAATTTCCATACAAAATTTGGGAGTTTTATTGTGTGTAAATCCTCGTCCAGGAATCAACCGAGGCACACATGACATAGCTGATAATCAAAGAAATTGTTTATATATCTAAAGTATTTATTACAGAGGTGAATGGTCCCTCTCAAAATAATAAAATGTCTAACAACGGTAAAACTAAGATAGCGTGACGAAACCCTCTCCACGAACTTGACCGGGACTCCCGCTTAATCCTCCAAGTAATCCTCCTCACTGAAGTATGCCTCTGAATGATGATTGTTGATTGCAAGGTGAGTACATGAAATACTCCGCAAGCCACATAGCAAATATGCAAGTGCACGGGATAACAAAAGATAGCATAGTATGGCTCAAATTGCATAAACCGCATTTAACAAGTCATTTAAGAGAGTAAGAAAACATGGGGACTTAAGTAATATTAAACAACTCCACACCGTTCACCAAAACAGTATAGGCCCAACCACTCCACCCTGGAGTTAGACATGATTCACCATTCCATGGTCATATTTTAAATTAAAGTGGGACTAATCATAGAAAATATTGCTAGGCCATCCTTAACCGTGGGCACGCTATTCGAACAGTTTTACTCTAGCCAGAGGTGTACCAATTTACCCACAAGACACAACTCCACTACACATCACTATGCGCCTTAATATCACCATGGTATCTCGGAAAGGAATTGTGACAGGTCCCTCCATGTAACCCGCACAACAAGAGAGCCACCCGCTAGACCACCAGTCTCCGGTAGGATTGATCAGATACCTAGACAGGGAGACGGCCCAATGCCCAAGACATGGACTTATTGACGCAGCCATGGTGGTCTTATTGACACAACCACAACACACCATGGTGGACCCCGATTGAACGTACTACACTTTGGTTCCTACCATTACCCATTCTGGCTTGTGGTTAGCACGAGTATTGCTTCGCAACAAGTAGTCTGCGAACCGGTCCTTAACTGCCACGAGCACTGCTAACAATAACCACCAACCCTAGTGCTCACAACCCACCATTTAATCATATTTTAGTGGACCATTAAGTTATTCTCTCATGACCATAGTCGTGCAGGGAATCATCATTTCATGTGAAATCATAGATGATTGAAAACCCTTATATGATAATACATTTTCTAAGCAGGGCTAAGCACCCTAGAATTATTCTAGCTAACTAGTACTTAAGCTAGCTAGTCATATTAGTCCTGTAGGTACGAAGGTAGGTACACAAATCAAAAGGGCTATAAACAAGGATTAGGGTTTCCCTTCCCGATGTTATCAGAAAATAAATACATAGTTGAATAAAAACTAAGATTTAAATCATAGGATCAACATGCTCAAAGGGTTGTGGGTCTGTGTGACTTGCCTTGCTGCACCTCACAGTCTTCGACACCTTCCTCAAGAAACTGCGTCTCTCCCTAAATGTCGGTGACTATAGGCAATAAACAAAACAAGCAAAAATAATACATCAACACACATGAACAGTACAATATTATATTTTTACTGGATAGGTCTTGATTTTTAAAGAAATTAGAGACTTGAACAACCTCAATCCAAGCTCGTATGAATTAGTTATGATTTTTAGAAGTTTTAATCCTTTAAAAAGCTTTTAAAAGAATTAAACTGATTTATTGCGTCATTTAGGGCTTAATTTAATTTGGAAAAGGGATTTATGACGTCACTGGAGAGAGAAGGCTCTCAGCTGGCCAGTGGGGCCCACTGTCAACGAGAGGGGGAAGTCTGGTCCACGGTGGACCAGATCCACCGTGGTCCACGAGGGGATCCGACGATTAGGGTTTCTAGGGTTTTGATCGGACGACCGAGATTTAGCCACGTTTTATGATAGATCGGAAGGCTAAGATTTGATCCCACGGTGATCGAACGGATGGGATGTAACTAAGGAGATTCGACGGCCAAGATTGATCCCGATCGGATAGGCTAACGGCGTGGAGGTGGCGCCAAGCTGGCGCCTACACAGCAACCACGTTGGCGGCACTGAACTCGATGGTCGACGGTGATTGGCGGCCCGAAGGCGCACGGGGAAAGCAGGAAAGGGTAGAGGAGGTCGCGGCGATCCTTGCCGAGGGCGAAACCACAAAGAACGGCGACGAGAACGGTCGGCGGTGAGCTTGAGGCGGTGGAGGACTTCGGGTCTTCGTCGGCGGTGGTGCTCCGGCGGTCCCCGAGGGCTGAGAGGCGGCGGCCTGGCTTTTGTGGGCTACGGCGAAGCTAATCGAGGCGGCGGTGAGCTCCAACGGTGTCTAAGGCGACGGCAGCGCGCAACCGAGGCTTGGTGACAGCGGCGGAGCGAGCTCAGGACGCGGGGAGGTGGCTAGGGCTAGCTAGAGTTCAATCTAAAGAGCGAAAATGATCCTAGGGGTCTCGAGGTTGCTATTTAATGCGGAGGGGGGCAGAGTCCGGCTTGGGCTCGATGAATTTCGCGACGGCGACAAATTAGGGATAGGAAACCGACTCGGGAAGCTTCGGGTCTCCGTAGCATGCGTGATTGGGCTCCGGTTTCTTGGGGATTCGGTAAAGGACGATCGGGGCTCCGCTTCCCCCCAACTAATTTGGAGAGATCGAGGCCGAGGCGATCAGATTTCACAGGATTTACGGCGGCGGCGCTCGGGCATGAACAGTACTCCCAAGCGGGAGGTTGACGATGACCCGACAAGTGGGCCCCACCTGTTGGCGACCGAGGACAACGCGGGCAGCCACGGGCCACCGGCACGCGTGTGAGGGGGATTGGGTTAGTGCACAGTAATGGGCCGAAAGCAGCCCAGAGACTGTGGAGGGGATTTTAATCCTTTTTCTTTTGTTTTAATACTGTGAAGATTATTTGTTTTACTAAAAATACTTCCCCTAATCAATTAATTCCCAGAAAATTCTAGAAATTAGATAATTAAGCAAAGAATTTTGTAAAATTATTTTCAAGCCCATTTCCTTTAGATTTTTCCCTAATTTTATTCTTTTCACTTCTTGAGGTTTTTAATTTAATTTCTAAAAATTTCTTTTTCGCAGTATTTTATATAGGGTTAATTTTAGGATGTTACAACCGCCGCCTCCAAGGCGTAGTGGATCTCGCGGTGGTGGTGCTCGCAGTACCGATAGTGGCACTTTTGATGACCCAATCAGAATAATCAAGCATAGGGCAGTCAGCACAACTCCTTTTGGTCACATTGCATGGCAACACTTTGACTACCTTCACAATGTGACAAGGGGAGGCAGAGACAGGAAGTTGAACCCAAATACTCTTCCTCAGGAGTTGTCAGACCCCCACTTTGTCACTGTCGTCCAGGTGGATTGGTACAACTCAAATCTTCATAAGTTGTCCCAAGCCGGTCACTGAGATGAAGTATATTGACTGGGAGTACATGCAGCGCCAGAAGGGCCAGATCTTCAAAGATGTAATCAAGCTTTGCTTGGACAAGGACATTGGAGGGATCATGGGATTACAGTATGACTGGAGTAAGGAGATCATCGGTCAGTTTTATGCAGCAATCTTCTTTGAGGAGAGCCTATAACATGAGCTTCAAATGAGATGGTGGACTCAGGGAGTGGAGTACACTATCACCATCTCTTAATTCGTGACCATTTTGGGGTTGGACCCAGATGATCTCAACAGGCCGAACCTGTACAATGAGAAGATACACTCTATTCAGAGGACAATGTTTCTGTATGCAGATGGAGCACCCAAAAACTGCATAGGCACTACAAAGGGGCTGCTTCCCCCTTATAAGATCCTTCTAAATATGATCAAGGCTACACTCTCTCCCAAAGCTGGCGATACCACAGCTCTTCCCGCTCGCCACTACACTCTGCTTGCAAGACTAAGGAGGAACCAGCTGCCTATCAGTGTGATAAAGTACATCCGGTTTGAAATCTTCAACATTGTGATAGAGCCCAAGAGAGGATGTGCCTATGCTCCCTATATCATGAAGATGATTGAGGAAGTGTCAGGGCTAGTGTTCGAGAAAAAGGTGAAGCACAAGTCTTATCGTCCACCAGCTCCTCTTGCAGTGAAGTTCTCTTCAACTTTCTCACGGTCTGGCTCTTCGTCTTAGAGTTCAGAGTCGCCTATCAAGAAGGCAATCAAGACCATCTTCAACATCTGTACCAAGAGTGCAGTGAAGATCAAGAAGATAAAACGTCGGCAAAAGGAGATGTTGAGGGATGCCAGCAAGACCGTTTCTGATGACTCTAAGGATGAGGTGTATGAGGATCCCTTTGCCGCCTACGAGTTTCCTCAGCACATTGCTAGTGGCGCAGGTCCTTCCACTACTAGGCCTTTTGGCAATTCCGAGTCTGAGGCAGATTCTGATGAGGACACAGAGCAGGACTCTTATCACAATGAAGATAATGGGAAGGATGATGAGTGTCGATGTTTTACACTGGCAATACAACTATAGGTCTACTCGGCAAGGGGAAACTCGGTGGATTGCAGAGGAACGCAAAGAGATTTTATACTGGTTCAGGCCCTCGATGTGAGGTAATACCCTACGTCCAATTATGGTGTTATTCCTCTGAGGAGTTATGTCGATCAATGATCTTCTGTCTTGTTCTGCCCTCAAGGGGTGCCCTGCCTCCCCTTATATACTGGGGGGCAGGGGTACAAGATAGGAATCCCAGCCGGATACGGCCAAGGGATTTCCTTCTTAGAGATACATCTTATCCGGCTAAGATTGTATATTCTTTTTTGTACGAGGCAAAATCTACCGGGTGCTACTATATCTCTAACTACAAGACTCAGCCCATTCTCTATCCGAGTGGCCCATATGCTTGTGATGAGGTACCCGGGGCCCATGGCCTCCACAGTAGCCCCTAAGACCTTCATAATTGAGTCACAGCTGATGCCGAGTGCTCGTCCTCCACGGTGAAGATTACCTGAGTGCATTGCTCCCGAGTACTCTTTGTCCGAGTGCTTCTTCTTCCCGAGTCCTGCTTCATGTCAGTTGGCAGCGAGGCTATGAAGGGCTTTATATACATGTATGAATAGTGTGCGCCGAATAGGCGCACCTATTAGGTATAGCCCCCGACTTTGTGCTTAATTGTGAAGACAATTAAACATAAAGTCAAAGATCTTTAACCTTGCAGTCTTTCCCGAGTAGATTACTACTGGTATATGAGACTCTTCAATATCATGTCAACCGGAATTTGATTTATAGTCTTGCCGAGTAGCATGCTACTCGTATATGGGACTCTTCAGCTTCATGTCAGCTGGCATAGGGGGTTTATAGTCTTTCCCGAGTGGCGTCCCACTTGAGAGTTAGACTCCTTAGCGTCATGTCAGCTGGAAAAGATATTTATAGTCTCTCCCAAGTAGTATACTACTCGGAAGTTAGACTCTTCAGCATCATATCAGCTGGAATAATATTGTTCATGGCAACTGGTGGCCAAGCATATAGGCCGAGTACCACTTTATGAAAATAAATCCATTGCGTGGTCAGATGTACTCGAGAAAGATACCTGTATCCCCAATTTTAATGAAGACTAGCTTATGATCCCTGTAAGGATATATCCTCGAGACCTGGTGGATAAAACAGATACCCAAACATATATGTTTAGCAATAAGGCTCTCATGAAGCATATCTGTTTACCTCATCGGTTCCTGTTGGTAGCACCAGCACTGCGATTTTAACACAGCCCGCGAGCAGCCCATTATGAGCGTGCTACTGTAGAAACTCATATCTTGGTGGCCCAGTGCTGACTGTGTAGGCCTAAGCCCATTTAGTCGGCACAGGCTCTATAAAAGACGGGGAGAGAGAAAAAGATTCCTTCATCTTCCCCAAAGCGACCAATCATTTCGTCTTCCGCCTTCGCGCCCAAATATTGCCTTTCGCTTTGCTAGGGTTCGCTGCTGCTCGCTGTTCCCCACTAGAACTCGGGCGATTTCGATCTTCTTCGTCTATTCCAAGCCACCAATCGCATTTCCTCCAAACTTCTCCGCCCCCGACCATGTCGAAGGCTTCAGATTCTGCGGGTGCGTCAGAGAACGCCTGGCCGACTTCGGATTGTGGCGCAGTGAAGCTGAAGCTGCTGGAGAATCAATTGAAGCTGCAAAGCCAGAAGGTGATTCATTGGCCGCCGGCTAAGGGTGAGTCGGTTCCAAATCCTCGATTCGGCGAAACTGTAGTATTTGCCTCTTTTTTCGACCGGGGTTTGTTCCTTCCCTCTTCTGCATTCTTCCGCCGTATCCTTGACTTCTACGGGTTGGAGTTGGTGAATTTGAATCCCAACTTGATCCTTCAAATCTCCATATTCATGACTCTCTGCGAGTGTTTTTGGGTGTGGAACCCCACTTCAACTTCTTTAGGCATTTGTTCCACATTAAACCCCAACCCTCCAAGAGTAACATCCAAGTGATCAGGAGGGCTGGACTTCAGTTGAGGAGCGAGAGGAAGAAGACATACATCGATCTCCCTTTGAAATCTTCCTTGAAAGGTTGGCACAAGGAGTGGTTCTATTGTTCAGATCTAACACCCTCCTTGCGTCCATTCACTGGCTTACCACCAGTGGTTTCACCAAATTGGTCATCAGATCCAACCTTTGAGGAGATGGGCCAAGTGCATCAATTGTTGGCAAAATTGGATAGTTTCAAGAAAGCCGACCTGACCAGACCTTGGGTGGCCAAGCGTTTTCTGACTCGGCACATCCAGCCACTGAAGCTGAGAAGCGCGTTTGGCTGGGATTATCTGGGAAAATATGACCCTGACCGGGTCAGCCACGAATCGGCCAACGAGCAAAAAGTGACTAAAACCCTATTTGGTTATTTCTCCAGCGGGGTGGTCGAGACCGAAGACAAGAAACGCCGCATCGCGTCTTATAGCCACAATCGGCCCCGTCCCGAGGTAACCCTCATCTTTCTTCTGTAATGAATGCCTGTGGACTTGTATCTATGATTGCCCAGCATTGTGTGATGTACTTTGTTGAACATCTGTAGTGGTGCGAGGAGTTTGATGATGACTCCCGCCCGTTGTCGGCTTCCAAGTCAAAAAAGAGGCCGAGGAGTCCTTCTGCTGCTCAACCCGACTCCAAGAGAGCAGGGAAAAGGCCAGTTACGGATCAGGGCAAGAAAGCCATGACGCCGAGTGCCGCGGCAGGAAGCCTGAGGATAAGGGACACAGCCGGCGCGGCACCTAGGCCATCAAGTCCTAGACCGGGACTAGCGCAGCTGAGCTCAACATGGTCGAGCCCGTCAAGGGTGCCACCGAGTACAGGTCAGGGCAAGCGCCGCCGAGTACCCAAGCACCCGAGCCAGCCATACCGCAAACAAGGCCGACTGGAGAGAGAACGCCACCACCGACTGCCACGCCGACTGGCTCGACAGCTGGTTGTAGCATGCCACCGGGGCCTGGATCACCCGATGGGAAACTTAAGTTCTCCAAGAGGTGAGCTGTTTTGGATCTTCTAGAATTCTTGTCCACTGTTGTAGTGTTTTGATGTCTGACTTGTTATGTAGAAAACGCGCCGATATCGATCTTAAGAAGACCGTACCGGCCGCTCTGATCGTTGAGCCTGCCCCAGCTGAGCCGGCGCCCTCGAGGATACCTGTCGAGCCAGAGGCCGTCCCAGTCGCGAAGACCGAGATGGTCCCGACTGCAGGGCCGCCGGCGCCGTCCGACCAAGGGGCGGTTGCCGAAGCTGCTGACCCAACCCCTGAGCCAACGCCTGTTGTTGAGGCCCTTGTCGGAGCTTCCGAGTCAGCCCCTGAGGCCGCAGGGGCCGCCGAGGTGGGGGCCAGGACTCCATCGCCGCCATGGTCATTCTCATCGTCATCATCGTCACCGCCGCCTGAAGCGTCGAACCTCCCCAGGATTGAGGCGCCACCGCGTAAGTTCGCCAGGACATTCCGCTGGACAGTGCCCGACGGAACCGCAAAAGGTACAAACACGACAAGACTGCGGCGAAAAAGGAGCTTGAGGACTTGCTCCAGGCCATGATTACCACCTCCCAGGGGATTCAGGTGTCGTCTTCATTGTGCTAGGGTTTTGATAATCTTCCTTGTGTAAGCGTTCTGACAACTGACTCTGCTCCGACTTGCCTTCTCAGAAACTCGTCGACCACGCCGAGAAAATGAACAAGGTCCTGACCGAGGTCGCCCCTCACCTCCAAGAATTGGACCAGCTCCGGGAGCTAAAGGCCTCGTTGGAGGGGCGAGAGACTTGGCAGAGGGATGCCGTTGCTCAGCTTAGGACCAAAAAGTGGGACCAAGCCAAGAAGATCAGAGGTAAGTTCCCCGCATAAACCTTCCTAACCAAGCCCTTGTTGTGATTTCTCCAGCTATGTTGTCTCCCGACTACCTAGTTGCGTCCTGACTGCCATGCTGAGTACTTGACTGTTCTGATGTGCAGCGCTCGAAGCCGAGTTGAAGGCCCAAATAGAGGAAAAAGTCCGGCTGGAGGAGGCCGAGAGAGCCAGGGCCGAACTTGAAAGAAACGAGGCCAATATGACAAAGGCCAATGTCGAGCTCGAGCAAGAAAAGGCCGATCTGAAGAAGGCCACCGCCAAGCTCGAAGATGAAAAAGCCGAACTGGAGAAGGCCGCAGCCAAGTGGGAGGCCGACTATAAAAGTAAGCCTCCGCCCTGATAGTGACTTTAACCAATCCACTTATTGCTCCATCTGCAGTTTTGCCTAACGAGTTTACTCGTCGGTGAACCTGGATAGCTGCAAGAGTCAATTCCTAGGCCCAATTTGAGGCTTATAGAGAGGAGATAAGACTTGTCCGGTGGCCACGGGAGGCCCTCGTCCAGTCGGTGAAAGGGCTCCTTGACCTTATAGATCCTTGCCCCGTGGGAACCAGCTGCACCAGGATCCCCCAAGTAGAGGCACGCCTTGAACATGCACCGAATGCCCTGAAGAGATACTCGGATGAGCATGTTATTGCCGGCGTGGCCCAGACCCTGGCGATGACCAAATCTATCTACCCAAGGGCAGACATTGAAGCCATCGGGGAGGGGTTTGCCGAGGAGACGATGCCTGAGGAGGCTCTGGAGCTGATAGCCCGAGCAAGGCCGACTGCGGAGATAATCACCTGAGACCTGGGTCTGTAAGAGCAATATATCATGTAGTCGGTATGCAGAAACTCTTGTAAGTACATGCGTAAATATATGTGCAATGCCGCCAAGCCCTAAGTTGTTACTTAGTTGTCATTAGTTTTACCCGACTATATGGTCTACACCGAGTTAGTCTATAGGAACTTAGTAAAAATCGTTCACCAGAAAGCTATACTCGGGCAAACATAATAAAGTCGTAGTAAAACTTCATAACTTAAGTAACACAGGCTCGTATATTATTGACAAAGCACATATATACATGCAGCCCCCGACTCACTACTCGGTTGGGACAAGTGGCGTAGTGAGTCGAGAAAGAACTGTACACATGGAAAAAAAATGTAAAACTCAGGTATAGAAAGGACGTAGCTGTTCTATATTCCATGAGTTGCTGATAAGTGCACCGTCTTCGGTCTTCAGTCGGTAGGTGCCTGGCCGCGTGACCTCGGCTATAATGAAAGGCCCTTCCCAGATTGGGGATAATTTGTGCCTGTCTTTGGTGGTTTGTATTTTCCTCAAGACGAGATTCCCGACCAAAAAGGCGCGGCCACGGACATTGCGATTGTGGTAGCGACGCAGGCTTTGTAGATACCTTGCCGACTGGATTGTTGCAATGTCCCTTGTTTCTTCCAACTGATCTAATTTGACCAATCGGGTATTATTGGAGATGTCTTCTGAGTAGGCCCGAACTCGCGGAGAGCCGAACTGTAACTCGGTAGGTAGCATAGCCTCAGCACCGTAGACCAGGAAGAAAGGGGATTGCCCTATTGTCCGACTAACCGTGGTTCTGAGAGACCAGAGAACAGATGGGAGTTCTTGTACCCACCGGCCCGCATATGGTTGCAGTCGGTCGAATATCCTGGCCTTGATACCTTGTAAGACCATACCGTTGGCTCGTTCAACCTGTCCGTTGCTCCACGGGTGTGCCACAAATGCGTAGCAGATCCTGATGCCAAAATCTTCACAGAAGTCTTGGAATACGCCGCCCGTGAACTGAGTACCGTTGTCGGTAATGATGCGGTTAGGGACCCCGAATCGGTATAGTATACTCATGATGAAGTCCTTTGCTCGTGCCGCTGTTATTGTTGCAACGGGTTTAGCCTCAATCCACTTGGTGAACTTGTCAACTGCGACGAATAGATGTGTGAACCCTCCTAGTGCTTTCTTGAAAGGCCCGACCATGTCAAGCCCCCATACTGCGAATGGCCAGGAGATAGGGATTGTTTGGAGTTCTTGGGCTAGGAGATTGGTTTGTCGTGCGTAGAACTGGCAGCCTTCGCATGTGCGAACAAGGTCCTTGGCGTCTGTTACTGCTGTTGGCCAGAAAAATCCCTGCCGGTAAGCCTTTCCGACTAACATTCTGGATGCGGCGTGGTTGCCACATATGCCCGAGTGAATTGACTACAGAATCTGCTTGCCCTCCTCGGTGGTGACACAACGCATGAGGACACCGGATGCACTTTTCGGTACAGGTCTTCTCCGACTAGCAGGAAGCTCTTGCTTCGACGTTTGACTTGCTCGGCCTGACTGCGATCGTCTCGGAGTTCATCATCCAGGAGGAATTTGAGAAAAGGAGTCCGCCAGTCTTGACATATGTGCAACACCTCATCTGTAGCCGGGGTAGGTTCGCCTCCCGACTGCTCCGGCACCGGTTTCTTCCTGACTGATGGCTCCATGAGTTGCTCGACAAAGATTCCAGTCGGGACCGCTTCTCGCTTGGATCCCATGTTTGCCAGTTCGTCTGCAGCATCATTGTATTGTCGTAGGACATGTGTTATCTCCAGCCCGTCGAACTTGTTCTCCATCTTGCGGACCTCCTGACAATATGCCGCCATGGTATCGTCGAGACACGTCCAGTCTTTCATTACTTGGTTTACCACGAGCTAGGAGTCCCCGCGCACAACCAGTCGACGTATGCCGAGTGATATAGCGATGCGGAGCCCGTGGATAAATGCCTCGTACTCGGCGACGTTGTGGGAAGCCGGGAAGTGGATTTGTAGAACATACTTGAGTTTTTCGCTGGTGGGGGACATCAGTATGACGCCAGCCCCGGTGCCACCGATCCGTAGAGAACCGTTGAAGTACATTGTCCAGTACTCGAGCTTTTCTGTTGATGTAGGTAGGTGAACTTCTGTCCACTCGGCCACGAAGTCGGCTAGAGCTTGTGATTTGATTGCTGTCCGTGGCTGAAAGGTGATGTCGAACGCCATCAACTCGAGCGCCCATTTAGTGATTCGGCCAGTGGCCTCGCGGTTGTGTAGGACGTCCCCGAGTGGAAACGATGTGACCACCATGACTTGATGTGCTTGAAAATAATGCACCAGCTTCTGGACAGTGATGAGTAGGCCGTAAAGTAGCTTTTGGACCTGCGGATATCTCATTTTTGAGTTGGCAAGGACCTCGCTGACAAAGTAAACTGGCCGTTGTATTTTTTGGATGTGACCCGGTTCGGATCGCTCGACCACTAGCACCGTGCTGACTACCTGAGTAGTTGCCGCCAGATATAGCATTAGTGGTTCTTGGGGCATGGGTGACGCCAACACGGGGGGTGATGTGAGAAATTTCTTAAAGTCTTCGAAGGCTTGCTGGGCTTCAGGAGTCCACTGAAAGTCGTCAGCTTTCTTCAACAATTTGAAAAAGGGCATACCTCGTTCGCCCAGTTGGGAAATAAACCGGCTAAGTGCCGCCATGCGGCCTGTCAGCTTCTGGACGTCCTTCTGGTTAGTCGGGGAAGCCATGTTCATTATTGCGTTGACTTTCTCAGGGTTGGCCTTGATGCCGCGATGCGAGACGATGAAGCCGAGTAGCTTGCCAGATGGCACACCGAAGGCGCATTTTTCCGGGTTCAACTTCATCTTGAATCTTCGAAGATTGAGGATGGTTTCTTCCAGGTCAACAATGTGGTCTTCGTTGGACTTAGTCTTGATCACCACGTCATCGACGTAGGCTTCCACGTTGCGCCTGATCTGAGTGTGTAGACACTGTTGAATTACCTGTTGATACATTGCTCCAGCGTTTTTCAAACCGAACGGCATGGTGATGTAGCAGTACACTCCAAATGACATGATAAAAGATGTCTTGAGACAGTCCTCCTCTTTCAAGCTGATTTGGTGGTATCCCGAGTAACAGTCGAGAAAGCTGAGAAGGTCGCACCCTGCAGTTGAGTCCACCACCTGGTCTATTCTTGGTAAACCGAACGGGTCCTTGGGGCACGCCTTGTTGAGATCGGTGTAGTCGATGCACATGCGTCATTTACCGTTTTTCTTCTGGACTAGAACTGGGTTTGCTAGCCAATCCGGGTGATAGACCTCTTTGATGAACCCAGCTGCGAGAAGCTTTGTAATCTCCTCCCGGATAGCATCCTTTCGGTCTTGAGCGAAGCGCCGTACCCATTGTTTGACTGGCTTGGCGTCTGTCTTCACGTTTAGGGCGTGCTCGATCACCTCCCTTGGTACGCTCGGCATGTCAGACGGTTTCCATGCGAAGATATCCTTGTTGGCTTGGAGGAAGGTGACGAGCGCGTCTTCCTATTTGGGGTCGAGTCCGGTCCCGACTATTGCGGTCTTGGAGGGGTCGGAAGGGTCCAGGGGGATCTTCTTTGTGTCCGAGTCTGCTGAAATTCCTAACTTCGCTGCTTTCTTGGCCAGAACTGGATCTTGCTTGACTTCTGTTGTGACGGCTTGCCAGATGTTGTCGCGCTCAACTGCTGCCTCTTGTGATTGAGCCAATTCACAACTCTCCTTGTCGCAGGTGAAGGCTTGCTTGACATCGCTGCGTAGAGAGAGGACTCTTGCTAGCCCTAGCATCTTGAGCACCATATATGTATAATGCGGTACTGCCATGAATCTGGCGAGCACCGGTCGTCCGAGTATGGCGTGGTACGCAGTCTCGAAGCCGGTGACCTCGAAGCAGATATTTTCTGTGTGGAAGTTATCCCACGTGCCGAAGGTTACCGGCAAAGTAATCTGCCCGAGTGGTGTTGAAGAGCGGCCGGGAATTATCCCGTGGAAGGGCGCCGTACTCGGCCGTAGATCTGAACGAGGAATCTTCATCTCGTCCAGAGTCTTGGCGAATAGGATGTTGAGCGTGCTGCCTCCGTCTATGAGCACCTTCTTCAACTTGATATTTTTGACAACCGGGTCCAGGACGAGTGGATAGCGTCCCGGGTGTGAGACCCAATCTAGGTGATCTGTGCGATTGAATGTAATGGCCATCTCTGACCAGCGCAGGTACTGGGGGGTGTCCGCCGTAGAGACCGTGTTAACGTCGCGTGCAGATAGCTTTTGTTTTCGCTTGGACTCATACGCGAGCAGCCCTCCGAAGATGTGGTTGAGCTTAGCCTGAGGATCTTGAAAATTGTCGGCCAGGCCTGAGTCTGGCTTTTCCTTGTCCTTGTCGGCGCCAGACGATGAAGCCTGCTCGGAGGCAAACTTCTTAAGCATGTAGCAGTCTTTGGCCGCGTGCTTGCCCTTGGGGTGGAAGGGGCATGGCCCGCTCATGACTTTCTGGTAGTCGTTATTCCGCTGGGGCCGCGACCGAATACGCTCCATGTTGCCCACCTCGTTGTCCGACTTCCGCTTGCGGCCGCCGGTCTTGTTTTGAGATGGCTCGTCAGCTTTCGCCTTTTGTTCTTTCTATCGGGACTCCTTCTCGTCGAGAGCCTCTACGACCGCTTTAGCCGAGTTGGTGTACTTGTTGGCCATGTCGAAAAGAGCCCAGACAGAGGATGGTGGCTTCCGAGTGAATTTCGCGATGAACAGGGTGTCCTTTACTCCCTTGCGGAAGGTGGCAATGACGGCCTCGTCTCTGATCATTGGGATCTTGTTGCGCTTCTCGGAGAATCTCTTGATAAAATCACGTAGAGACTCGTTCTTCTTCTGGTGTAGTTGATACAAATCATGCTCAGAAGATGGCCTCTCGTAGGTTCCTTGAAAATTAGCGATGAACCACTCCCTGAGTTCTCCCCAGGAACCGATCGACCGCCTCGGGAGCACTGTCAGCCATGTCCTCGCCAAGTCGGCTAGCGCGACTGGGAGGTAGTTAGCCATGGCTTTGTGGTCGCCCCCAGCAGCTCAAACTACCAGGGTATATACGGTGAGCTAGGACTCGGGATTTGTTTTGCCGTCATACTTTTCAATTCTTGTGGGCTTAAAGCCAGTCGGCCAGTCGACGTCCTGTAGCTCCCGGGTGAAAGTTGGAATGCCTTTGTCTTCATGAGGGCTCGGGCTTCGACCACGGCGATTAAACCGCTCGTGATGGAGACCGAAGCACTTGTTTTCGTCCTCCAGTCGGCGGCGCTCGTCCTCTTCTCGTTCGTGGCGCCGGGCATTGATGGTGTGGCGGAGGTCGTGTTGTAGGCGTTCTCAGAGATCTTGGTTGGGCCGGCGGTCATACTGGTGATGCCGCCGGTTGTCGTTGTTGGTGTTGCCGAGTGACGTTTGCCTTGACTCCTCGCGTGGCTGACTTGAGCCGGCCGCTCGGCGCCGTGCTGATGTAGATGAACCCGCCACTGGAGATCCTGACCGATTAGTCAGTACTATGGTGTCACCCGACTGCTGTTGTTGTTGCTGGCAGGCAGCAGCCGTAATCATCGCCTTGATCTTGGCGATAGTTGGGGTGGCCTGGTGATCAAGCCCGAGCTGGAGCGTGTCCAGCAATGTTGCAGCGGCCACGACATTCTGTTGTGGGGTGACGAAGACGTCATGATCGCCGACTTTAGTCTGGAGAATTTGCTGCAGAGCTGCTCGCCCAGCCTTGCGTAGCCCGTTGTTGCGAGCCTCGCGGTCAGCCTCCTCCTGTTGTCGTAGTCGGCGAGCCTCCTCCTATTGCTCCTCTTGTAGTCGGCGCACCTCGGGTGGTGGTGTTGAAGCCATGAAGATCTCGTGGGAGGGGAGAAAACTCACCAGACTGGAGTCCGAACTAGCGTTCGAACCGTTATCCAACTTGGAATCGGACTCCGAGTAGTTTATCGGAGTAAGAATGACTCCGACCTCTGTAGATCCAATCTGAAATGGCACTTGGCCGTGTCCAAACTGAATCGCAGGAGATCGGATCTGTTGCACGGGATGTAGATCCGCAGCGTCACCGAATCCGTGCGGGAGATTGACGATCTCTCCCGTTCTTGGCCCAACCCGGGCTGGCACAAGGCCTAGCGCAAGTCGGACGCCGAAGGAAAGAGTTGTCCCAATGCTCGGCGAAGTGAAGGACTGCCGCAGTAGATTGTTGAAGGAGATTGCGGCGTCCTGTGGGCCGACTGGCGCAACGTCGGCTGGCTCCTCGGCCGGTTGGATTAGATCTACTTTGGCCAAGGTAAGGTTGCCGATCTGGTTGGCAATTAAATCGAGGCTTCCAAAAGAAATTATGTCTCCAGGGGAGAACTTGTCGCCGTCGATTCTGGTTGCTAGATCCATCGAGCTTGTAGATGTGAAACTCACCGGAGTCCCTACCTGGCGCACCAACTGTCGATGTTTTACACCGGCAATACAACTATAGGGCTACTCGGCAAGGGAAAACTCGGTGGATTGCAGAGGAACGCAAAGAGATTTTATACTGGTTCAGGCCCTCGATATGAGGTAATACCCTACGTCCAATTGTGGTGTTATTCCTCTGAGGAGTTATGTCAATCAATGATCTTCTGTCTTGTTCTGCCCTCAAGGGGTGCCCTGCCTCCCCTTATATACTGGGGGGCAGGGGTACAAGATAGGAATCCCAGCCGGATACGGCCAAGGGATTTCCTTCTTAGAGATACATCTTACCCGGCTAAGATTGTATATTCTTTTTTGTACGAGTCAAAATCTACCGGGTGCTACTATATCTCTAACTACAAGACTCAGCCCATTCTCTATCCGAGTGGCCCATATGCTTGTGATGAGGTACCCGGGGCCCATGGCCTCCACAACGAGGAGATGAGAACAAGGATGATGATGATGACATTTTGCTAGCGGCTCCATCTTTCAGCCAATGTACGACATTCCTCCCATTGTTGAGAGGGATGATGACGCCGCCAGTGGAGACACAGAAATCGTCCCTCCTGATGATGAGACCGGCATTGCAAGCAGTCTAGCATCCAGCGACACTGAGATCATCCCCTCCGACGACAACTAAGTGGGTTTTGATGGATTAATGACAAAGCGGTTAAAGGACTAATGAGTTTATCAAGAAATGTGCAGAGATTAGTCCTAGGTTCCTTGGTGTGGTGTATAGAGACCTCCCACAAAAAAATATGGCACAAGCGGCAAAGCGACTTGGAGTTTATTTTAATATCTTTTGAATTTCCTTTTGAGTCATAAGAAAGCCGTACTATCAAGAGGGGTTGCAAACAGTGTTCCAAGACCACTCAAGTGCTAAAGATCCAAAAAAGAAGAGAGTATATCACTTTGGCACAATATATACACTTGGGTTGGGCTAGTTTCAGTGTCAGGGTCGGAGGTTCCTACCCACGGGGTCGGAGGGTCCGACCAACCTTCTCGGCTAGCGACTAAGTGTTGGCCGGAGGTTCCTACCCCTGGAGTGAAACCTCCTAGACAGTTAGGCATCGCCCGCGAGCTTCCTCGTTTTGTGGATTGTCCCGGGAAGAGTTTGTGAAGGTTAACCTCGCCTCCACAAGGAAAAGGGGTAAATTCGAGTGGATACCAAGCTGATCTTCGTGGTCGCTTGGTGAGGCAAGGGGTCAATTGAGACCCGGAGCTCTTCAACAGAGATGTAGGATCTTTGTGGTCCGAACTTCGAAAAAAAATCTCCACGTCTCTCTTGTGCTTGCTCGTTATTGTGTTATTTTATCTCTACACTTGTCTACATCCATCTCCTACCTTACTGTTTGCTGTAGACTTAATCCCTGTCTTTTTATCCATTATTGAAGTGTCTTGGTAGAGTCGAAACACTAGGGTCGGAACCTCCGGCGTTCTAGGCCGGAACCTCCGGCCAGCCCTCTCGGCTAGCCCGAGAGAGCCGGTCGGAGCTTCCTACCATTTGGGTCGGAGGTTCTTACCAAAATTTTACCGCTGCAATTTGAGAATTTTTCAGGAACGCCTATTCACCCCCCCCCCCCCTCTCTAGGCGACATCAACGGGCTTTCAGAAACATTCTTTGTGCATGGTTGTATATTGGGATAGTCTTTGATCAGTGTGAAACATGTATTGCCCATACTATATGGTAATCTAAAGGTATTTAAGTATTTTGCCATGAAGAATCAAATATATGGTTATCTTGAGGAATGCTTTTATGTTAATGTACGCTGAAGGTTGGGGATCATGCATTATTATTTCAAGACTATCATGTGCATAGCATTGTATTGTAATGCATTTGAGCCAGGTCAGTGAGAAAGTCATATGACTATTCTGTAGTGTTCTTGAAGTTATGTCGCGCAGCGTTTGCGAATGTACCGGTATAACACTATATGTTCCCGAGAAGGGGTACGGTGAGGAAGAGCATGGCATGTGCATTCATATGCATTCATTAGAAGTATTTGTATTGCTTTCTATATGAAGGTTTGAGGAAGAGCATGGCATGTTCATTCTTATGCATTCACCAGAATTATTTGTTTTATATCTATGTGGATGTTTATTCGTTCATAAGTTTTTCTTTTAATCAATTTGATTACAATGGATGACATATAGATGAAGAAGTAGTTCTATTAATTATAGATGACTGGATATTGTATGTGGTACGTCTTTGTGGTGTTGCTTTGTGCTTTAATTGAATATGTTCTGGCTTTTGGTATCCTAAGGTGAAGTCTTGTACCACACTCTTTGATATTTAAAGTTTAGTCTTAGTTTTACTAATCCTTTTATGACATATGAGGTAGAATGTTATCTATACATACCTTATCAGAATAGTCGAATTTACCCTGATCGCATTTTACTTTTATATGTAGAAGTTGTTTTTAGTATATGTTAGTACTGAAAGCCCATTGATGTCGCCTAGAGGGAGGTGAATAGGCGTTCCTGAAAAATTCTCCAAATGCAGCGATAAAATTCTGATTGGAACCTCCGACCAAAATGGTAGGAGGCTCCGACCGGCTCTCTCAAGCTTGCCGAGAGGGCTGGTCGGAGGTTCCGGCCAAGAACACCGGAGGTTCCGACTCTGGTGTTCTAACTCTACCAAGATACTTCAATAATGGATAATTTTGACAGAGATCAAGTGTAGTGCAAGTAATAGGGTAGAAGATAAATGTAGGCAAGTGAAGAGACAAAATAAGGCAATAACGAGAAAGCACAACGGAGACACAAAGATTTTTTCCAAAGTTCAGATCACAAAGATCCTATGTCTCCGTTGAGGAGCTCCAAAGAGTCGGGTCTCAATCGACCCCTTGCCTCACCAAGCGACCACGAAGATCAACTTGGTATCCACTAGAATATACCTCTTTTCCTTACGGAGGCGAGGTTAATCTTCAAAACTTTCCCAGGACAATCCACAACTAGAGGAAGCTCGCGGGCGATGCATAACCGTCTAGGAGGTTTCCCTCCAAGAGAAATAAGCTCCAAAGAGCCAATCCGGATCCTCCTCATGTGCACAAGATCCTCCTAGCCTTTTCTTAACAAAACTCACTCAATCTCCCACTAGATCCTCACAAGAATCACCAAGGATGCACTAGAACTAGTTGGGAGAGCTCAAATGACCTTAGGAGAGGTTAGGAGACAGTGGAATAGAAGTGGAATGGCCAACCAATGGCTAAAAACAAAATTTGGGCTTTATAGGCATTGGCATATGTCACTTAGCCGTTACTCAAAGATTTTGGCCAAGAGGTTCCAACTCCAAGGGGTAGGAACCTCCAGCCAACACTTAGTCTCTAGCTAAGAGGGTTGGTCAGAGCCTCCGATCCCAGGGAAAGGAACCTCCAACCCTGACACTGAAACTAGCCCATCCTAAGTGTATGTGTTATGCCAAAGTGATGGACTCTCAGCTATTTGGATCTTAAGCACTTGAGTGGTCTTGGAACACTGTTTGCAACCCCTCTTGATAGTACGGTTTTCCTTCGACTCAAAAGAAAATTCAAAAGAATTTAAAATAAACTCCGAGTCGCTTTGCCGTTTTGCGTCATGTTTTTTTGGGGGTCTCCATGCACCACACCAAGAACCTGGGACTAATTCTCTACACAATTTCGTATAAACTCGATTAGTCCTAACCGCTATTGTCATTAATCCACCAAAACCCACCTTAGGTAGATGCACTTTCAATGTCCCCTTGGTGATTGATGCATAACACAATTAGAGCTTACACAGAATGAATATAATAAATTTATTTTGAATGAAAGAGATGAATTTGGCTCCCCCTAGAAAATTGCATATATTAGTGAGAGTGAATATAATGCATATCTGAGTATTGCAGAAAGCTAAACATAGAAAGTCTCATTCATCTATTCATCAATGGCGGTGCAAAGCCTGTGACATGATAAACAGTTATAAAAATCCATTATGACGTGCAAACACATAAAACATGCAAAATAAACATCACATCACATTGCATGCATCACAAGAATATATTTAAATACATAAAATGTAAACCTAAGAACCATCGTAATTAAACATTCATTACATCTCAGAATAATGCGTCAATAACATTCCAACAGACAATAAGAAATCTAGGAACCCTAAAGACATGAGCGTGCGCGGTCGGAGCCCTGGCCAGTACTGCAGCAGCCAGGTCAACAAGGGTGAGAAGAGGCCCCTTCATTCTGAATTTTCTCCCCCTTTGGCGATTCTCAAAGGCACCAAAAAAAGAGGAAAACCAAGGAAAGAAGGGACTCAGTCGTCGTCAGAGAGAATGATCTCAATGTCGCCAGACGCTGGACTGCCTGTAGTTCCAGTCTCATCATTAGGGGCAATAATCTCTGTATTGCCACTGGTGGCATCATCATCCCTCTTGATAATAGGAGGAATGTCGTAGATTGGCTGAAAAGGAAGAGCTACAAGTATAAAGCCAGGCTGGAAGGGTGGAACATCTGGCATAAAGGCAGGCTGAACCGATGGAGGAGCTGCTACAGGATCATCATCCTCATCAGCATTGTCCTCACTGCTGTCCTCATCCTCCTCATCATCCTTCCCATTATCATTATCATGATAGGAGTCCTCGTCTGTGTCTTCATCAGAAGCTGTCTCGGACTCAGAATCTCCAAGAGGTCTTGTGGAAGGGCCTGCGCCACTGGCGATGTGCTGAGCAGTCTCATAGGCGGCAAAGGGATCCTCAAAAACCTCATCTGAAGAGTCATCGGAGACTATCTTGCCGGCATCCCTCAACATCTTCTTCTGCCGGCACTCCATCTTCTTGATCTTCACAGCATTCATAGTACATATGTTGAAGATGGCCCTGAGCTGCCTTCTTGCATAGGTGACTCAGAAGCTCTGAGAAGAAGAGCCGGACCAAGAGGTAGCTGAAGGAAACTCACTCAGGCGGATATATTCTGGTGGACAGTAAGCCTTGTGCTTCACCTCCTTCTCGCGAATACAAATCCAAATACTTCCTCTATCATCTTCATGATATAAGGAGCATAGGCACATTCTCTTTTGGGCTCCACCACGATGTTGAAGATCTCAAACCAGATGTCCTTCATGACACTGACAGGCGGCTGATTTCTCCTCAACCTCGCAAGCAAAGTGTAGTGGCAAGCATGGAGAGCTGTGGCATCGCCAGCCTTGGAAGAGAGAGTTGCCCTGATCATGTTCAGAAGAATCCTATAGGGAGGAAGAAGCCCCTTGGTAGTGCCCATGCAGTTTCTGCGGCGCCCCATCGGCATATAGGAAAACAAAGGTTGCCTCTGAATAGGCCAGCGTCTTCTCATTGTGTAGCATTCGGCCTATTGAGATCATCAGGGTCCAACCCTAAAATGGCCATCAACTGAGAGATAGTGACAGTGTACTCCACACCCTGAGTCCACCATCTCATCTGAAGCTCATGCTGTGGACTCTCCTCAAAGAACACGGTCGCGTAAAACTGAACGATCACCTCCTCACTCCAGTCATATTGTAGGCCCATGATACCTCCAATGTCCTTGTCCAGGCAAAGCTTTATCACATCCTTGAAGATCCACCCCTTCTAGCGCTGCATGTACTCCCAGTCAATATACTTCATCTCCATGACCACTGCTTGGGGTCGACTCATGAAGACTGAGTGTACCAATACACCTGCGACAGCAGTGACAAAGCGGGGGTCTAATAACTCCTGAGGGAGAGTATCTGGTTCTGCTTCCTGTCTCTGCCTCCCTTGCCACATCGTGCAAATAATCAAAATGTTGCCTGGCAATGTGGCCAAAGAAAGTAGTGCTGACAGCCCTATGCTTGATCACTCGGATTGGGTCATTGAAAGTCCCACTGCTAGAACTGCTAGCACCACCACTGCGAGATCCACCACGCCTTGGTGGCGGTGGTGCATCTGAATCCCTAATCACCAAGGCAGAGCTACGAGTCTGTCTAGTAGATGGAGGCTATGTAGCGGTCCTCTTGCCACCGCCTGCCCTCCTGCTATTGCTAGCACGAGCCAGTCCCTTTCACTTGTCAGCTCATCTAGGAGGTGACTCCTGATCATTTTGGATACCGGAGGTGGAGACATCTTGTCTTGCCTTTTGACACTTCTCTCGAGCCATTGACACTGAAATACAACCATGGAATCAAGGAAAGTACTGAGGTCAAAGATTTATTGGAAGAACCAAGGTTACACAGCTAGCAGAGACTGCCAGTCGAAGGTCTGACCCAAGGGTCGGAGCCTCCGGCCAGCCCTCTCGGCCAGGCCGAGAGTGCTGGTCAGAACCTCTGGCCTTGAGGACCGGAACTTCCGGCCGACACATGGCTGCAATTTTGATCTTCAAAACTAGCCAATGCATTTGATGTAAGACTATATATCGATGTTCTAGGGATGTGTAGGAAGATTTTCCACAAAGGGAAAACTAGTCATAGGTCCAATATTGATGAGATCGGGTCAAAAATATGAAAAACCTAAGGAATGAGATTGAAACCTATACCTTGATATGAGGAAGCGCAAAAACATCGACGGGACAGAGTCTCTGACCACCAAAGAGGAAAGAAACATGAATGCCCGAAGATTTTTGATAGTTAAAGTTGAAAATCACCCAAATGGGGAATGGGAGCGAGTTAGGGCTGACAGGGGATGAAATGAGGAGAGAGAAAAGCTCCCAGCCTCCCACAGGAGAGTAAAAACCGTCGGTCGGCCTGAACCTCCGAGCTATGGAGCCGGAGCTTCCAGCCCGGTTTTTAAGCAGGGGGTAAGCGTCGGAGCCTCCGGCCCTATTGCCGAAACCTCTGACTGGATTTTTCTGGAAGGAGAAAAACAGGCCCAAAGGAAGTGGACATGATTTTTCGTTGACCCATATGTGACCAGCAGTAATCAATAAGCACTTAACAATGATCACAAATAAAGATCAACAACAAAAAGAACCAAATTTTCGCAATGAAAAACTAGCACACAAGGATTTTCATAATATTTTGAGAAAATGAGTTTTTATGGGATATGGAGAATGTTGGAGCTCTGTCCCTAGTGTTAAGACCATTTTCTACAAAAGAAAAGGCCTCAAAAACACAGAAGCTCACTTTGATTGACATCCTTTTAACCCATTCTTAACTATTGATTAATCAAGCACTTAGTCATGCAATGTTTCGAGAATCTAAGATATTTAGCTCACTTCTAAGCTCGCAAAACCTCTTCTCATCTAAGAGCTTGGTGAAGATATCGGCAAGTTGGTGTTCAGTTCTCACATGGGTAATGGCGATATCTCCTTTGGCTTCGTGGTCTTTCAAGAAGTAGTGTTGTATGTCAATATGTTTGGTTCTTGAGTGTTGGACGGGATTATTAGCTATTTTGATGGCACTCTCATTGTCACAAAGGAGTGGGATTTTGGTCATTGTGTAGCTATAGTCTTGAAGAGTTTGTTTCATCCAAAGGAGTTGAGCACAACACGAGCCAGTGGCTATGTACTCCGCCTCGGCGGTGGATAGGGCAATAGAGTTTTGCTTCTTGGAGGTCCAAGAAACTAAAGACCATCCAAGAAATTGACAAGTCCCCGTTGTGCTCTTGCGGTCAATCTTACAACCGGCATAATTGGAGTCGGAATATCCAATTAGCTCAAAATTACAACCCTTAGGGTATCAAAGATCGAAATTAGAAGTGTGCACCAAATATCTTAGAATTCTCTTAACGGCAATAAAATGACATTCTTTAGGCGCCGCTTGAAAGCGAGCGCACATACACACACTGAGCACAATATCCAGTCTAAATGCACAAAGGTAAAGAAGAGATCCAATCATAGAGCGATATACTTTTTGATCCACCGGTTTGCCATTGTCGTCGAGGTCAAGATGCCCATTTGTTGGCATTGGAGTCTTGATGGGATTGGCTCCCTCCATCTCGAATTTCTTGAAAATGTCCTTGAGATACTTTGATTGCGAGATGAAGGTTCCATCCATTTGTTACTTGACTTGAAGCCCGAGGAAGAAAGTGAGCTCCCCCATCATCGACATCTCAAACCTCCTAGTTATGATCTTGCTAAATTCTTCATTAAAGGAAGAGTTAGTAGAGCCAAAGATTATGTCATCGATATAAATTTGGCACACAAATAAGTCATTCTTGAATTTCTTAGTGAAGAGAGTAGTGTCGGCTTTTCCTATTTCAAAGCTATTTTTAGTAGAAAGTCACAAAGACATTCATACCAAGCTCTAGGGGTTTGCTTGAACCCGTAGAGCGCCTTATGAAGCTTGTAGACATGATTTGGATGTTTGGGATCTTCAAACCCGAGCGGTTGCTCCACATACACCAACTCGGAGATTGGTCCATTGAGAAAAGCACTCTTGATGTCCATTTGATAAAGCTTAAAATCATGGTTAGCGGCATAAGCTAATAAAACTCAAATGGACTCAAGACGAGCAACCGGCGCAAAGGTTTCACCGAAGTCGTGGCCCTCGACTTGAGTGAACCCTTGAACCACTAACTGTGCTTTGTTGCGAGTAACCACTCCATTCTCATCTTGCTTGTTGCGGAAAACCCACTTGGTACCGATGACATTTTGCTTGGGTCTCTCCACTAATGACCACACTTGATTGCAGGTGAAGTTGTTCAACTCTTCTTGCATGGCCATCACCCAATCCGGATCACCAAGTGTGTCCTCTACCCTAATTGGCTCCAAAAACGAGATAAAAGAGTAATTCTCATAAAAGTTAGCGACGCGAGAGCGAGTGGTTACCCCTCTTTGGATATCACCAAGAATGTTGTCAACAGGATGATCTCTTTGCACGGTGTGGTGAATTCTTGGATGGTGCACCGAGGGGACTTGAGCTCACACGGTGTCTTTTGGCTCACTAGTGCCCTCGGCATCGATCCCATCCACTCGTGCTAGACCGTCCTCTTGATCAACTTTTGTGCTTGGAGGCGTGGCTTGAGTGGAAGGAGCTTGTTCAGTGCCTCTTTGCTCCTCCGACTCTTCTAGCGGTCTCACCTCTCCAATTGCCTTTTTCTCGATGTCGTGTCCTGGGACTCCTTCACCTAGCATCTCAAGCTCAACTTGCTCTACTTGGGAGCCGTTAGTTTCATCAAATGTCATATCTCTCGTGGTTTCAACAATTCCAAAGACTTTGTTGAAAACACGATAGGCGTGAGCATTTGACTCATATTCGAGTAGGAATCCTTCATCCACTTTTGGAGCAAACTTGGATGAGCAAGGTCTCTTATTCAAAATAAAACATTTGCAACCAAAAACACGAAAGTAGGAAACATTGAGTTTGTTATCCATGAGGAGTTCATATGCCGTCTTTTTGAGAAGTTTGTGGAGGTAGAGACGATTTATTGCGTGACACGCGATGTTCACCGCCTCCACCCAAAAGATGTCCGGGGTCTTGTATTCATCTAGCATAGTCCTTGCCATCTCGACAAGGGACCAGTTTTTCCTCTCCACCACTCCATTTTGAGGTGGATCATATAGAGCAGAGAACTTATGTTTAATCCCCTTGTCATCAAGGAATTTCTCCACTTGAGTATTCTTGAACTCCCCCCATTATCACTCCTAACTTTCTTGATCTTGAGCTTGAACTCGTTTTGGGCTCGCTTTATGAATTTCTTGAAAATTACTTGGGTTTCATTCTTATCTTGCAAAAAGAATACCCAAGTGAAACGAGAAAAATCATCAACAATTACGAGCCCATATTTGTTACCTCCAATGCTTCGGTAGGCTATAGGACCAAAGAGATCCATGTGAAGTAGTTCCAATTGCCTTGAGGTAGTCATGATGTTCTTCACAGGATGTGGGTTCCCAACTTGCTTTTCGGCTTGACAAGCGCTACACACACGGTCTTTCTCAAATATGAAGTTAGATAGCCCGAGGATGTGTTCCCCCTTTAGAAGATTTGATAAGTTCCTCATCCCCGCATGGACTAGCCTTCGATGCCAAAGCCACCCATTGAGGATTTTGCAATCAAGCAAGCCTCCGGATTCACTTTATCTAGGTCAAAGTCCACTAGATAAAGATCTCCCTTCAACCTTCCCTTGAATGCGACGGAATTATCATCTCTTCTAAAGACGGTAACATCCTCATCGGAAAACAAGCAATTATAGCCCAATTTGCATAATTGAGACACCGATAATAAATTGTAGCTTAAGGACTTGACGAGAAGAATATTAGAGAGAGATAGATTGTTGGAGATGGCAATTTTACCTAGACCCATTACCTTGCCCTTACCATCATCTCCAAAAACAATATTGTCATGCTCTCCTTCATTCTCATCAAGAGTTGCAAATATACTGCTCTCTCCCGTCATGTGGTTGGTGCATCCGCTGCCAAGAACCCAACTCGATCCACCAAAAGAGCATGCCTACAAAAGGAATCAAGCTTAGGATTTAGATACCTAAACTTATCTAAGTTTGGGTCCTTTAACATTAGTCACAAGCGCCTTGGGCACCCACACACAAACCCTGTACTCCTCATAGCAATCACCAATGAAATAAGCAATCACTTTACTGCGGTGATCCTTGGTAATCTCATATAACTCATAGTATAGTTTTTCTGGTCGAAGCCTCTTATCAGTCCTCTCTGTCTGCCTAGGTTGGCTGGTCGGAACCTCCTACTATTTTGATCGGAGCCTCCTACCAGACCTCTTGGTCTGCCTAGAAGAGCCGATCAGAACCTCCGACCCATTTGGTCGGAACCTCCGACCGGCCTTCTCGGCCTGGCTGAGAGGCTGGGTCGGAACCTCCAGCCACTATGGTCAGAGCTTCCGGCCCCCAGACTGACCGAAGAACTTTTTACCTCCTCGGCTTGCGATGAACATCCTTCTTTCGCGAACTGCAGGCATTGCTTCCCATTGACCATGGTCCTTTTGGATGGTCTGTTTTCATGAGGAGAGACCATAGCCGTTCTTGTTGAAGTGGGTAGTAAAGGTTTTATAGAGGGCATCCTTGGATTGGAATGTTTTCAAATATCCAAACTTCACCAAGGTACCCAACCGCTCATTCTCCTTTTTAAGCGCCTGCAAACCTTTAAGGTTAGTAGCATATGCATCCAAATCATAATGATAGCATTTTGCACATCCGTTGCCTGTAGAGGCATTGGAGATCTTGGTGGCCTCATTGGAGGTGGAGGTGCTATTCCAAAGAGTGTCAAATTGCACTTCAAGAGCCTTGTGATTTTGATCCAATTTCACAAGGTTTTCTTAAAGTGTTTCATTCACACTCTTTAGATTAGCCATTGAGTCATTAACCAAAGAGAGCTCTTTGGTCAATTCCTCAATCCTCTCCTTCTCCTTAGCCAAGTTTTTCTCTAGGGCAAGGTTTCTCTCCTTCTCAAGGATGAGCAAGTCCTCTTGTCTTTCGAGGGACTTCTCTTTACCCTTCAATGCTTTCATAAGCTTTGCCAATTGTAACATGACCGGCTTGCTAAAACCCTTGAGCATCTCATCTATATCATTCTCACTTTCATCATCACTAAGATCATCATCATCAATTTGAGCAGATTTGGATGAGGAGGTTACCTTTCGCCCATGTGCCATGAGGCAAGTGGGCTCATAATGGCCACGTCGCTCAAGTTGTCGAAGAGACACTTCTTGAACCCCGACGACGACTTGATAGCAATTGTAGCAACCCCTCCTTCATCGCCGTCTTCCTTGTCATTGTTTTCATCATTGGAGAACCACTCCTCTCCAATGTGAGCACGTCCGGTCTTCTTCTTGACCACCTTGGACTTGCCACCCTTGTTCTTGGACTTGGGGCAATCGGCGATGAAATGGCCGCACTCCTTGCATTCGTAGCACGCCCGCTTGGATTGCCTTCTTCCTTTGTCATCTTCCTTCTTGTTCTTGCCGAAGCCGTCTCGACGAAGGAAGTACTTGAACTTCCTCACCACAAGAGCGAAGTCTTCATCTTTACTCTCGGAGTCACTTGAGGCTTGTTCCTACTTGGCCTTCAAAGCAACATTCTTGTTCTTGACGATTGCAGCGTTCTTAGCAAGTTGCTTGACCTCCTTGGCTTCATCTTCTAGTAGCTCATGTGAGATGATCCTCGAGAGAACGTCGCTTAGGGTGAGTCTCTTAAAGTTCTTCATCTCCCGGATGAGGATCACCAAGGTGGGATTCCTTAAGGCGATCGCGCAGAGAAGTCTCTTGACCACCACATAATCGATCATGTCTTCACCACCAAGACCATGGATCTTGTTGACAATGACCATCATGCGATCATACATCTCTTGCGGCGTCTCATCGCCTTCCATCATGAACCGCCCAAGTCCCCCCTCAAGCAACTCGATCTTGGACTCTCACACGCCGGGGGATCCTTCATGCGCTAATTGAAGCGTACCCAAATCTCCTTGGCCTCCTCAAGTTGGTCCACCCTGTTGAATTCCTCGGGACTCAAGGAGTTGAGGATGACGCTTGCGGCTTGAGCATTGTGGTGGATGAGAGCCTCTTGAGCCGGTGTAGGTTCCTCTCCTTCCTCCAGAGCATCCGTCACACCTATCCACACAATCTTCCAAACATTTGGATGCAACGAGATTATATGCAATTTCATCTTGTGCTTCCACGAGCTATAGAAGGTCCCGTTAAAATGGGGAGCGCGTCCGGAAGGCACGAAGATGAATTGCTGAGGGGGAGGAATAAACTTGTTGTAATCAAGGTCAAAAGCAGCTCCCTTCCTTCCACCCGACTTGTTAATCGAGCCATCTCCGTCTTCTTGAACTCCGGTAGAATTAATCACCTTCTCGGTCGACATCCTCGGATCAACTCCAAGCTGTTAAGCTTCTTAGAAGTTTAGGCTCTAATACCAATTGAAAGCCTATTGATGTCGCCTAGAAGGGGGGTAAATAGGCGTTCCTGAAAAATTCTTCAAATGCAGCGATAAAATTCTGGTAGGAACCTCCGACCAAAATGATAGGAGGCTCCGACCGGCTCTCTTGAGCTGGCCGAGAGGGCTAGTTGGAGGTTCCGGCCAAGAACGCCGAAGGTTCCGACCCTGGTGTTCTGACTCTACCAAAACACTTTAATAATGCAAAATTTTTATAGAGATCAAGTGTGGTGCAAGTAATAGGGTAGGAGATAAATGCAGGCAAGTGAAGAGACAAAATAAGGCAATAACGAGAAAGCACAACAGAGACACAAAGATTTTTCCCGAAGTTCAGATCACAAAGATCCTACGTCTCCGTTAAGGAGCTCCAAAGAGCCGGGTCTCGATCGACCCCCTTTGTCTCACCAAGCGACCACGAAGATCAACTTGGTATCTACTAGAATATACCTCTTTTCCTTGCGGAGGCAAGGTTAAACTTCACAAACTTTCACAGGACAATCCACAACTAGAGGAAACTCACGAGCGATGCCTAACCGTCTAGCAGGTTTCCCTCCAAGAGAAATAAGCTCCAATGACCTTAGGAGAGGCTAGGAGACAGTGGAATAGAAGTGGAATGGCCAACCAATGGCTAGAAATAAGGTTTGGGCTTTATAGACATTGGCATACATCACTTAAACGTTACTCACAGATTTTGGCCAGGAGATTCCGACCCCATGGGTAGGAACCTTCGGCCAACACTTAGTCTCTGGCCGAGAAGGTTGGTCGGAGCCTCCGACCCCAGGGATAGGAACCTCCGACCCTGACACTGAAACTAGCCCATCCCAAATGTATGTGTTGTGCCAAAGTGATAGACTCTTAACTATTTGGATCTTAAGCACTTGAGTGGTCTTGGAACACTGTTTGCAACCCCTCTTGATAGTACGGTTTTCCTTCGACTCAAAAGAAAATTCAAAAGAATTTAAAATAAACTCCAAATCGCTTCGCCGTTTTGCGTCATGTTTTTGTGGGGGTCTCCATGCACCACACCAAGCAACCTGAGACTAATTCTCTGCACAATTCTCGATAAACTCATTAGTCCCTTAACCGCTTTATCATTAATCCACCAAAACCCACCTAGGGATTAGATGCACTTTCAAGTACCTCTTAATTATGTCAATATATTAAATGGATGCTTAATAAACATGTGGTTTAAATAACTTGTTAAAGTAGTTCACTTGCTGAGATTTATCCTTACACCCCCTACAGTCTTTTCAGGTGCTTGTTGTGACATGCTCACCTGTGGGATGGGAGTAGCTGCACTTACGCATGTCATGAAGTAACTTAATATACAAATATTGTGATGTGGTGATAAAAACAGATGAGTCTTATCCTGCTATGATTAATTAAACTCTATAGATGTTGATCTTGGTTTATCTAGCTTTTATTAGGCTGTTTTTTTTATTTTAGTGCGTTTTTGGTTCATAATATAAAATTTAAATGTTGATCCTTCCGTGATGTTTTTTTTCTAAATGCACATGCTACCAAAATTTTATTGTTTGGCATGGTTGTACGGTTTTTGTGGCATCTTAGGCTTGTTGTGGTTCCTGGGGTGTTACACCTAGTTAATCCTTCTTTATCGATTTTCGCTGTAAATCGTCTATCTTCGTTACGAGATTGTGAGTTACCCCTTTATAAGTTTGTTCTGTAAACCTTCCGTTCCGCCCATGAGACATATGATTATCCCAATTCATTGGAATCGACTCCACTAGCTAGTTTTGATTACAAAACACATCTTGATCTAGATTGAGGTGGTTGGCGACTCCCAACACTGCAAAGCTTTAGATGCTTCTCGTCATGTGACTAAAAAAGCATCAACACATTGTTAGCATCAAACCGGGCGCACGGACCACCGGCCAGTGCACGTACCATATACTCCCGGGCATTTCTAGTTCGCGAGCGGGGCAAGTCACGCGCACATCCCACCTTTGTTGAGTCAAACTCTAACTAGCATTCCCTCGCGGCTCGTGCAAACCCTTTCTGTCACCTCGCTCTTAAGAATTTGGATGTAATGATGTTTAGAAGTTTCAACTGAAATATGTAAAAACTTTATGTACATACAATTTCAACTCAAAAATATCTAAACTTTCAACCGGTGGATTGAAACTATCAACTGGTCGAAAGAAACTTTCAATTTGAAACCAAATTTTATGTTTAAAATGTAGCAAATCAAAAAACTTTACTTCAAAACCTTGAGCTTTCAAATCAACCTTCTTCCAATTTCAGAAATTTCAACTCAATCTTTCACAACTTTCTACTCAGAACATTAAATTTTCAACTCAGATCCAAAATTTTTCACTCAAGAAACCAAACTTTCAACCCCAAATCACAAAACATTCAAATTAGAATATTCCAACCTACATATGGATGATTAGCAAGATGGAGAAGGGCAGAGCGAAGCACGCCTGCGTGGCTGGATCCAAGGAAGAAGGTCCCACACCTCATTGGTGTCCGTTGTGGAAAAGAGTAGAAGCTTTTCGACAAGGAAGACGAAGGTGAAGCCGGCGTCTTTCCCAGAAGAAACCCTAGTTCTCCTGATGTATTGAGGAAGAGGAGTAGTGGCGGGCTCACCGAGAGGAGGAATCGGAGGTAGGGGAGGAGGAGGAAGTAGCAACAAGAGAGCTAGGGGACGAACAAGGGATGGGGTTGCCGGTGCATGACCAAAGAGAACGAAGTAAGGTAGAGAGCAGTGGGCTTGCAGCGCCGTGACTCGCCTGTTGCCATGCCGCGTCGTGGGGGACTAGAGCAATTGGTGTGGGGATTGGGGAATCGATGCATCCTTGGAGAGATACATAGATGGATAAGGTGTTCGCTACTTTAGTTTCTAGCGAGCGTTCGCTAAATATCCATCCTGTATATTCCCCAAAATAGGTTTATTTTTAGGTTTTACCTTTTATCCTCAAATATGCTTATTTCTTTTCCTTTATCTACACTGCTCTATAAATCGATAAGTTTTATTTTTCAATATCTTTTAGCTACTCTTACCTATTGATCCCTCGATGCTACTTTGTTTTGATTTATATTTTAATGGTTAAAGATGGACTTATTTTGGTACAGAGATAATATGTACGTGGCGCCTTGGTTTCTCGATGGATCGGCGTGACACGGCGCGGTGAGTGACGTGCGCGCTTGCGTGTCCGGCCGGCGAGCTACCTAGCCGTGGCGGGTGGCCAGCCCGTACTGCAGGCGGGCAGAGCGTGAGGAAGATCGATACGGGTCGATGGGAACAGAATCAACAGGTGTGAGCGCCTACTAATTTACTTTTGGGCCTTCTGACCATGGTCAAACATCCTCGTGTTCTGATGATGCGTGTGCACGTAGTTATTAATTAGTTTTAAGTGGTCGATTGGTTGGTAAACGGTAATTTGGTCGGCTAACGCATACACTAGTCTACTTTGTATGGGAATGGAAGTATGGCGCTGTTTAGAGCGCTTAAGATCTAAAAAGCAACTTCTAACAGCAAATAAGAAATTGGAAAAACTGAAAAAAACTTCTATTTATTTTCTAAATTCTAATACTACAGATTCTCAAAATTTAAATAAGAATATAAACTTTTTAGAGAGCTAAAGCTTTTAGGAGAAGCTACAGCTGCGAAGCTCTCCAAACTGGATCTATATATTGTTTGGATTTTGGACGCCATATTAATGAAAAGACTAATCCAACATGTAAGTACTTTTAAGTGTTCAGTGATGTTGTCTCAATAATCCCGCATGTAAGTACTTTTTGATGTGGACGTCAATTCGGCCCATCAGTGTATATTTTTCAACCCAAAAGTGCTTGAGTACGTCCAAAAAGTGGGTGTAAATTCGGTCCCGAACTGACCGTAATTTAGGCCCAAAGTGTGAGTTAATTTGGCCTAAAAGTGGACTCAAATTCAGCCCTTAACTGCTGAAAATTCGGTCCATAGGTGAGCGAAAATGTGGCCCAACAGTGAGAGTAAGTTCGGGCTAAAGAAGAGCCTAAATTCAGCCCATAGATTCTCGTAATTTTGGCCCCAATGTCCGGGTCAATCCGACCGAAGGTGCGCGTCAATTCAGGCCATAGTCGTACAATTCGGCCGAGATGTGTGCGTCAATGGGCCCAAAAGTGCGCGTAAACTCTGCCTCTGCCGCGTAGTCGGGAAAATTTTTGATTTTTATATTTATTTATTAAAAGATTTGCAAAAGTAGATTTTTGTTTGAAAAAATTGCAAAAATAGACTCCCACCGTCCTCTAAGAGGGCGATTTTTAAAAATCGCCCTTCCAGAGGACGATTTGATGACGTGGCTGACGGCCGTCGGCCCCCCGGCCGATGGCCGTCAGCCATTTTGCAGGTGGCCCCTCGGCCTTCTAAAAACCGCCCTCTCAGAAGGCGACAAGGGGGCCGCCTGCAAAATACGCCCGGGGGCCGGCCATTTTACAGACGGCCCCTTGCCGTTCTCTAGGAGGGCGGTTTTTGGCCTTACCGTTCTCCTAGAGAGGGGTATTTAGCATTAATATAGTCCGGACCGTCCGAACAGGCATATATCTGGAGAGAGAGAAAGAGAGAGAGGGAGGATGGACTGGGAGGAGGCCGATGAGTACCGGCTACCGTCACTACTCCCTGGGCGCGCACCGTCACCACATCGTCCTCACACAGTAGTTGCACGCTAGTTGGATATCAGTAGGTTTGTATGGTAGTTAACGTGTGTTCGGTTGTCACCGCTCGGAATGTACTTTCATCGTGAAGTTGACACTCGAAAATTCATATTTTTGATCAGGTTTGTCAGAAACGTAGATCGTGAGGAATATGTCGTTTGATCGATGAGGGTAAACGAAGTAAAGCGGTTTCTTCAGGAAACGTAGAATTAATAAAACATGATACACAACAGGCAAACTATTACAGATACAAAGTACTACGGGCTCTGACCGTAACCTCTAGCTCTCTTTGACTTCCTACCCTGCGCTCGCACCTGCCCCTGTGAGTACGTGAACCGGTCTGGTGGTACGGCACGGCCAATGCGGGTCGTCTGCATGGATGTGGCAACCGGTGGGTCCTGTGTCTATGGTGGAGTAGCTCCTTCGAGCTGCGAGACAGCTAGTATCTTCTGTATCTCCTCGCCTCGTCCTCCCAGCCGTCTTCTGAGAGGACGGTTTTTAGGAGGCCGGGGCCCGCCGCCGACGGCCGTCAGCCACATCATCAAATCACCCTCCCAGAGGACGGTGGGAGTCTATTTTTGTAATTTTTTTAAACAAAAATCTACTTTTGCAAATCTTTTAATAAATAAATATAAAAATCAAAAAAATTCTTGTAGTCGGGGTGGGAAGCAATGGTGACACAGAGGAGAGGCCGCCCTTGGTCCCGTGGGCCCCGAGAAGGGGCGGCGTGCTAGATGGGAAGAGGATGTTGTGGACGGGGTAGAAACGCCGGCTGCGGCAGCAACCGCCGACGAGGTCGACGGCGAGCAGCCGCGAGTTGGCCTCGATGTTTTGCAGTAGTTGTGGACGCCGTCAAGGCGGATTTGGGGTGGTCGAGTTCACCGGCGGCAAGGATTTCGCGGTGGTTGAGCTCTCCGACCATCCGATTTGGAGAATGGGATGGCAGTATGAGTGTATGGGTAAATAATAGCCATTCCTCCTCCTCCCATTCCGAGTTTGGGACGAGACACGTAGGGGGGAGAGAGCGCTATGGCCGTCTCGGTGGCTCCAGATCACGCCCATATTCGTGGCGCTGCCGCCGCAGATTCCGCGGGACGGACATGGGTGCATTTCCCGGGCTTGGACTTCCCTGGCGTTGTCTTTTCCTCCCTTGTTCTTCGTGTGGGTTTCTTCCCCGTTGGATTGGGGAATCGGCCTCGAGCTTGGTGGGGGATTGATTTGACTGCACCATCTGATTTTTTCGCTTTTGTGGGGGCAGCACGGCTGTGCATTTCGTTCTTTGTAGTGGAAGCCCCCTAATTATTCCCAATTCTCTCTATAATTTCTCGCCTTCATCGGTGCGATTCTGGGAGTATTTCAAGCATTTCTCGGCTTCTAACGCGAATTTGGAGGAGCCTTTGGGCGCATTCCGCTCAAAATCAAGTGGAATTGTTGCCTGAATCTTCAAATTGTTTTGGCTCAGTTACCTGGTTTCGTCGATCACTTTGCTCAACGGGGCTGAGGAATTGTTGCATGTTCCCAGAAAGCTCCGAAGGGGACATTGGGCGCAATTTTCACAGTATCTGCACTGAGATGATTGGATTGGTGTAGAAGGAAGCACGCATATGACGAGGCATTATAGGATAGAATGGCTCCTCGCCCTGTGCCTCATCCCTCTGCAGCTCCTCATTCCAACAGGCTGCGAGGGGGTGCTTGTCGCCACGAGGGACCTATCGCCACCTGCTTTGACGCCGCCCCTCATCAATCAAGTAGACCAATTGGTAAGCACATTTCCATATAGTTTGATGCATATGTTAGCTTCAATTTGTATGATAAATCATACAAGAGATGATGGTAGCAACTTTTGTAAGGAGATGTTGGCACAGACTCACAGTTGTGTTAGCAATTTTGCATTCATTTTGCAACCAAGAGCAAAGTATTGGGTGTGCCGCAAGGCATTAAACGGGAATTTGCTCTCAAGAGCACAGAAGCCCATGGCGTTACCCTCCTATACTTATTATGATGTCGTGTTTAGGTCGGTTACCTTTCTGTTGGAATGCTGAGGATGGAATGTGCAGCCTAACGGAACCGATGTTTTTGGATAATGCAGAAGCACTCAGAACTCAGGGTTGATTCATGAATTAGAGGTCCACATTTACTTATTTGATATGGGACATGCACAGTAGTCTTGTACTCTTGTGTTTATAAAACTGCATGAAAGACGAGGATAGGATTGCTGAAGTCTATAGGTGATTCCCGAAGGCAACCATGATTTTATTTGCATTGTGAATTGTAGTTTGTTTTTGGCTTTGAGTGACTGATCACATAAGTTCAACCTTTCAGTGAGCAGAGTTTAGAATCATTCTTTTTATTCTATTTAATTGCTGATGTACCATTCTGATAGCTGTGCACCATTATTGATTGTGGAGGTTTTTTTTCTTTTTTCCTAATATTGTTGTGATTTCTTTACTAATAACACTGTCTAAACAGAATCAAACTGTTAAATTTGGCTTGCCACTTTCTCTCTCCTCTCCCCCTCCTGGCCTCCTTCGTCCTTTGACGGCAGGTGCTAGATTCCTCCTTGTTATGGCATGGCAAATGGAGACTCGGAGAGAGGAATGTGATTAGTAGTGAATATAATGATTTTCGATCCAACTAGTAGAACCTAATGTTTTGTGGCATAGATGGTTGTTAGTTCCTAACTGGTGAGCTATAATAATTCAAGTTGCCTTTTGTTGGACATGACTATAAATGTAGGGTGTATCATTTTTTATTTATTATTTATTTGTACTGATGAGAGTGACTGCTAATTACATTTCATACAGGTGGAACATGCATGGGTAAAGTGTGGATTGGACAAGAGAACTCTTGATGATGTTAGGCACCACTTCGACTACAACCATGTATTTGAAATTCTCCGTAGAATGTCTGGACAAGACAGTAAGGACACCTCTCCTGACATTGAAGAAGGGACCAGTGTATTATCACCAGAAATCAGGCACAGCATACTGAACTGTTTAAGCAAGCAGAATATCCTGAGTGTAGCCGGACAGGACGGTGCAAAAACCTTGTCAGCTGATTATATCCAAGCACTTATTGCCTCACTAAAAAGAGATCTTGTCCAGGGATCTTCAGCCACAAAGTCAACACCTGAACAAGCATCAAAGCCATCATCGGCCCCTGCAACTCAAGCAGGAAAACCTGTCCCAGTGAAAACTCCTACGCTGAAACCTGCAAAGAAACCATCCGACACTGCATCATCTCCACCAGATCATTCATCAAAATCAGTAGCAAAAAAGAAGGACAGCAGTGGCATGCCAACTACTGCTATCATTGGTCTGTCCATTGCTGGTATAGCGCTTATGGCTCTTCTCTGCTTGTGCTGCTGCATCTGCCGTGGAAATAAGACTTCTTCATATGACATGAGGGATGATAAACCACTTCTGGGTCTAAATATGAGCAATTTGTCCGGTACAAAGTCGTTCTCTCTGCTCTGAGATAACGTAACAATTTCATCATCTAGTGGCGGTATTTACTCTTTTTTCTTTTGCAGCTGCTTCTAAATCATCCCAAGGAAATACAATCGATGTCAATAAGCTCGGAGCACTGTCGTTGAAGTCAGAAGCTGGCCAAAATGGAGACGTGAAACTAAAATCACATGAAGGTGCAAACAGTGTGGTGCACCCAGTGGGTTTAGTGCTAGGATCAACACCGATGCCTCCTCCTCCTCCTCCACCCCCGAAGGTGGCTTCTCCTCCACCTCCCAAGGCTCTTGCTCCACCAGCATCCCAAGCTCCCACACCGCCATTAAAAGCTTCTCCAATTCCTCCCGCAGAACACTCACCACCTCCTGCTCCAAAAGCTGCACCTCCACCGCCACCACCAAAATCGACTGGCCCACCTCGTCCGCCACCACCAGCCATGCCTAGTTCTTCAAGAACACACCCACCGCTACCTCTTAAGAAGTCAGGTGCTAAGGCGGGTGCTGTTGAAGATTCTACTGAAGCTAAAACAAAGCTCAAACCATTCTTTTGGGATAAAGTAACTGCCAGTCCTGATCAATCCATGGTTTGGGACCACCTTAAATCAGGATCATTCCAGTAAGTTTTCAGATTAAATTGAAGGTGTGCTTGAACTTACTATTACACCTTACTACTACCTCTGGTTTTTAATGTTTGACGCCGTTGACTTTTAGACGTGCGTTTCACCGTTCATCTTATTAAAAAAAATTATGTAATTATCATTTATTTTGTTGTGATTTGTTTTATCATTAAATGTACTTTAAACATGACTTATATTTTTATATATTTATACAAAATTTTTGAATAAGATAAATGATCAATCTTATGTTAAAAAGTCAGTGGCATCAAACATGGAAAACCGGAGGGGGTATTAAATTGAAGGTGTGGGACCACCTTACTATTGCAAGAACACACTAGTTAAAAGTATATGATACTGTTTCACAGGTTTAATGAGGAGATGATTGAAAGCCTTTTTGGTTATAATTCAACTGACAAGAAAGGAAGCGACACCAAGAAAGATATATCATCAAAAGATGCCGCTCAATTTGTAAGGATACTTGACCCCAAAAAGGCACAGAACCTGGCTATATCATTGAAGGCGCTTAGTGTTTCGCCTCAGGAAGTATGTAGTGCAGTTACGGAAGGTAAAATCTACTGTGACTGACTCACATATTTGCACAGCTCGTCCTGTATGGAACTCATCTTTTTATTCTGAGCACACACTCACACTGCCTCCTAGCTTCATGTTTATCATACGTTTAGTATCTTTTTAAAAGTTGGAGAACTCATCTATGTTGGAATGCTGATGCTCTGAATTATCATCCGGCTTCTAGTTTATAGCTTTGCTTGTAATAATGTATATGGCATACATTGTTGCTATATGCATGTTGCAATTGTCTCTTCAAAGCGATGAGATATCTCTTCTGAACTCATCCAAGATTAACTTTTTTCCACCAAAGCAAATAGTACAGAAGATATGAGAAGTGAAATGATTCATGTCATCTACTTCAACCGCCTCTGTTGAGCGATAATTTACAGGATTATCCTGCAAGTAGATGCATGTTACTAGCCCAAGAGAAGTTCTGGTGTTGACATCTTATGTGTTCATTTGGTATCCATCAATGGTGCCTCCAACCATTTTGTTTCAAGATTCAGAAAAAAAGAGAACTATTAAGAATCTGATGTTGGATTTCACTTTAACCATTTTTCTTGACAATTTGTAGGAAATGAACTTCCATCTGATTTGATACAGACCTTACTAAGATGGACCCCAAGTAATGATGAGGAGCTCAGGCTTCGACTATACACTGGGGAACTCTCTCAACTTGGTCCTGCAGAGCAATTCTTAAGAGCAATCATAGACGTTCCTCATGTTTTCCAGCGCCTAGATGCATTACTTTTCGTGGTCAATTTACCAGAAGAAGCTTCAAATGTGAAGCAATCCTTTGCCATTTTGGAGGTAATGAAAGATTCATTATAAACTCCCAACTTCTAGATTATGTCCCATTGTTGTGTCAGTGTTGTTCATTTCACAATGTCTAGTATTTCTATTGATCTAACATTTCCATGAGGTTATAATCCAATTAGTTTTTTTTTTACGGTAACAATAACTGCACTGTTACTGAGAAATTCTTGCCCAGAAATCTGGTTCTTAAAATATGAGCCCCTGAACAGTTATGCTTTTCATGATATGGTTTCATATTGATTAGTATTCTTATATCTGTTGGCATTTAAAATCCCAATCAGGTGGCTTGCCAGGAGCTTAGAAACAGCCGTCTTTTTTTGAAGTTACTAGAAGCTGTCCTCAAAACCGGAAATCGAATGAATGTTGGCACTTTCCGTGGTGGAGCTCAGGCTTTCAGACTCGACACACTCCTTAAGCTGTCTGATGTCAAAGGAATTGACGGAAAGACAACATTATTGCATTTCGTTGTTCAGGAAATCATACGTTCTGAAGGTGTCCGTGCTGAAAGGGCTGCAAAGGAGCAGAACAGTAGTGTATCCAGTGTGAAAACCGATGAGCTAACTGATGACAATAATGAGCAAACTGAAGATGGTTACAAACAACTTGGACTGAAAGTTGTCTCCAGCTTAGGAGATGAACTTCAAAATGTCAGAAAGGCAGCAATCCTTGATGCTGATCAATTGACTATGTCAGTAGCAAGTCTTGGCCACAAGCTTGTGAAAACCAATGAATTCTTGAACACGAGCATGAAAAGTTTGGACGAAGACAGTGGGTTTCACTGCAAGCTTAAGCACTTTGTAGAGCAGTCTCAGGCTGATATTACTTTCTTGCTGGAGGAAGAGAAGAAAATACGGTCATTGGTGAAAACCACTGTTGACTATTTCCATGGAAGTGCAGGAAAGGATGAGGGCCTCCGGTTATTTGTGATAGTAAGAGATTTTCTTGCATTGCTGGACAAGGTGTGCAAGGAGGTGAAGGAAGCATCAAAAGTTGCTCCAAGAAAAGCAAAAGCCAAACAGTCATCCCAATCGTTGCAGTCATTCCGTGATCCACGGGTTAATCTTTTTCCAGCGATTCAAGACCGGAGGGCAGATAGCTCAAGTTCAAGTTCTGATGATGAAAGTTAGATCAACACACCTGTTCAATTCCTTCCAAAGTATGAGTTACCTTGCCCTTTCAGAGAGAGAGTTCATGAGGAAACGATAATGCCAATTCTGGTTAAACAGAATCGAACTGTTATCGAGGCTCCGACCCAGCATTCTTCACTGCACTTCTGATCCTATCAAACAAAAGAGGTACGCATGACTTATCGAATTGAAAGGGATGTTAGGGAAAGTAAAATTTGCCATTCATAGGAAAAGGGAGAAAACTGACCGCCTAGTTAGGGCAGGGATAATCGGCTGACTCTGATAGTCTGATACTGTATTTTTGTTTGTTACACATTTGTACCACCACACAGAAAGAAAGAAATACAGATAGAAAAGGCACCACATCAACTCATGAACTGTTCTATTTAGTTTGTAGTCCTAATCCAAGCTACTTTTCTTAGAGCAAGACTGTAAATATCAACTTTTAACTTGAAACATCTTATATTCATAACCTGTGTGAACTCTCCTAAGGTGCTGTTTGCATGGAGAACAATTTAGGGTGAAACGGTTGAATCTGAAAGCACATTCGTATATAGTTTCTTCTTCTGAATCTGCAGCATGTATGCATCGTTTTTTTGGTCAGCCAATAGCCCGATACTCTGACACGAGAGCTCCTTATCCAGTCAGTTTTTCCTCCATTCATCTCCCCTGCAGTCCTGCCCTTAAGCCGTTTCTTCCCGCGGCATTTTTTCATCTTCCCGCCTTGGCACTGTTTCAAATCACAAAAAATTCGCCATTGCCCGCGCAAAGCTTGATTTTGTAATCTCCTAAACGAGCACTAGATCCAAGAACAGCTACACATTTTAAACAATATGCAACGGTTAAGGTAAACCCGAACTCAATGATTCATGAACGCCAATCAAGTCGCTAACATTTTACGCCACTCTCCTCCACATGCTCGTACAATGCATAAACTCTGAAAACCAGATGCAAATTTGAGAAATTGAATTCAATTTCATACAGAAACCAAACTACACGTGAGTTACGGCCAATAATATTGGATCCGATTAGTGAGGAGCAATTCAGATCAATTTGAAATTTGAGAACTTGGAAAAATTTTGAGAAAATCATCGAATCGATGACACTTATATAGAAGATGGCAACGAATACAGAGCAGCTAATCCCTTATCTTAGTTTAGCATCGGTACAAGCACAATTAAGCATCTACTAGAGATCAACCCAACACCTAAGCAGCCTAAACACTACTACTACACACAAATACAGCACCCCACTGCATCCATCCACCGTACCACCAGCCGCCGGAAGCGTCAGAATCTAGTTGTCATCGTCACCGGCTGCGGCCTTCGCGCTGCCGCCAGCCTTCTTGGGAAGGAGCAGGTTGTGAATGTTGGGCATGACGCCTCCGCTGGCGATGGTGACGGTGCCGAGCAGGCGAGAGAGCTCCTCGTCGTTGCGGACAGCGAGCTGGATGTGGCGCGGCACTATGCGGGTCTTCTTGTTGTCCCTCGCGGCGTTCCCAGCGAGCTCAAGAACCTGCATAGTAGATACGAATTCCAACGATTAGTCCAAAATCCTTGATGATTCGAGCAAACAAAGAAATCACACCCGAATTTGAATCCTTGGACAAACCCCCAAATTTTCCCCAATGGAAACCCTAGAATTCATCCCCAATTCTGCAATCCCACCCCGAAATTCAACAAGCCCAAATCCCCACCCCGCCCCAATTCACCGCGCAAAGCCAGATCCAAGAATTAGGAAAAACAATATCTCACATACCTCAGCGGCGAGGTATTCGAGCACGGCGGCGAGGTAGACGGGGGCACCGGCGCCGACCCTCTCGGCGTACTTGCCGGCCTTCAAGAACCGCGCGATCCTACCGACGGGGAACTGGAGCCCGGCCTTGGAGCTCCGCGACATGGCCTTCTTGGCGGCGCCCGAGCCGATCGCCTTCCCTCTCCCGGCCATGGCTATCTAGTAAGCTAGGGTATGGAATCCGCGGGCGAGGCGACGAAGCGTAATGCTTGAGAAAGTGCGGCGACGCAGCGAGCGAGCGAGCGATTGGTATACGGCTGCTTGGTTAGTTGGGGAGGGGATTATATAGGAGGCGGTGGCCAATGAAGGGAGAGTACGCGGATCGGTGACGTGGCGGGGAGCGCGTGGGGATGGGGGATTCATCCTGATCGTCGGATCGGGAGAGCCGTGGAGCGGTTGGGTTTTGGTATAGCCGCGCACAGTGTTTCGGGGGTGGGCCCCACATGCGGGCTGTATCGATCGTGGGCCCGCTTTTTCTGGGCCTGTGGGCTGCAGGGACGTCGAAATGTATTCGCTGGAAGTCGAGCTATGACAAGTTTGAAAAATTACACAAAATTCATCGAAAACTAATCGGTTTTTTGCAAAGACTGTGGATCTTTTTAAAATTTTGATTTAGCAGTAAAATCGTTTGGTTCTCTGGAACTCTCTCTGGCAGCATGAGCTATTAGATCTGGAAATGAACGGCTCAAATCTCTTAATACTCGCAGGCCGCAGCACGACCCAAACACGAGATGGGCAGCGAATTGATCGCCATCGTCAGTCAGTTCGTCACCAACTCACCATCAAGCCTTACCACATGTATTTGGTGCACCGATGGCGGAGGCATGTGCACTCAAAGAAGTTTTGATGCTGGCGCAGCATATTAGATGCAATCGGTTCATAGTCCAGATCTACTGCACATTGGTCATACAAACGATGCAAGATGGAGGGGCGGCCGCTATCTAAGACAATTGTAATATCTTGTGTAGCGGATTTGATAACATTTCTATTGAGCATTGTAATAGCAAGGCCAATCATGTAGCTTATGAGCTTGCTAGGGAAGCTCTCTCTCTTTGAAAATTTTTTGTATTTGGATCGATGAACCTTGAGGTCAACCTTAGTTCCAGAGGTTTTTCCATACAACGTTGCGTGCTCAGATTAGTTCCCTCCAAGACCTGCCCAGCCCTACAATAAAGAGCAGCCAGCCAGACGTTTTTATGCGAGTGCCCCATGAAGAGATTGAAAATCTCTGTCTGGTAGGCCAGGATTTGCAATATCACGGGGTTATCTTACGGTTATCGTGGTTACCCCGTATGGTAACCTTTTGAGCTTTTGAAACCTCATAGTTTTTTATAGTAACCTCATAGGTTTTTGTGGTAACCACATGGTTGCCACGGTAGCGATAACCGTGATATCGCCGGGTAGCGATAACCCCACCAAAATGATAAGGAAAACACCCTTTCTTTTCTCAAGGCAGGAGGAGACGAGAAAGACAAATTAAAGCTACAATATGACCCGAAAAAGAGACTAACATGCTGTTTAAAACAACTTCTATGTTTGGCTTCTTCTCTTTTTTTTTCGTGAGCACGTTTCCTAAACTACTAAACGGTGTGTTTTTTAAAAAAATTTCTATATAAAAGTATCTCTAAAAATTCAAATAAATCCTTTTTCAAGTTTCTAATAGTTAATACTTAATTAATCACGTGCTAATGACGTTTATTGTTTTATATGGACTTATAAGCCAAGCCATTAAGAGAGTGTTTGAATTGGCTTTTGCGGGTGGCTTATAAGCTGTATGTAAAACAAGAAATATCATTAGCATATAATTAATTAAGTATTATATATTACAAACTTAAAAATAGATCTATTTGATTTTTTGAGATACTTTTATATATAAAATTTTAAAAAAAACATATTATTTTATATTTTAAAAAACATGCTAACAAAAAATAAGAAAAAAAATAGAAGTAAGAAGCCATTCCGAATGGGCTATAAGTCAATTCAAACACGGTATAAGAGCTGTGAATGTAACAATTTTTTTCAGATCAATAAAACTCGCCATATGGCATTCTTTAAAAAAATTCACCATCAGTCTCCAGAACCCCAAGATTTGCGAGAAAGACACCTGTAGAGTGGAGGGGCAGGTGTCGTGAGCGCAGTAATCTGAGCCGTCTGTCTTATCGATCGTGACGCCAGCCAGCACTGAGGTGGCTCGTTGACACCGTTTGATGACCACTGAATCAGATGCCTCAACGGTGGTGAACGGCAGGATCGAACAAGCGATGGTACAGTTCCAGCCGGCGACTTGACCCGAGAGCGCAGTTAAACGATGCCAAGTTTGCAGCAATGGGTTAAAGCTTTGCGTTCTTCAAATATTTGTTCTTCCATCCGTTAAGCCGCAAACACAAAAGGAACCTAAGGTGTTCAGCGCAATAAGAATGCAATAGCAATCAAATGACGAGGCGGAGACAAATGGTAGGACGAAGTTTCAGTTTGTTCCTCATTTCTTCCACCATTAAACGACCAACCACAAGATCATCACAGGCTTACATCTGAGTTATAAATACCCAAAAATTCAGCCATATTCACATCCCTCAGACCACCAAACCAACCAAGAACTAGCATTTCTTTCTTTTTCTTCCTACTGCTCCGCGCAACAACACATTGAATCCAGACGAACAGCTAAATATCCGATCCTACGAGTGTATGAGACGATATGAGGGGGGCGTGGGCGGATGCAGAAGGGTGGCGCCTCAGTTGTCGTCGTCGTCGACAGATGCCTTGGAGGACGCGGCCTTCTTCGGGAGGAGATGCTGGTGGATGTTGGGCATCACACCGCCGCTCGCGATGGTGGCGCCGCCCAGCAGCTTGGTCAGCTCCTCGTCGTTGCGCACCGCGAGCTGGATGTGGCGCGGCACGATGCGGGTCTTCTTGTTGTCCCTCGCTGCGTTCCCGGCGAGCTCGAGGACCTGACGAACATGAGAATGCCGACGAGTTAGCAAAACATGCCACAAATCGTTTCTCAAATCTAGTAGATGCGACCCATCAGTCAAGAATACTCAAAACATTTGTTCCTCGAGAACTTTGAATCCCGACGGATTTGGAGCAATAATTCCTCACGAGCCAACCAATCGATGAATCAAAACAAATCAGATCTAAGAACACCCAAACAACGGCGACTAGATCGGCCCAACAGAAACCCCCAAATCACCGGGACAACAAACTAGTACATCGCGAAGCAACGACCGAGATCCGAGACACATACCTCAGCGGCGAGGTACTCGAGAACGGCGGCGAGGTAGACGGGCGCACCGGCGCCGACGCGCTCAGCGTACTTGCCGGCCTTGAGGAACCTCGCGATCCTCCCCACCGGGAACTGAAGCCCGGCCTTGGAGCTCCTCGACGTCGCCTTCTTCGCCGCGCCCGCGCCGATCGCCTTCCCACGGCCCGCCATCACTCGCCGACGAGAGCACCCGCTAGAAAAGGAATAAACCAGCTGCGAGAGGGAGGCGGAGGCGGCGGCGTATTCGGATGGCGCGAGAAGGGAGAAGACTAGAAAGGTTGGTGAGATGCTGTGGATTATATAGTGGTAGGGGGCTCGGGGTGGCAGCCAATGGGAAGCGATCACGCGGATCGCGGATGTGAGCCGTCGGATGCGTTTGGACGGACGGTGGATGCGCGGGGTCGCGGGATTTCGATCCGGAAGCGGCGGGCGAGGACAGGGGTGCGCCGTGCGCGGGCGGTTTCGTTTGGGAGTTTTTTGGGAGAGCGCCAGGTGGAAATAGCCCACGGATCGGTGACGTGTTTCTCTCTGCGGGTCCCAGCCGTCGGTGTCTCGTGGTTTGAGTTTTCCTTCCTCGTGGGTTGGACCTTTTCGTGGGCAGCCTGGCCCGATGGGCTCGGCCTTGGGCCTAAATTGCCTGGACCCAAACATAAATTGAATGTAAGTATTTATAAGTTTTTAAATTTATAATAAAAATAACTAATAGGATATTATTGTTTAATTAGAAAATAGCAAAAATGCTTTTTAGGTTTTAGGTTAGGTCGGACCAAACTCGTGATTGCATATCCTGGAATTTTTCATACCGCAACTTTGAACAGGTGTATTGTGTGGGTGGTGGTAGTCGGTAGAGACTATCGAATGTGAGGTGTATGCAACCACGTTGTATGTGACTAACTAGGTTAGCCGGATACTTCTAAAAAGTAGCATATCCTATATCGGATACTCTTGGATACATATCGATAATTTTTAATTTTTTTTAAAAAATAAATTAATTCTCAATACTTCTCGGATACTTAATCGATACTTCGCCGATACTTCCAACATGGATATCATTATATATTTGAAGTAATAAAAAGCCTAAACCACGTTGATCAATTTACTACTCCTACGTCTAAAATATAAGATGTGCATGTATTTAGAGAAATCAAGATTTATAAATTTTAACTAATAATTAAGCTATCAACATATCTGTTTAGTAACATACAAGTAATGCCATTAAATTTGGACAAAATACTTCCAATCGATGTTACTTTAGTAGCTGTTAATGTTATATTATAAAAGAAAATAATGTTCAAAGTACACGTGAAAAACAATACAATTTATATTTTTGCGAAGGAGGGAATATGTTAGTCCTATGGATCAAATTGAGTAGCCACATTTTTTATATTTACAACCTTAACCTTTTATTTGTTCATGCTATATTATTTTTAAATTTTTATTTATTATCATATATTAGGCGTCTCCCCGTATCCATGTTTTTAAAAATATGACATATCACAGTATCGTGTATTGGTATCCGTGTCAGAGTATCCATGCAACAGAGGTGACGATAACCATAGAACATAACATTAATTCGGGCTACCAAACTACAATACCATATTAATTGGAGTTAAAAAAGAAATTAGTAGCAGTAGTACTAGTAATTAGTAGATGGGGATATTTAACTATTTGCCTACCAGTACTACTGCTGCTACCCTGGTCAGTCTGACGGAGCGAGCGCGGCGGGCGGCCGGGCGAGCGCCGATGACAGCTGGCCGGGCAACCCGGGTGGGCGGCCGCCGCGCAGCGGCCTGGCGGCGGCCAAGCGGCACATGAGTGGGCGCCCGGGCGGCGCGTGGCGGCCGGCGGCAAGCCGGACAATTTGGATCAGGTAGGGTTCTCACCTCTCTTTTCCGATCTTCTTAGTGCTGGGGATGTCAGTGGTGGCTGGAGGAGATCCGTGCGCGTGGGAACAAGAGGACGTATTGTCGTTGGCGTAAAAAAAAAAAGATCGATAGGGCTATGATCTAGAGTCTTAGAACTAGAAGGTTAGAGAAAAAATTTGGAGCCTTCTTATTTTAAAGACCCTAGTAGGATCCTGCTAAAGATGCTCTTAGGATGGTAAAAATCCTCATGTTACATAGATATTATTTAGGTCTAGTCTTAAACTTATTTAAATAGTCGAAAATTTTATCTTGATTCTAAAAATCTCTAGCTATAGAAACCAAAATTAACTAAAAGCTAAAACCAGTTTCTCTAAATTCTTATCAGTTGGCTTCTCATACTGTTAAGGGTCCAAATGTGTGTTTGAATCCAGTAGCCCATATACTCTTTTTTTTAATACAGAGAGCCGGCGCCTTCATTAACAGATTGCTCAGTACAAACCACTGACCGTATTATCTCCGGCGCCTCGCCGACCCACACGCGCCAAGCCGCCAACTTGATGGACCGCAGACTTACGAGAAGATGAGCCCAGATACTTGTACATGAATTTATAGTTGTATACTCGGATCAGAGTAACGAGTGTTTGCCAGAGTTCCACTGAAAAAGAAGAACCCCACACTAACGACACTGACTGATTCATCCTCCCTCAATACATATCGACGACTCTTTTCCACGACGCATCAAACTGTGTCGACCGGAGGAAGCGATTCATCCTGAATGAGAAAGGTGAACAATCTTACCGGTCACATTATCGCCTTTTGATTTTGTGGACAATCTTTAAGTAACCTGATAGTACTTTGAAACCAACCTCTGTATTTCCTACTAGTACAAGATTTCCTTGACACTGTCATACATGCACATTGATATAATTTTACATGCTCTAATTACTAATTAGCACTTTACCATTCCAATCACCTTACACGCATCAAGGAAAATCACACCCTTCCTCTGCAGCACAGAGAGAGAGAGAGAGAGAGAGAGAGAGAGAGAGAAGAGAGATCATAACCAAGCAACTGGAAGTATGCGTGCATCTCAGTTCTGCAGGAGAAGAATGGATGGATCATGGATGTCATCGTCGGTGAGACCGTCACGTGCAGCGGCCCTCCTCCCGCTTGGCGGCGTTGCCGGAGACGTAGTAGACGAGGCAGAAGAGCCCGTGCACGAAGCAGAGGATGCCGCCGATGGAGAGGAAGTGGTGGCGCGGCAGCCCGCACTCCGCCGCCTTCGTCTTGGCGTTCGGCAGCGCCCCCAGGATCAGCAGCGCCAACCCCACCACCAGCACGATCCTGAACGAACCAACATACGTAAAAAAAAAGGGCTCAAATCTCACCTCAAAATCTGTAATCTGCTCGTTGTTTTTTGGATCAAATCACACTGTTTCCCAGCACACGTATGTATGCGAGAATCTGGTAGTGGTAGGCGTGGCTCATGCATGCAGGGGAAAAGAAGGGTGGCGTGCCACGAGATGACCAGCGCGAAGGACGCCATCTGCCGGTTCGGCGTCGCCCGCCGGTTGCCCGCCGAGCACGCGCACGAGCACCCGCCGACGACGTTCGCGATGGCGTGTGACGCCGCCAGCACGGCGGCCGCCGCGACGCCGAGCTCGTACGCCCGCCGGACAGGCTGCCTGCACTCGATGAACAGTATCCTCAGCCTCCTCCCCTGCAAATTAAAGTGCCAAACCCCGACACGAACAGGTCATGAACACTATCAGACACGCCACTCTCCTGCTTCTTGATGCACGAACAGCTCTAGCGTAGTGACGAACCTGGTGCTGAGCTTGCTCCGCGTGGATTCCGAGGACGCCGGCGACGATATCCATGGCAATAATCAGGAGGCAGACCACCACGGCCTCGACTCTCGCCATGGCCGCCGTTCGTCGAGCTACTCCTACTTCGCTTGGTTCTCTTGGGACTTGGGAGGAGGTTGTCACGGAGGTGCAAGACGGGGACACGGCGGTGAGTGGCGATGTCGGCACAAATCTCTGCTTTTCACGTTCTTTATTCGGCTTTGGTTTTCTTTACTGATTCCACCTCACGAGGACGACAGGAAAAGCTAGCAACGCAGGTCTGTGTGCTTGAGCTTATCAAGGAAAAATGGTTGTTTAAGTGGCAATGCCAGATGCCATGTCTTGGCAACCTCCAGCGCGTTGGCAAGCTTGAAAACCTTTATCTTCCTTTTTTTTTGCTTTGGAAGGCTTAAACTTTACAATACACGATTTACGCGCTAATTGATTGAGTATTGCATTGCGGATATTATATTTTTGAAGGAAAGTCACGAATGCTAATTTGGATTAGCCCCTTTGTACTTAGGAAAACAATTTTTTTTTTGCCGGGCCAGCGGAGTTAGGAAAAGAAAGCACGGAAATAAATAAAACGTAGAAAAAAATAATATACATGATGACATGAATAAAATGTAAAAGTGAGGATTGGTAAACAAAGAAAATATATATGTACATACATTTGGAACATAGTAATTTGAGAGAGCAGTGATTACATTAATCCATATCATTTCTCCCTCTTATCTACTACTGCCTTGGGTAAAAATAGATGTGTAAGGTACCTCAATTTCGAATTTTGGAAATTCGACCATATAAAGCCTCAAAGGTAAAATCCTATAGTTTTTCTGTATAGAATTGAAATAAAAGGTAGATTGACTAGAGTTAACTTAAAAAGGTACATTAAAACTTTTTATAGTTACATTTTCAAGCTAAAACTCACCCTAGGTTAAAATATAAAAGAATACAAAACACGGCACAGGTCCATAATACAAATCTTTAAATACCTTTTGGGTCAAATAAAAATGTAAATAATATATATTCAATTATGCATAAGAATTTTTAATCGAGTTAAAATGCTTTAGGGTTTTGTGCAGAGAAATTTTACAAATCAATCTACAAAAATAGAAATGCAACACACCTAAAAGTGTATAAATAAAAGTCATGACACAAAAATATGGAAATAGATAAATTCATCATAAAAACTAGAAAATAAGCACTATAACCCATTTAATTTAATGTAATTTTTTTGAGTTTATCACTTCAATAAGTACTTCAATAAAATCTTTTCAATCAGTAAAATTAGAAAAATAACTAAAATAAATTGCTTAGTTCTCATTTTCACTAAATAAAACTAAAAACTATTCTTGCAGTGCCCTTTTGCCAAATGTGTACCAAGATGAACCCTACAGCCAGAAAATTTGGCCTAATTTAATTCTTAAATAAAACACATAAAATGATAGGTATAAAACTCTAGGAAATAAATTGACTGCAGAAAAACTGGTTTGCTATGCCTATTTCATTCTTTTGCCACATTAAAAATATAAGGCTTCTAACTTTGAGACTTTGCAGGTTAGTAGCACATATATCCATCTACTCACAGTAATTTTGCCAACCCAAGAAACCTACTGAAATTGGTGAAACCACATGTGCAAGACAGCTATTCAATCTCTAGAGAATTCCTCTTATCTTTACACTGCCATATGGAACCCATAGACTTCCTGGACCCACCAGTCAGTCTTAGACACCGCCCCACTCAGCTCCACACCAAGAACGCACCATGTTCCTCTCCACACATTGACGCCACCAGTGGACACCCCAGAGTGACGTCGCTGAGGAAAGCTTCATCCTTTTCATCCATTCCTCTCGCCAGCACTCTCTCCCTCACTCTCTCTGTCTGTTCCATGATAAAGCCAAGAAAAACTCACATCAGAGACATAGAGAACCGCGTCGTCTTCCCCGACACCGACGAGTGTTCGATCGTCTCCATCCTCCTTCTGGTGAGCTTCGCCTCACTGACCAGTGGACCCATATATATATAATCTATAAAAATAAAGAAAATGATTATTAGACTTTTCTGTTGAACTGAAAAATAGCTTAAACTTCAACAATTCATAACTAATTTATTTTAACTCCAAATTGAATGAATCAAAATTTGTTGGAATCACAAAATTATGCACTTCATTCCTATAGATTAAAATCTAGAAGACCTAGTACTTAACAAGCTTCAAAAATGATATAATATATAAAGGTGCATAAACACTTTAAAAATTTTAGCTACTTGACAATAACTTCAATTTTAGTCAATCAAGATTTGATAAGATCACAAAATCTTACACTTTATTTCTGTAAACTGAGATTTGATGAGAAATGTACAAAAGACACTTTTATAAGTCAAATAATAAATAAATACTTTAATTAGTGTATAAGAATATGCAATTGCTTGTAAAATTCATAGGTAAATCATATTAACTCCAAATAAAATGAATCCAAATTTATTGGCTTCATAATAAATTGCTCTTTAATTATGTAAAAAGAGTATTAAAAATTAGTACATAAAATACCTTTTGAATTTGTGCAATATATAAAGGTTTTGTATCGAACATAAAAGGTACAAGAAATTCTAAAAATCATGGAAACTTTATTTGAACTCCAAATGAATCAAACTAAATAGCAGTAGGTTCATGCCACACCTCTCTTAAATCTCATAAGTTTAGATTTCATAAAACCTAATCCTAAAACACATGTATATTAAAATATACATATAGATACCGTATACAAGCATAGAACTTACAAAATTCATATATCCTAAATAAAAGTGGATAAAATAGAATTTTCTTCACCATAATTCATCTAACACCAGAACTAATCCACTGCATAGGTCTCATAGACATTAGAGTAAATTGAATATTTGACGTTATTTCGTAGTTAGACGTATTCACATATAAAGTTCTAAATACGATATCTCGCAAATGGAAATTGATAAATTAGAATCTCTTTCACCACACTTCTTTAAAAATAGTACTATTTAATGTTAAAATAAGAATTTGACAAAACTACCTCCTAAAATATCTCTAAAATCTATATAGGGTATATGTCACACCCCGATCTGGCACCGCCGTACAACGGCACCAAATAGAGCGTGCCGCAGAAAAACAGCGCGAACTGCCTTCTCGTAGAATCATGATACCGATACCAGTCCCAGGAATCAGCGCTGGTATCCACGGCAACCCAAAATACATCATTGTAGAACCTTAAATACATAATTAAATAAATAGACATATACTTTACGTTGCAGCTTTGGGGCAGGCCGGAGACAGCAACGAACAACACAGAGGCAGCGGCGGCAGCGAAACAGCGGACTAAGTCCCAACACACAGGCAACGGCTGGGAACCAGGACGAAACTCTAATCTTCTCTTCACAGCAACTCCAGCATCCAGCTCCCGGCGGAGAACTATATATATATATATATATATATATATATATATATATATATATATATATATATATATATATATATATATATATATAAAGCAAGGGTGAGTACTTACGTACTCAGCAAGCCAAGGAAATGTAGGTGGTTGTTGCAAGCTTCAAAGGGAGGTTGGTTATTTTGCAAACTGCTTTGTTTAAATCTTTTTAAATCCATTAGGGCGAGGTGAGTCTCGCCTGATCGGAGTGAGTGGTATCAATCTTTGAATTGGTGCAACTCTCAAGAGTTGGCCACCAGGATCCAGCGCCATCAGCTGATCCAACCTCATTGGGCCCACAGCCCTGCCGTCCATGTCACTTATCAACATTTTTCAAAAATCAGATACCCAATCCGCAAACATCATTTCACAAGCAGTTGTCAAACAAAACTACGCTAAGAAATCACCTCACATCCGCTCATGACCATGAACACGGCTGTTCAAACAGTTTAGACCTCTGCAGAGGGGGTACATTTTACCCACACGACGCGACTCACTCTAGCCACCAGCTCACACAGAGCAGGCGCAATCGTGGCCTAAAGGTTTTCGCGACAAGGCATTTCCCTAGCCCTCTCAGGTTACCCAGTGCCAACTGGAGGGGTCCTCGAGACCAATCACAGAGTAGGTCCACGACCATGCTGTACCGGAACCCAGGAGGCAACCCCGCCGCCCTCCCGCACGATCCACAGTCCAATGGCACGCAAGGCGTCCCTGAGAGTCTAGATACTCAGCCAGGAGTTATCCCATATCACCCATGTAGTTGTACTGTCATATGTTCGGATGAAATTCCAGAGGAATCGGTCCTTAGCTGCAGTGCGGGAGACTCGTCCCAATGGCACGATCACCACACCGCAGTTTTCACAAATCATTTTATTTTCAAGGCACCGACCTAGGTGTCGGGTTTTCCAAAGTTTCGTAAACCCAATTTTACCCATCGTTGGCATTTTTAAACTCGATAGGCGATCGCCGATACCATGCCCGTCGGCACGGATACCGGGATCTATCAAGGGTGGTGACAAGGAGGTATAAGGAAAACACAACCAATCAAGGAAGGCATGCAGCAAATGGGTTGGCGGCCCGTCGGTCGTCTTGTGACCACGGCCGAGAAATTATAACAGTGTACCCTAGTTTATGCGATTTTGTAATTAAAATACTTGTTCCAAATTACGGGCTCGAGATGATCAAAGGTGACTTGCCTTGCTCTAGGTCTTCACTGGTCGTCGAGAATCGTCGCAAAATCAGCTCCGAAACGAAAATTTCCGACGACCGTTACTATGCGCAAACACACAAAAATCTACACAAAGACTAGTAAAAAAGATCCTATTTAGTGCTAATAATAGTGCCATTAAATAGATCTCAATTTTAGAAAATTACTGGAGTTGGAACGAGGTCAAACGGAATTACGGATCGGAAGATATGAATTTCTGAAGATTAAATTGATTTCTGATTCACTAGAAAAGAAACTAATTAATTTCTGGATTGGAAATATTCTCTGGAATACAGAGTACTATCACTGACAGATAGGACCCACTGATAGGCCTGGCCCGCAGGTCAGTGGAAAGGAGGAGTGCTGTGTGGATAGTCTGTGGGCCGAGGAGATCAATGGATGGCCCACCAGTCAGTGGCTGTAAAGGGGGAATGAGCCGTGGGGCCCATGTGTCATCGGGACAAACGACATCGGCGGGGCCCGGCCAGCAGAGAGGGCGATGGTGCGTGGTTAGCCGATCCGACAGTTGGCGGTGGCGGAGAGGATCCGGTGAGCGATGGCGTTCGGAAGCGAGCGGCTGCGCCGGCGGGAGGAGGAGACCGAGGCGATGCAATTGAACGACTCGGATTTGGCCAAAAGCGAGCGATGGTGGCCGACGATAGGAATGCCGAGACGGCGGAGAGAGAGAAGAGGGAGGTAGACGACGGCGACGGCAGTAGCGGCTCCTGGAGCTTGCGGTGGTCTAGTAGCACGGCCGCATGCGGCGGCGCCGGGGCTGGTTGACAGCGAGGAGGAGGAACGGAGGGGCAGGCGGCCACGGGAACCGAGAGAGAGATAGACCGACAGCGATGTCGTACATGCGGTATGAGGTCCTAGAGGTGGGAAATGGGAACCTTGCGGAGGGCTCACCGAGGGAATCCGAGTGGCGGTGGCGTTGGGGTCAAGTAGGGAGGCGGACGGGAAGGGGCAGTGCCGAGTGAAGACGCGCGGCGACGCTGGCCAAGAAAGAGGAAATCGACGGGGAAGGAAACCGGAGCCAGGGCGGAGCGGTGCGGGGGCGCTCGGCTCCGAGACCGAGCGAGGGTGCTCGGGGAGTTGACGTGCTCGTGAAGCCCTCGCGGCGGTGTGGCTCAACCGGTCTTTGGGATGACGCGGCCGAGCGGTGTTCAAGGCGGAGAAGTTCCAGAGGGCGAGGGGACTCCCGAGAGGGGATTTTATAGGGGTTCGGCTCGGGGTGGCATCAATCATAGAGGTCCAATGATGGAGGGGCTAGGAGTGGGAGAGGGGGCGGCACGGCGAAAATTTGCAGTGGAGGTGGATTCGAATTGGCGGTCGGGATTGCGAGGCGGTGGATGTTGGTCTATCCGATGGTGGTGCTTGGAATTCGTGAACGGGAAAACGGCGCGGGCACGGACGACCGTGCTGGTCAAGGTGGGGGCGGCGGTGATGCGAGCGGCACTGCCTTTTGTCTGGCCCGGTCGGGTGGATAGAAAAAGGAGCCAAAGCGGAGGGGGGAAAAGCGGAACGGCATGGGCGGCGAGGGCAGACCGTGGCTGTCCTCCTCTTGGCATCTTGCGGTGGTTCGCGGCCGGGCCGGGGTGGCGCGGGCGGCCAGGGCGGCATTGAGCCGAACTGCTTACGGGCGTGAACGGGGTCAGAACGGAGGTAGGAGACGATGCACAGTGTGGCGCAATCGGACGACATCGAGGTGCGTGGCTCGGGACAGGTGGCAGCATCCGAGCGGCTGCGGTCGGCTTGTGCGGTGCTGCGCCGCTTGCTGGGCCGAAAAGGAAGAGAGGCAGCCCAGCAAGGAATAGTAGCACTTCTCTTTTTCCTTGGGTATTTTTGGGAGGGGTTTTGGAAGGTTTTCAAGGAAATTTTGGATTCAACTCCATATCGGAATTTCAGCAAAATTTTAGGGAGTCAAGGGGTGAATTCCGAAGGATAATTTTTGTATATGGAGGGGTTTTTCATTAGGGTTTTCGAGTATTTTTGCGGGGTTCCAAAGAGAGAAAATTCGAAGGGGGCGGATTAAATCCGAATTACAACATTTAATTCGAATTCTTTTGGGGAATGCTCAAGGGAGTTTTGCGGAAATTTTCCTAGGGCTTGGATGGAGGCGAGATTTATTTGAGTGGACATATATATATATATATATATACATATATATATGGGTATGTTTGGGAGGGGGTTTCACACACACACATATATATATATATATAGAGAGAGTGATTTATTTATATATACACACATATTTTGGTGGAGTTGAGAGGAGGTTTGGTACATGTATTTAGGTATATATACATGTTCTTGTAGGTATGTGTATACTCAAGGAGGTATATATACATGGTATAGACATGTATATACGTATATATATGTGTTATTTGATGGAGAGGGTTCGGATGGTGGTTCGATACCCAAGCGGTACATTTAACTCGGGGTTTCTCAGGGATTCAAGGAGAAGAGAGAACAAGGGATTTACGGGAAGATTCAAAGGAGGTGTTTAGGGTTCCGACATTAGACCTTCGGAACGGAAATCAAAGCGGATATTTGAAGGAGATGATTGAAGGACTTTGCCATTAAGGTTTTAGGAGCAAAGTTTGATAACGGCGATGCAAAAATGAAGACTGTTTTGGAATGGAAGATTTTGAGAGGAGGGATTTGTCAAGATCAAGGACAGGATTTTAAATCGAGATCCAGGCACGACATACAACACATCACATAAGGAGCGAAATTTTCACAGGTAGATTTTAGTAAAATATTGTTTAACGTCTCGCTGAAAGCGGGGCGTTACAGTATAAATACCGTGTTTCAACCAAAGAACTTATAAAATTCACAACTCCCAAATAAAAAGTGATAAAATAGAAATTTTTTCATCTAAATTCACTTTAGATCAATGCCTAAACACACTGTAAACCTCATGCATATTAGAGCATTTTGGATTTTTTTGCATTATTTGCTATTTCTTTGATCGTACGTTAAATTTCTTTCTAGAGAACGAATTCGGAATCGGTGAAGGAGTGAAGTAATTGTTGCTCTAGGTATCCAAGAGTAAGGCAAGTATTCTCCCCTCTTCCTTTGAACAAATTAAATCCTATGTTTTGGGGAATGAAATGTGTTGTTTGTAAAACTGCATGCTAATTGCAACTATCGGTATTTAAAATGTGGAAATTGGTAGTTATAACTTATTTGTTGCATAATCAACCTTGAAAACTTGTAATCCTTACTGATCGTAACCTTAGAATTGGTTAGAGCATTTTACTTGTGCTCATTTGGGATTGTACTTGCTTATATAAATACAAATTGCTTAGCCATGCTTAGAATTATGCTAAAAGAGATTGTGATCACTTTATAAATGAGATTTTTGGAATTTCATAAGTCCTGGATAGAGGTGATTTCTCTGTTTATTTGTGAACTAAAATGATGGAAAATGTGGTTGTAGACTCGGGCGGCAAGTGACGTGCATATGGTTGTAGTTGCATGTCGATAGGGAGAGTGTTCGCCTGAGTCAATTAAGGATCAAACTCTATGTCACCCTTTATTGTTTACTGTACAACCACATGTGCTAGTATGGGATGGCCTTAGCCTATTAAGTTGTATATCTGTCTAATCTTGCATTCGAGAGGCCGTTGTAGTATAAGCTACTCTTGATGATGGTTTATAGGAGCTACCCATGGTTGTGTGTGTATATGATGGAGCAGGTGTTATCTAGTATGAATGTGTTCTGTGAGTGGGTTGCTTCTCCACTTACAGCATGTGGGTCTGAGCATGTCCAATACAACGGTGAGTACCATGTAGGTTGATTCTCTATGGCATTACAGTGTTTGGCTAACCACCGTGATGACATTAAGGACCTGGACTTAGTGTGTATTCCTACTCATCGTGCTTATGCAAGGTTAGACAAATAAACAATATAATGGCTTCGTTGTGACCTCTAGACCGCACTCAACGTGTATAGTGTGGTAGTACTTCGTAAGCACGAGACAAACTAGAGTGTTCATATCATATGGGTAAAGCTGTACAAACTCTGCAGAGTCAAAACTAATCGATTAACCGTGCTCACGGTCATGAGCGACATAGTGATGTGCCATGAGTATAGATTTATATTTTACAAATGTGTTTATGAAATTGGGATATAGATTAGTGATTTTTGATGTTTATGATGATGATATTGTGTTGATCACTTTCTTTATACACTATACATGTTTTACTGTTTTATTAAATACCGTTGCAAATGAGTGTAAACTAAAATTGGCTTTATGCAAAATGAGACTACAAATAGTTTTCCTTGATTTAGAGCTGGCATGTATTGTTAGGATTGGCCTTGCCAGTACATTATTTCGGTAATGTACCGACTCTTGCTTGTATTATTATTGTTTAACTTTGTTGTAGGTTGAGTGATGTAGAATCTGTTGCTTCTACAGGATAGTTCTTTTAGGGCCTACCCCTAGTCGGTTGCCTGTGAAATGGGTAGACATGCTTCTGATGAACCTTTAATTATTTAGTCTATTGGCATATGTTTATGTATCTATTTATTTGTTTTGCTCTTATGCTTTAGTGTTAATGCCATGGGCTTAATAATGAAAGTATATAGTCAATCCTGTTTCTGGGAACTAACTATATATTAGTATGGGTTTTGATCATCGAATGGTTTGACGAGCATACAATGGGAGTGACTGGTGAGTTATCTTATCGAGTATCTCTTTTGTTCACTACTTAGTATTTCAAGTGTTACATTGGTTGACATTTAAATACGGTCATATACGCGTGAGGATAGGTGGCTTATATGTGTGTATAGATCTCATTTATCAGATAACGTGATGGCACGCAAGAGAATGTCCAGTAATATAATATTTGCATACCCGACAAAATGATATTTTAGACAGTAATACGGTAAAAAATAACACTACTAGTTTGATTATTAATTACTAATAAAACATGCAAAAATAGATAAATACCATAATTTTCTGAGACAGTATTTTAGACAAACCTAATGAGTTCACTTTCAAAAGTTGAGCTAAATATTTAGTTATATTGATAGTCAAGTTTAAATGCGTTGACTGCACCTATTCCAAAACGTTCTCTCATCCAGTCCTCCCTCACACATGCGTACCAATCACCTCAATTCTCCGAGGCTTGTTGGGTCTTTGCCACCAAGAGCGCAAGCTCCGACGGCGCGAGCTTATGACTATGTGGTGAGAGGCTAGAACTTAGGTTGCTCACGAGTGGCAATAGGCGCTTGGATGGCAACGACACATATTCCAGCAACACCCGGGCGATAGCATTTTTTTGCGTGACATGACTAATTATGTTAAAAAATACAAAAAATTATAACCCTGTCATTACAATAAAGAAACAAAATATCTGCCAGTAAAAAAACTCCACATATTAGAATACCAAAAGATATATGAGCATACGAGTAGCCACAGGATGACCAACTCTGGTATAGGCAATAGTAAATCAAGGAGTATCGGTTATTGTCGATGTTTTGCATCGGCAATAATAATATGGGGCTATTCGTGAGACTTAAACTTGATGGATTGCAAAGAAATACGAAATAATTTATACTGGTTTAGACCCTCGAGACGAGTTAATACCGTACGTCCAGTTGTGGTGTATTGCCTTTAAAGTTTCTCTGGTGAGATTGTTCTTCTTCTGCCCTCAGGGGGCGTCCTGCTTCCCCTTATATACCGGGGGACCGGATTACAGAGTAAGAGTCCCAGTCGGACTTCGACCAAGGGATTTCCTTTTAGGAATACAACATACCCGACTAGAAGTATATCCTTACCTTGTCGTACAAGGTAATGTATGCCGAATTCTATTATATCCCTAATTATAAGGTTAGGCCCATCCTCTGTCCGAGTGGCCCTAATACTTCTCATAAGGTACCCGGGGTCCATGGCCTCTACAACAGCCCCTGAAAGCTTCATAGTTGAGTCACAGCTAATGCTAAGTGCTCATCCTCCACGGTGAAGAATTTCCGAGTGCATTGCTCCTGAGTACTCTTTGTCCGAGTGCTTCTTCTCCCGAGTCCTGCTTCATGTCAACTGGCAACGAGGCTATGAAGGGCTTTATAGATGACTAGTGTGCGTCAAACAGGCGCACCTATTAGGTGTAGCCCCTGACTTTGTGCTTAATTGTGAAACAATTAAACATAAAGTCAAAGATTTTTAACATTTTAGTCTTTCACGAGTAGTGTATTACTCGGAAATTAGACTCTTCAGCATCATGTTAGCTGGAAGAATTTTTGCTCAGGGCAATTATTGGCTAAGCATATAAGCCAGGTACCACTTCATGGATTTTAACCCAATATGTGGTCAGGTGTACTTGAGAGATACCTGCATCCCCAATTTTAATGGAGACCAGTTATCGATTCTTATAAGGATATATTCTCAATACCTGGTAAATAATTCAGATATTTGAACATATGTGTTCAGCAATTAGGCTGTCATGAAACATATCTGATTATTTAATTGGTTTCTGTTAATAGCATCTGCACTGTGATTTTAACATAGCTAGCAATTGGCTCAATAGAGCATGCCATTTAGAAACTCATGTCTTGTGGCCCAGTACTAAATTAGTCAGTCCAAGCCCACTTATCAACACAGGCTTTATAAAGCGGGGAGAGAGAAAATATTCCATCATCTTCTCCAATCCGCCAATCGTTTCATCTTCTAGCTTCCGTGCCCAACTTTCGCGCTCCGCCTCGCTAGGGTTCGCTATAGCCTGTGTCCCCCACTTGAGACTCGCCCGATTCTACTCCTTTGCATCTATTCCAAGCCTCTACAAGTCTTTCCCCCAAATCTTTTTATCTCCAGCAATGCCAAAAGCCCCATTTGAGATCCTAGATATGACCGCCAGAGTTTGGCCAATGTCGGACTGCAGTCCGTTGAAGCTGAAGCTATTGAAGAAACAATTGATGCTGCAGTGTCAAGATATCATCCATTGGCGCACCACAGAAGGGGAATCCATGCCATCGCCCAAATCCAGCGAGACCGTCGTCTTCACCTCATTCTTTGATCACGGTCTTACCCTCCCTTCTTCGGATTTCCTTTGCCAACTTCTGTCTTTTTATCAAATAGAGTTGGTGAATCTAAATCCCAACTCTATCTTGCACATCTTCATCTTCGCCACTCTGTGCGAAGCCTTTCTAGGGGTCAAGCCCCATTTCAATCTCTTTTGATATCTTTTTCATATCAAGCCCAGCCATCCAAGAATAAGATCCAAACCATTGGGGGAGCCGGTCTCCAACTTAGGAATGAGATGAAGAAAACCTATCTCCACATTCCTTTGAAAACCTCCCTCAAGGGCTAGCACAGAGAATGGTTCTATTGTTCTAATCTCGAACCTTCTCTGCCCCCTTTTACTGGTTCTCCACCAACAGTTCTGCCCAGTTGGTCTTCAGTGCCAAATTATGAAGAAATGGGACAAGTATACCAATTGATGGAGAAAATCGACCTCCTGAAGAGCTCGGAGATAACTGGTCCCTGGGTGGCGAGGTGCTTCTTGAACCGTCGCACCAGACCTCTGAAGGCCAGGAGCCACTTTGGCTGGGACTACTAAGGCAAGGATGATCCCAGCCACGAATACCCTGACATAGTCGACAAGAACAAGGTTACTGATACCCTGCTCGGCTTCTTTGTCAATGGGGTAGTGGAGACTGAGGACGTTGAACGCGCCCCCACGCCCTATAGCCAGAGCAGGACTCTGCCACAGGTAATCTTGAAAGATTAATATTGGATTGTTATCCTTGTGTGATGAATGTTTGTGGATTTCTGTCTTGGATTGTTCTACAATGCATGATGTATGTCGTCGAAATACTTGCAGTACTGTGTGGAGTTTGATATTGACTCCCAAACTCAGCCGGCCACCAAAACGACGAAGAGGCCAACCAGCTGTTCTGCTGCCCAACCTAGCTCCAAGAGGGCTGGGAAGAAACCAATTGAAGACCCGGGCAAGAAGAAGACAAGCATGCCGAGTGCAGTGCAAGGGAGCCTAAAGATCAAGGATCTTGCCAGTTTAGCTCCCAGGCCGCCAAGCCCAAAACCGGTGTCTCCAAGCACAAGGCCAGCACCGCCAAGCCCAAGGCCAACACCGCCGAGTGCCTTGACACACCAGTCAGCTGCGTCAGGAACAGAGCCGACTAGGGCTAAATCACCACCACCGACTACCGCGCCGACTGGCCCGACAGTCGGCAGCTCTTCGCTGCCGAGCAGGCTATCAAGCCCCTTGCCGATATTTTCTGGAGCTCCCCTGTGGAAGTTCAAGACTTCCAAGAGGTAAGCAATCTTTAATCTTCTAAGAATCTTGGATGATGTGGTAGTGTTGACGCCGAAAACCGCCGGGTGTGCCAAGAAGCTTGCTGACGATCTAGTTCGGCGCCTATAGACACGCGAAGGCCTGGGAGATCTGCTTAGCTCCAGTGCAGGTCCTAAAATCTTGAGGTTCGCAGGCGTGCCAGTCAATTTGACCCCGCAATTGACAAGGAGATGAAGAAATTTGATTATTGATCCAATCGGCCAGTAAGCCGATATGGATTCCTTCCAGCCGATCGCCGCTATGCTTGTGACCGGGCCCTCGCCTGTACTCGCGTTCTCGCTCCCGGATCCTCGCTTGTGCTCGTGCTCGGGTCAGCAGCAACTGCACATCGGCTATCGACCGATACGGGCTGATGTAGGCTCCTCGTAGCCGATGGCCGATGGCACCTGTGTATCGGCTAGGAAACCGATAGCGCTATAAACAAATAGATAAGCTGTTAGTACAACGTGTGCATCGGCTAGAAGCCGATGATAAAATAGATATGCAGGATAGTAAGCCAGCCGACTGCCGAGGAAACACATGTGCATCGGCTAGGAAACCGATGATAATATAGATGACAAACAGTAAGGATAATACAGTCGGCTTTATAAAAAGATAACCTATCGGCTAAGCACTCCGATAGAACGTCACATATACACCGATCGGCTCGGCAAGGATAAATCTATTATTATCGATCTAGTAGTTCAAACCTAACTGATGCAGCACAGATCGATAATAGTAAAGGAACCTCAACGAGCCGATAAACTTAATGCAACTGTGATGAAAATAACTTACCGGCTATACATTCCGATAAGACGCTTGCACAAAGGATATCAGCCTAACAGGAATAATTTATCGCTAGCAGTTTAGTAGGTCGGACCCAACCGATGCAGCACAAACTGATGATAAACTACCCCCGATAAACTGATAAAAACTATGCACGCGTGATGTGATATACCTGACCAGCCTAAGAGGTCGGACCGAACCGATGCAGCCGTAGACAGATCCGATACACCGTGGTAAGCCAACTACCATAGACCGACTAGAATATCGGACCTAACCGAGAAAGTCCTAGCCGATTGGTAGCCGGGGTAACGAGACTTACCCTCTCGCAGGAGTTCGGACCTAACCGATGCAGCCCCGCTCGAGAAGCAAGAACCCGTTGGTAAAGGGTGGCGATGCGCCGAATTTGATTGATTGAGAGATCATTTACAAGGTGCCCGGGCGTACGTATTTATACCCCGAGTTACATGAGTCCTTATAGGACACGGAACAGGACTTTCCTAACTAGAAAAGGAAAACTAACAGACCTGATCGGACAAGAGATCAGGTTTCCTAAAAAGTATTAAAACTACCTAATTTACAGATAAGGTAATTGACTGCCATATCGTGGTCTTCACGATTCCTTCCCAAGCTCGGACTCTTCTGGATTAGTTTCCAATGGCTGATATCGCTTCTTTCCTTAACCGAACATGGTAACGACCCGTACCAAATTTTGGCGTTAACAGGTAGTGTCTTGATATCTGACATATTGTGTAGAAAGTGAGTTGACATAGATCCCAAGGGGACTATGCCACCAGCTCCTGCCATCGAGCCCATCTCAACAGAGCCAAAACTAGTAACGTCATCTGTCGAGCCAGAGGCTGCCCTAGCTACTGAAGTTGAAGCAGTCCTAACTGCAGAGTTACCAGCACCGGCTAACCAGGGAGCGGACGCTGAAACTGCTGCTCCAGCCCCCGAGCAGATCACTGAAGCCCCTACAGCTGCCAAGTTCAAGGCCAGGACCCCATCGCCGGCAATATCGTCATCTTCTGATGAAGGAGATCTCCCCAGGTTCGAAGCCTCACCGCGCAACTTCCCAAGAACTTTTCATTGGGTCACCCCCGAGAGAGTTGCAGAGAGCTACGAGCACGACAAGCAAGCAGCATTGAGGGAGCACGGAAATCTTATTCATGCTGTAATCGCTGCATCCAAGGGAGTCCAGGTATGTAGCGAATCTCACCATGTTGGGTTCTTAAAAGTTTCCATTGATCTGGTACTCTGCCATTTGACTCTGTTTTCCTCTGTTTTGTTTTAAGCAGAAGATTGTCGATCACTCGGAGAAGATAAATAAGGTCCTGACCGTACTCGCCCCTCAGCTCCAACAACTGCGCCAGCTCCAGGTAGCCAAGGACAACCTAGAGCGGACTAGCCAAGAGAGGAAAACATGGCTGAGGGGATTGGTTGATAAGCTCAGGGACGAAAACTGGGCCTTAGCCAAAAAAATCAGAAGTAAGTCTTCTGTGTTATCCTCCGGAGTGAATCTCGAGTAGATTTCTCCAGCATTGTTGATTTCCGACTGTCTTGTTGAGTTTTGACTGCAATCTTGAGTTCTTGACTGTTTTGATTTGCAGCCCTTGAAGCCGAGCTGAAAGCCTAGGCAAAGGAGAGGGAAAAACATGATGAAAAGCTGAAGGAAGTGGAAAAGGCCAAAGCCAAGGTGGAAGCCGACTATGCCAGTAAGTCTCCTGCTTGACGATGATCTTGGCTCGACTACTTGTTGCTCTGACTGCATTTTTCGGCTAACAAATATTCTTGTTGATGCATCTGAACAGCTTCAAAAGCCAATGCCCAGATTCAATTTGGCGCTTTCGCGAAGGAAATCAAGACAATCAAGGAATCACGGGAAATCCTCGTTGGATCCGTGAAAGGGCTCCTTGATATCATGCAATCTCATTATCCCGGGACCAGCTCTAGTACCGTCACCCAGGTGCAGGCACGTCTAAGCGAAGCCCGAGTATCTTGAAGAAGTACTCGGATAAGCATGTAGCTATCGGCGTCGCCCAAGCTCTTGCTATGACCAAATCGATCTACCCCAGGGTAGATATCGAGGCCGTTGGTGAGGGTTTTGCCGAGGGGACATCTCCCGAAGAGGTGCTGGAGCTGATCAGCCAAGTGAGGCCAACCGCGAAGGGAATAGCCAAGGACCTGGGTATGTAAAGACAAAACGATTATGCAGTCGTTGACTATTAATGAGCATATATAACTTTTGTAAAGACACTTGTAAATATCTATAAAATGCTGCTGAGTACTTGCTTATTCTGAGTCATCATTAGCTTTACTCGGTTTGACGTTGAGGGAATGCTTGATCACCTCCCTTGGTACACCAGGCATGTCGGAAGATTTCCAAGCAAATATATCTCTGTTCACTTGGAGGAAGGTGACGAGCTCGTCTTCCTATTTGGGGTCGAGTCCAGTCCCGACAAGAGCAGTTTTGGAGGGGTCGGAAGGGTCTAGGGGGATCTTTTTTGTTTCAGAGTCCGCTGAAATTCCTGACTTGGCTGCTTTTCTTGCCAGAACTTGATCGTCCTCGCTTGCTGCTGCAGTGGCTAGTTGGATGTTGTTGTGCCCGACTACTGCTTCTTGAGATTGGGCCAGCTCACAGCTCTCCTTGTTGCAGGTGAAGGCTTGCTTGACATCGCTGCGAAGAGAAAGAACTCCAGTTGGTCCTGGCATCTTGAGTATCATGTATGTATAATGCGGCACTGTCATGAATTTGGCTAGTGCTGGCAGTCCGAGTATTGCGTGATACGCGGTCTCGAAGCAGATATTCTCAGTGCGGAAATTCTCCTGCATGTCAAAGGTAACTAGCAGATTTATTTGTCTGAGTGGAGTAGAAAACAGGCCGGGGATTACCCCGTGGAAGGGTGAACAAAATATTGAGAGTGCTTCCTCCATCGATGAGAACCTTCTTCAGTTCAATGCTTCTGATGACCGGGTCCAGAACGAGTGGGTAGCGTCCTAGATAGGTAACCCGATTAGGGTGATCCGCGTGGTCAAACGTGATTGGCGTTTCTGACCAACGCAAGTACTGTGGGAGGGAGGTGTCTGCTAAGACCGAGTTGACTTGGCGTGCTGTCAGTTTCTGCTTCCTCTTGGACTCGTATGCAGTCGGCCCTCTGAAAATGTAGTTGAGCTCAGCCTGGGGATCTTGGTAGTTGCCGGCTGTGCCCGAATCTGGCTTATCCTTGTCTTTATTGCTGTCAGATGTTGAAGTCTGCTTGGAAGCAACTTTTTGAGCATGAAGCAGTCCTTTGTTGCGTGCTTACCCTTTGGATGAAAGGGGCATGGCCCGTTCATCACTTTTTGGTACTCGTCTGTCCTCGAGGGTCACAGCCGAGTACGCTCCATAGCAGCCACCACGTTGTCTGACTTGCGCTTGCAGTTGCCGGACTTGTTCTGTGATGGCTCGTCGTTGTCTTTTCTGTCCTTCTGCCAGGGCTCCTTCTTATCGTCCAGGGCCTCAGCAACTGCATCGGCTGAGTCGGTGTATTTGTTCGCTATGTCGAAAAGAGCCTTGACAGAAGAGGGAGATTTCCGAGTAAACTTGGCAATGAAAGGGGCGTATCTAACTCCCTTACGGAAGGCGGCGATGATGACCTCGTCCTTGATCATTGGGATTGAATTCCTCTTCTCGGAAAACCTCTTGATAAAATCACGAAGAGACTCATTCTTCCTTTGGTGCAACTGATACAAATAGTACTCGGAAGATGTCCTCTCGTACGTTCCTTGGAAGTTGGCGATGAAGCGTTCTTGGAGGTCTCCCCTAGAGCCGATTGACCTCTTTGGAAGTCCTGTTAGCCATGTCCTCGCCGAGTCGGCTAGAGCAACTGGGAGGTAGTTAGCCATGATCTTGTGATCTCCTCCAACTGCTTGGATCGCTAGAGTGTAAACTGTGAGCCATGACTCGGGGTTGGTCTTCCTGTCGTATTTTTCAATTCCAATCGGCTTGAAGCTTGATGGCCAGTCGACTTGTTGTAGCTCATGGGTGAAGGCCGGTACTCCTTCATCTGTATGAGGACTCCAACTCCGACTACGGCAGTGAAACCGCTTGTGGTGGAGGCCAAAGCGCTCATTCTCGTCTTCCAGTCAGCGATGATCGTCTTCCTCGCGTTCGCGGCGTCGTACGTTGATGTCTTGCCGAAGATCATGTCATAGTCGGCCTCGGACATCCTGGTTATCCCGACGGTCATCTTGATGTCGGCGCCGTCGGTCATAGTTGCGGTTGCCGAGTGACGTGTGGCGTGACTCCGTGTGCGACTGACTGGAGTTGGCCGCTTGGTGTCGCGTTGAGGCAGATGAGATCACCGTTGGATAAGCCGACCTGTTGGTCTGTATAAGAGTGTCGCCCGACTGTTGATGCTGCTGGCATGCAGCTGCGGTGATTATGGCTTTAATCCTTGCTATCGTCGGGGTGGCCTGGTGATCAGGCCCAAAATGCACTGTATCCAGTAGAGTTGCAGTGGCCACAACATTCTGTTGAGGAGTTACGAAAACGTCGTGGTCGCTGACTTGGGTTTAGAGGATCTCCCGTTAAGCAGTGCGCCTAGCCTTGCGCAAATTATTGTTGTGAGCATCGCGCTCGGCCTGCAGGCATCTTGCGTCTTCCTCTTATTGTTCTCACAGTTGGCGGGCCTCCTCCTCTTGTTGATCGCATAGTCGGCGTGTATCTTGAGTGGGAGTCGAGCCCTTGGATGCAATAAAGACTTCACGTGGCAGAGAGAAGCTTGCTATACTGTTGTCCGACTTGGAGTCGGAATCAAAGTAGTTGATGGGAATAATTACGACTCCGACTTCCCTAGATCTGATCTCGAGCGGCTCTGGGCCGTATCCGAGTCGAACTCTAGGGGATTGGGTTTGCAGCATCAGATATTGATTGAAGATATCCGTGACGTTGCCGAGTCCGAATGGGAGATTGACGATCTCCTCCTTTTTTTAACCCGATCTTGACTGGCTCGAGGCCGAGTCCGAATAGAACACCGAAAGAAAGAGTTGTCCCAAGACCCGGGCATGTTGAAGATTGCCGCAGCATGTCAACGAGGATCGCTGCAGCGTCACGTGGGCCGACCGGCGCGGAATCGGCTTGGATCCTGGCCAATTGGATCGGATCCGAATTGGACAGGGTGAGGTTGCCGAATTTGTCGGTAACAAAGTCGGGGCTCCCGAAGGTGATTGTTTACCCTAGGAAGAGGTTGATGCCGCCGACTCCGGTGGTTAAATCCATCAGGCTTATCAAGATGATCTTACCGATGCCCCTACCTGGCGCGCCAACTATCGATGTTTTGTATCGACAATAATAATATGTGGCTACTCGTGGGACCTAAACTTGATGGATTGCAAAGGAACACGAAACAATTTATACTGGTTCAGGCCCTCGAGACGAGGTAATACCCTATGTTCAATTGTGGTGTATTGTCTTTGAGGTTTCTCTGGTAAGATTGTTCTTCTTTTGCCCTCAGGAGATGTCCTACCTCCCCTTATATACCAGGGGACAGGGTTACAGAGTAGAAATCCCAGTTGGACTCTGACCAAGGGATTTTCTTCTAAGAATACAATGTGCCTGACTGGAACTATATCCTTACCTTGTCATACAAGGTAATATATGCCGAGTCCTATTGTATCGTTAATTACAAGGTTAGACCCATTCTCTGTCCGAGTGACCCTAATGCTTTTCATAAGTTACCTGGGGCCCATGGCCTCCACAGTTATCATTTTCATTCCTTTGATAAATCAGCAACCTAGTGTCACTGAATAAGTCGGTGACTCGAACCCTAAAGATAACACCACTGATTGGTTCATCGATGGCCCAATAGACAAACCTTTGTAGATCTCTGTCAGGGATCTTATAAACAAAATAGCCATAAATAAAGACATAGAAAAAACAAAAGATTCTAGCCAAATCTAACTTCATAAACACCACGGAAAACAAATGCTAGACTCTTAACCTCTCCAGAAACTTTACTCGAAGAAAGCTATAAATTTACTAGACCAAAACCAGAGATGGATCGCCTTCCCCTTGCCGCCCGTGAGAATGCATGATTTGCTTATGCGTTAGGAAACAAATCAAGAGGTTTTGGTAGATGTTAATTTTCATGTATTTTTTCATTCCCTCTGTCCTCATTTACTTGTCACTGTTAATCATCTGTTAAATGTTTAATTTATTATTAACAAAAATTGTATGTTTATATTTATGGCACAAAACATGTTGCTAACATGGCATACTTTTAATTATACATAAGTATTTTTCAAAAAAGACAAACAGTTAAAGCTAAAAAGTGAATAGTATCTGTGGAGGGCATAGACCCCGAGTACCTCATAAAAAGCATTAGAGCCACTTGGACAGAGCATGGGTCTAACCTTGTAATTATGGGTACAATAGGATTCGGCATACATAATCTTGTATGACAAGGTAAGTATATAGTCCTAGTCAGACACGTTATATTCCTAGAAGAAAATCTCTTGGTTGGAGTCTGATTGGGATTCCTACTCTATAACCCTGTCCCCCGGTATACAAGGTGAGGCACCAGAGAAATCTCAAAGGCAATACACCACAACTGGACGTAGAGTATTACCTCATCTCGAGAGTCTGAACCAGTATAAATTCTTCTATGTTTCTTTACAATCTATCAAGTTTAGGTCTCACGAGTAGTCCCATATTATTATTGTCGATACAAAAAGTGAATAGTATCTAGCGACAATCATTTGAGACAAGAGAGAGTATATGATGAAAAAACTCAGCAATATAAACTACAACCAATTATTACAGAATTTACAACACATTCCTATGCATATAACCACTAATGAGGTGACAAGAACAAAGAAAAACCAACAAAAAGGGTAGAAAGGCATTACTAAGGAAGTAATTCTATTACTAAATCACCATCCATGTTTGACGAAAATTTATATAACCATCGTCTTCAAACTTTAGCATGTAAGCTACATATTGTCCTTGTCCTTTTCACACTTTTGCAACTAGGACCACAAGGGAAGCCAATATACCGCCCTATGTAGCACCTGCATATATGATTTAATTATAGCTTTGTTAAAATCCAAATGGTTTTTTTATTAAATCATAGAGCCCAACAAAATGCAATACTTTTCCGTGTTTAAACTCAAGGATGTAGAAAAAACTTTTCATGTGTTACTCATTTGCTCCAATACTTCAAACCAAACGCTTATGCAATACATTTTTCTCCATATTAGAATCGAAACTTTTATAATTCCTGTACTTCAATCTAATGGCTCTTCCGGACGTAGGAATTTCACATAATAATTTTTGCAATTCAATTTCCACGAAAATCCTCCAAAAATCCTTTTCCCAAATGAAGTCTAGACGGGCCCTAGTAATAGGCCCAGATATGCTGCGGGCCAACAAACCGTGCGATGACGGATGACGACTCCTCGAGCAAGGGAACCCCCGCATCACTAGTCCTCACCAAAACCTCCTCGAGCAACCGGCCACCGCCGCCGCCACCGCTGTAGAAGGAGGAGGAGGGGGAGGGGCAGTAAGGGGGGGAGGAAGATGTCGTTCCGGGCGCGGGAGATGTACAAGAAGGTGGTGCGGCGCGTGGGCAGCGAGGGGAAGCTGCCGGCGGAGCTGATGGAGTCGGTGAAGAACATGCTGCCCAACAGCAAGGTCGTCATGGGGAGGGCCAAGCGCGGCATCTACGCCGGCCGCCACATCCAGTTCGGCAACAAGGTCTCCGAGGACGGTGGGAACAAGTAAGCCATCTCGCCCACTCCCCCTTCTCCCGTCCGTGTAATCTTCTCTTCCCTACTCGTCGTCGGATCTATGCGCGTATATATTGTAGGGTTCAGTTCGTGGAATGGGATAAATCTGTGTGATGGAGTGAGGTATTTCGAATTCAGATTAGGTGGTTTGGATCGGACAGAACACTATTCTAGGGGCAGTGGTTGAGGGGGAGTGAATCAGTGAACTGTAGGAGAGAAAGACTACATTTCTCAAATTATCAGTGCTTGCCTAGATTTTCTGTTGCACTATTTTGGGTTTTTTTCGCATGTCTAACTGGTTTGTTCCTTGTTACCGACTTAAGCATCGGATGAGGATCAAATTGGGTTTGTTTGTCTGGGTTTATCCTCCATTTCGGATTGGCCTTAGTAAGTTTGTACTAAGAATCAAGATTCATAGAGTTTTTTATGTTTGAAATGCTCAGACCTAAAAATTTACTTGTTTTTTAATGAAGTGCAAATTGTTAGATTACCAAAACAGAAAAAGTAGCTTTTCTGCACTCTCGTTTGCCAGTGTAAATGCTTGACTAGTAGTATGTTGCTTACTTGCTTCATCCATTCACTATTGTGCTATTTGGTTCTTTGATGATAATTTTAAACTTCAACTATCTGTTGCCTTGAGAATGAGGGAACAGCAATCCACACAATCTTGCAAGACCTCACTATTCCCTTTCTTGACCCGTCAAGCTGTCAGCATGGTCTAATGAGTTATGATCTATATATGTAACCTGAAGACATAATGCAAATCTGCTTATTTAATGATGCCTATAGCCACTAGGCTTGTATCCATCTATCTCTATAGCACAGTTTTAGTGTCTGGAGCTGCATTCTGGATCTCTTTAAGAAAGCATTGTTTTGTTACTACTGTGGATGTGTAATCTTTTTTTTTTGTTCAGGTCAAGACGAACATGGAAGCCAAATGTTCAGGAGAAGCGTCTTTTTAGCTATATCCATGACCGGCACATTAGAGTCAAGGTAACCACACATGCACTTCGGTGCATTGACAAGGCTGGTGGGATAGATGAATACCTCCTGAAGACACCTTACAACAAAATGGATACTGAGATGGGGATAGTCTGGAAGGCAAAGATTGAGAAGATGTATTCACAACTAGCTGAAATGGAGGTAGGTTTCTTCCCTCCTGAGGAAGAGTCTAAGATTGAACAGGGTTTTGAGGAGGCTCGAGCTGCCAAGAGAGAGCACCGTAGGGAAGCAAGAAGAGCTTTGGCTAAGCAGAGTCAGCTAGAATCAGGTAACTCTGGTGATGTCCAAACAGCTGAAGCTGCTTCTGATGGTGCAGTGAAGTCTTAGCCTGGACCTGCCTGCTCGTCATGATTGGTAAATGTGATTATATATCCTCCTTTTCATGAATTGACATCACCTATGTGCAGTGTGTTGAAATCTTATTTATCTGGCCAATATATCAGTTTTTAAATACCAACTTGTTTGGAACATCGATGACAATTGCTACTGCAAAGTTCCACCTTTTTTAAGAGAGAGAAGAGACAAAAAGTTCCACCTTTTTATGCCTGAAGGTTTGAAATATGTGATGTGCTAATTTATCTTTAGTTTTATTCATTGCCAATCAATATGAAAACCTCTCCATGACTCCATAGTCCATATTACTGCAAACCGCAGCATCATTTGGACATCATCTAAGGTGTTGCCTTTCTTTGTGATATCAAATTAATTAAGGACAAAAGTTTGCCTGCACCATATAGTTTTATGCATGTGATTTATTGTACTGCTAACTGTATATAGTATTATGGTTCTCCAAGACAACAAATACATGCTGCACTTATTTTCACCAACTTCTGCAGTATACTCCCTTTGTTGATAAATATAAGGCAGCAAGTCACGGTCTCCAACATCAAACTTTGACTGTTATTTTCTTTTAAAATGTATTATCAACAGTTGAGAAATTAACATCATGGAAAACTAGTTTCAAATACGAACCCAATGGTACAACTTTTATGCCAATAAACATGTACATTGTTAGGCTAATTTTTAGTCAAAAATCACAAAGCTTGAAATTTCAAATACATGTGTGCCTTATATTAATTAACAGAGGGATAAAATAACCCACTCTCTGCATGAAGAGAAACATTGAGTGCAAGGGAGCATTGACATACTACTATTGCAGGTAAAAAGGAGAAACATTGAGTGCCGCTGATCAAATAATGGAAGAATTTCATTTCATATAAAGCAGGGAGCATATGCTGAGTCAGTTACCCCTTTTTGCTGGGAGCAGCAGTGTATCGTAAGCTGAAGTCTAATATCTATCAGCATGTTGGTGTTGTACGCAGTTGCTCATTAGGTGGAAATCTTATACACACTTACTGATACTCTAGCGTCAGAGTTCAAATAATTTTCTTGTAGAATTTTGTATCTTCTTCTACTTCCCATTCAACTCAAATGTCGAAGTAATCTACGCCTGACAGGATACGTGGTAATGTGCTATGGAGTTACGACATTTCTGTGCTGATTTATGTTTCACTGCTATATTTTGTTACCGATCCATGCTATAGGAGCACAATTCTTAAACCAAGCGAAATGCTTGACTAGTTACAGATGGCAACATCCGTAAGTTTGAACAAACTGTTGGTTTGGAGTTTGGACCAACGATGTGCATATGCAAGCGAGTGCTGCTGGGTTCACATGACCCCGACGAAGTCTTTTCTTTGTTTCGACAAGGTTTCCTTATATTCTAAAGGCAATTCTAAACATGCAATGTGATGCTTCTGAATACACATGCGCTAAGCGTCAATGTTGTTGAAAATTGTTGGCTTTCTCCCTCGTTTTCTGAGAATTTCATGTGCTTGGAGTTTTGGCTGTCAACAACTCAAGATTGAATCATACGCAAGTGCTTGCTGGTACAATATCAACATGGAGGATACATTGCCGGTTCCATATGAACAAACATAGAAAGACCGAAACTCCATGGTCGTTATGCCGATCACTCTAGCCTAGCTTGGCGAGGACATCGCCAAGAACAGATTTGGTCTCCGTGTAGTACTTCTCCGCTTCTGTGGGGCTCTTGATCTTGGCTGCATGGTCAAGCTGCACAAAGAAAGGGTGATTCTTGTCAAATTATTCAGGATGAGTAACTGTAATTTCTGAGGAAAAATACTTCAAAAACTATCTGAAACTAACAAGGTGATAATTTTCTGAAGAAAAAAACTTTAGAAAAAACTGTCTGAAACTTGCAAGGTTACTTACCCCGTCAATGGTGGCGAAGAGCTTGCCGGCGAGGTCCTGGAGGCCCTTCTTCTCGTCCTTGGGCTTGGAGGAGATGATGGTGTTGAGGTCGTAGCGCAGGTAGGAGAGCCTGAGGCGGAGGTCGTCCCTGACGTACGGCCACTGCTTCTTGTCGATGAGCGGCTTGAGGTTGATGATGTCCTTAGCCGACTCCTTTGCCCTCGCCGCCGCCTCCGCCGGCGGCAGCGGCTGCAGGTAGAACCTCGCCTTCAGCGGCAGCTCCACGTCCCTCGCCTGGTCCGAGTTCAGCGTCCCGGCTATCACACACACGCACAAATTTTTGTTAAGTTTTGTAAGTTGATCACTGAACAGGATTCAGCTCTGATTCAGTTAGTTTCATGCAAATTTTGCCAAAAATTCGTTGGCAGAATCTAGAATGAGCGACATATGTATGGGCTGCGGTGGAAGGGCACTTACGAAGTCCACCGGAGGGCGGCGGCGGCGGGCCGACCTTGATGGACTTGGCGGTCGCGGCGAGCACTGCCTGCGCGAGCGCCCCGCCGGCGATGCCGCTGGCGACGAGGCCGAGCACCGCGCGGCGGCCGGTCTGGACGTCGCCCTCAGCGGCCGAGGCCCTGACGACGAGCCTGGACCTGCCGGCGAGCCTGGGTCCCGGCAGCACGCCCTGCGACAGCCCGGTCATGGACGCTATGGCTTGTGCCATCTCACAGCTCAACGCAGCTCAGCTCAGACCTCACCGGAGTATCACTTCAGATAAGCGGTCTAGTGCTCGGATGGCAGCGTGGCGAAAAAATATATGGCAGCGTGTCACTTGCGGCTGCAAACCTTATCTGACTGGATAAGTTTGGGGCCAGTGGGTAAGCGCCACGTGCACTGGCGAGGCGGCGACGGCTTCCATCCGGATTGCGCCGCTGCCAATGGGGAGGCGACGCGTGTCAGGGAGCGCTCGTGTCCTCCACTCTCCTGGCCCCCTTGATCGATCGGCTCGGCGGCGGCAGGGTGGCACCGTGGCAGTGGTAACTCTTCGGATCGTGGCGTTATCCGGAGATATTGCTTTCGTTTTTTTTGCTGACGTCACGAAATGAAGAGTACAATGTGCAATCTTCTTCAAAATATACCCCCATGTATTTTCCATGGATAAAAATGAAGAGTACAGGTCTCAATATTCTTCAAAATAAGTGTGATTTTTGCACAGAGCATTCTTTTTTCTACAATGAGAATTTGACAACGTTTGCATATATTAATTGTCACATTAATTCATACAGGTGCCCTCACATGCGGAACTATATACATGACAACACGAAACTAAAAAAATATGCACATCTTTTTAAAGATATATATTGCAGAAAACTTACACATGTGGAGCAACAAAATTTTTTGATGTAGGGGTGTATGTAGACCACATCACCGTCCTATCTCCTCTTTCAAAAGAGTAAAAATAAACAATATCGCTGATCACAATTGTCATTATAAGTTAACTTTGACCATATTTAATTATTATTTACAACGTAGGTTGACAGATGAAAATAACATAGATAAGTTTTTTCATAACACAAGATTTCATAATATGAGAATTTATATCAATCTTTTAATTCATTAAGAGCTTATGTGATCAAAGTTATGTCTTACTGTGAAATGTCTAAAACTTCATTCTTTTGTGCCCAGAGGAAATAAGAAATATATGAGGCCCATTGTGTAACACTAAAGAAATCCTGAAAATGATTCCTAAAAGTCCAATGTGGAATTGGTGACATGGCGCCTTGGTGAGGCCGAGTGAGTGGCAAATCCACCGCTACCACCCCGGACCGAGATCCTCTAACTTCACAGTCATGGTGATTATGTCAATGACATGTGGGTCTAGGTTCCATCAGATCCACAAATGTGGTGGCAAATTATGTGTAACACCCAAATTTTTGGGCCGTTAAAAACTACTTTAATAAAAACTCTAATTTCAAAAATTTGGATCTTTGTGTGTGTGATTAAGGACCTAAGTGCCAAGATCTTAAATAGAAACCTTCCTTGGAGCTCAAAAGCCTTAACTCAAAAACTCCTATCAAATTCAAATCTCGGGATTCGAATTTTGCAATTCGAATTTCCCTCGGAAATCCTTCATAATATCTCTCCTTATCTCCAGTTTCAAAACACAGACTAATTCAAAAATATCAAAATTTCCACTTTTAATCCCTTTCCTGGGGTCCCCTTATTTTTCGAAGTTCAAAAATAAAATTTAAATTTAGATCCATTTCAAAAATCATCCAAATTCAGTCATGAAGTCTTTGTAGGAAATCCTCATAATTTTGTGAACTCAAATATGAAATTTTGAATTCAAATATCCATTCAAAACCACTCAAAACCTTTCTCTGAAAATCCCTGGAAAATAACAAATTTTACTGTTCATGTTGGGCCACTTTCTCATCTTTCCCACGGTAAGCCCAATTCCTTTCTCTCTCCTTCTCCTTCTCTCTCAGGCTCAGTAGGCCACCTTGGTGCTAGCGCGGCCCAGCCTCGCTCGGGCTCCTTCCTCTCCTCACCTTCCTGCGCGAAGCCGGCCCACGGCCTGCTCGATTTGCTCACCTCGCCAGCATCCGCCAGAAGCCACTCGTGCGAACGCTCAGTTGGATGTCCCTCCTACTGACAGCCTAGCCCCACCTGGCAGCAGCGCAGCGAGCGCCCGCGCGCCAGACCACGCACGGTCGTCTCCCTCCTCTGCCTCTCTCTCCACGCACATCACATGCTCGACGAAATGCCGCACCCCGAAAGAAAATATCTCTTCTCCGCGTCGTCCCCATGTTTGGCGCCAAAGTCAACCACTCTCTTCTTCCTATCCCATCTTCCAGCCTCTCCATCCCTCTTTTCCCCTCCTCCGGCCGACACGACCACCATGTCTCCCCGCCATCTTGTTCCGTCCAATTGAGCTCGCCGTGCCACCGGAGTCAAAGGCACACCCATGCGCTCGTCGTTCAGTTGCGTCATCGTCACCTCTGTCTTCCCCTCTCCTCTCTGCCCTCGCTGGTGACAGCCAACATAGCAACGCCGACCCACTGCCGCACCAGTGCTCTGTCGCATCCTGCCAGCCACCCATGTCAACTGCCTCTCTTCACTGTTTTTTTGTGCCGCCTGCGTCTATAAATTCCGTAGGTCTCCTTTCTTTTACCCGCATCTGCCGCGCCTCCTTCTGTCTCGCTCACTCTCGCCGCGCCAGCTGAGCTCAAGCCCTGATCCACCGACGCAATTTCTCCTTCTCGGTGAGCCCCTCTCCTCTACCCCTTTTTCCCAGCCTCTCGAGGTCCTAGGCTAGCTCCTCGACATGGCCAAAACACAGGGCCACCCTTCCCCTTGGCGGACACGTTCCATCGGCGCCACACGACACCATCCCACGTTGCTGCCATCGAGTTTCTACAGCCGGCCGTCTCCGTGCCTCCGTTCCCTCATCCAAGTCGTCCACTGAGTTCACCACCTCCTCCTCGTCTCATCGGTGGTCTCCATCCATGGCGAGTTGCCGCCGTTCACTAGCACTACTCGGCCGACGTCGACCATTGGATCTTCGGCTGGCCTCCCCTCTGGATCCCGCCTCACTCACCTCTAATCCCCCTCCAGTGCCAATGACATGTGGGCCTACACCACCAATTAATCCCTTTTCGAACCTTGAGTCACCGACACACGGACCCCACCCCCCAGGCCGCCTCGGTAGCGCACAGGCTGCCCCGGCCTACCTCTTTCCTTGGGCCGTAGCCCGTTAGACCAGCCCAATAGGATGAGGTCCAGTGGCCTCCTTTCCTACTCAATGGACCGGGTCCACCATGGACCGAAGACCCATGACCTCCTCTCTTTCACTGACATCAGGCCCCACCTGTCAGCAGGGAATATTCTTGGAAATATTCATTTTCTAAATTTAAATAAATTCTTTTATTTTCTAGAAAATTCTTTAAAACTTCAAAAATTCGTACCTCCCTATCCATAACTCCAATGGACCCGTCAAGTCTCCAAATTTTTAAAAAATTGAGATCTACCTCATGGCACTATTAGGTATTAACAATAGTATTTTATTTTAGGGGTGTTGCATGCTTTTCTCTCATTTCACGCGTAGTCGTCATTTTGGAAAATTGTCGGACGTCGGATTTCGCGAAGATTCGAAAGACGAAGGCTTGAGGTAAGTCACCCTTTGATCATATTGCTCCTAGTTTGCAAATGTTTTGTTTGTAAAACTACATTTCAGTGTTTACGTTAATTTGACTGGCCTCAGTTTGTGACAAACCAACGGGCCTACCTAGCAGTTGCAATATCCCGTAGGCCGTTGATACCCTATCATTGGTAGCCCCACCCCTTAGTATCTCGGCATCTGTGCTCTTTGAGCATGGGTATCGATGGTACCACTCAAATAACTCTTGATTGTCGATATAGGGAAATAGGGTTTGGAAAGCTTTGAAAACTCGACATGTGGTATTGGCGTGTTTGTGAAACAAAAAATGGTTTGTGAAAACCGCAGTGCAAAGTGACCGCCTGTGTGATGGTGCTTCGTATTCGCATATAAGGACCGATTCCTTGGGGAATTTCATCTGATCATCTCACAGTGCGACCACACGGGTGGTATGGGACGTCCCTGGTCAAGTAATTAGTGGATCTAGAATCGTCAGGTTGCTAATAGAAGAGGAGTCGTTAGGGTGCCAAGAGGGCGATATACCAGCGACCCTAGGTACAGGAAAGGGGTTTTCCTGGTACTTGGTCTAGGACCCTTCTATAGGGCAATTGATTATCCTGGGCTTGCTTTCGAACGGCCTTGTCATGAACCTCCCCACTTGGCTTGTGTGGGAGTAAGCTCGCGTTGTGTGGGTAAGGCGTGCACCCTTTGCAAAGGTGATAAATTGTTCGAACAGCTGTGCCCATAGTTATGGGCGAATGTAAGGTGATTCTCCTTGTGTAGATTTGTTTCCAGTGCTTTCCGAAAGTAGTTTATGGATAGAAACTGTTACCCAAATTGGTCTTGGTGGCTGATGGATGACTTGAGTGGTCCAAAACGGAGCTGTGTGATCCGAGATGTCAAGCGGCATCATAGATTAGGCTTTTCGAGCGGAAGCAATGTGCTTGAGACATAAATGGCTCTAGGAGCCGGAGTTGAGATATGAGATGGCTGATGTCCTGAAAAAGACAAAAGTGAAAATAAACTAATAAATGAGGATGAAGTGGAAAGCTGCCTAAGGGCAGACACCTTGAGTTGGTGTTGTGGTTAGACAACCGGTACAAGGAATAAGACGATCCAGTAAATTTAATCAACTAAAATTAGTTTTGTCCGCTTGAGTTATTATAAAGCAATTCATAGACAGGATCGAGATGAGAGCCTCTCTCTCTAGCTACATCTTGATCAATCCACACTTAAGAGTTTTGAAAACGTTTCAAGAGAAAAGTTTGTGAAATAAACCCTGCATTCTTTTGAAGCCTGCATACTCATATTTTCTAGTGGCTTGCTGAGTACGTAAGTACTCAATTGTTGTTTTTCTCCCCCCACAAAGTTGAAGCTGAAAATTAGGGTTTCTTTTCTAGACCTAAGCGATTTCTTGTGGATTGGGTTCTAGCTGCATTGTCATTCTGCCGCCACTGTTCTGATTGAAGGTTGCTTTTTAGGGTTTGCCCAAAGTTGTATGTGGGACCCTAAAATAGGACCCTCTGTGTACACGTACTAGCCCAGGATCACGCTAGCATACACAGTCACAAGAATAATATCACAGTCAACATCACGAAGGAAACCAAACTATTTATTAATAAATTGACTGTGAAAAGCCTTATGGCTAAAGTTTACATTTATTATGCCACGAAGGGTCTAAAGAAAACAAGATAGTAGCAGAAATAAAATAAATACGTGGAAGCTCCATTTAACATGCCACAGGCAATCAACTGGGGCACATGGCCTATTCCTCGTTTTCAGCAGCAAACTCCTCCGGAAACAGCAGAAACCTTTCTTCTGGAATTGGGAGGAATTGCAAGGTGAGTACATGTAATACTCAGCAAATGCACGAAAATATGCATATGCACAGCTGACAAAGAAAGGCTAAGGCTATTTTGCATAACACAGTAGTTGTATTTATAAACCTTTTATAAACAGAGTTCAAAAACAACATTTTAAATAACGGGTGTTACCATCCAACCATCCATACATGACCTATCCACACAGGACCACATAGCTAAATTTATTTTCCTGTACACAGCATCATTACCATCCCTTGTTTTCGCAAACTACCCCTCATTAGAATTCACCAAGCATGTCCATGATCGCGGACGTGGCTATTCGAATATATTAGTTAAACACTCTGCAGAGGTTGTACAGCTTTACCCACAAGATACATCATCCTCTTAATGGCCATGCGCAAATGTCACACTTCTCCTTGTGTGCGGCCAAGGAATCTGTAACAAGGCTTTTTAGAAACTCCGCCTCAACACTGCCTTCCCGCATGAGCCACCTTTTCTTCACACAGACAAGAAAGTACCCATGGCTAACCATAAAACCTATCATCTAACCACCTGGGCCGGCAGTGCCAAGACTTGGAATCCTAATGGGCCAGGTCCTTCTCATTAGGGCATGTGGTTGTACGTTAGGCTCAGATCATTGACTTATGAAGTGAAGTCCTTAACTGATCAGAGCAACTTGCCAAAACTACAGTAGCACACAGCTTCACATTAGGCTCACACAGAGACCTAACCTGGTAAGGATCACACAGATACCTCAACTGGTAAGGATCACACGATACCTCACCCTCTTACTAGGTTCACACAGAACCACCCATCACCCCAGTCCAAAACATTTTATCCGCCCATTGTTTACTACACGGTGCAACATATGCTACCGGAAAGATAGCATACAGCCACACAGCTCAAATAAAATAGTGATAAGTATATCATTAATCAGTATTATATTTTGCTTGTAAAACGACTTGAGCGGGGCTAAGCAATTACTACTCTACCCTGAGTTGACCCCTATGTTCAACTCACAAAGGCTAGGGTGACAAGGTATCACAGGATATTTAATAATTAAAGGCATGGAATGACAACAATTAGGCCATACTACCCATCGATGATTTATAAAATAAAATCATGCATGTTTCACAACCAAAACAATTTATAAATTGGGTCCAACATGTTCAAAGGGTGCACTTGCCTTGCTCCAAGTACTGTTCTTGCTCTGCGTCTTCTGCGGCAAACTACTCCTCGATCCCGCGTCTATACGTTCGCAACAGGAAGCAAATAAATAACAAGAAAACAGCCTAAATAACATCAATTAAAATAACCAACTGAACCAGGAGGTAGAGCTCGATTTTAGAAGAATTTAGGAAAAAGAACGGGTCGAATTGGAGTCCAGATGGATGAGATATGAACTCCGAAAGTTTGGAATCAGGAAAAATCCGAGGAAAAAGAGAAAGAATATTCTTGGAATATTCTCTGGATTTTAAATTCAAAAATTGAATTATTTTTGTGGAGGAAAAGGAGCGGGACCCACTGGTCAGTGAGATGGTTTAAGACGGACTCGGTCTATGGACTGGGAGAATAGGAGGTGCGGTGGATCTGACGACGTGGACGCCACGTGGCGACACGTATACCGGATTGGATGATGTGACAATGATGTGGCGATGACGGGACGAGATCTAGTGCTAACATGGCGAGGTGATGTGGAAAGATTGATTAAAGAAATCCTATGGCTGAGATTAAATCTAGGAATCCATCGGTGTAGATCAACAGGGGATTTTTCCAATTACGGGACCCACTGTCAAAGCCTTAGAGGGGAGGACAGGGCTCTGTCCCTGCCGGCTGCTTTGGGCTCAGCTAGCCGGTGGCGCAGGGCAGTGCAGGGCGACGCAACTCGGCGGCGGACCGGGAACAAGCGGCGGCTCGGCGTCAGCGACTCGGCCGGGAACACGAGGCGGCTCGGCGATGACGGCGTCGGCGAGGCGCAGGGGCGACACAGGGCATCGAGACGGCGTCAATGGCGGCGGCGGACCGATGTCGGCGGCGCTGGGCCGGGGAGAGCAGGAGGCGAGCTCAGCGGTGTTGGCGTCGGCTGGGGAAACAGGACACTGGCTGGGGAAACAGGACGCCGGCGTGGGCGAGGAGAGAAACCGGCATAGGGTGGCAGTGCTCACCAGCGGCGTCGGCGGCTCAACGCGGTGGCGGAGCGTCGTCGGCGGCGCAGGGGTGGCAGGGCCGGTCCTGAGATTCCGGGGGCCCAGGGCGAATCTAAAAGCTGGGGCCCCTATATATAAAAATTAAAAGTTGCTTATTTATAAAGAATATCATTATCAATATAAAAGTCATTCAAAAATAAAATATTCATATAATTATTTGTACATATTACCTTAAAAGTTTCTTCTAACATTTCTTGCTGCGAATTCGCTGACGATACTATCGATGTCAACCTCATCCAATAATTTTTTCTCAATGCATAAAGTGGCCAAACCATTCAACAGTTCTTGAGACATTGTGGACCTTAAATAATTCTTTAACAATTTCAACTTTAAAAAACTTCTTTCAGCTGATGCAGCAGTCACAGGCACCATAAATAAGATCCGATATGCAATAGAAATATTAGGATAACAATCCATCTCTGTGACGTACTCAAAAATCTCCATAGAAGACATTGCTCTTTCTGGCATACTTAACTTCATAATCCTTAACTCGGATATAAGATCATTCAACTGAACATCACATGAACTCGGATATAAAATCGCACGCTGCGGCGCAGGCAACTGGCGGCGTAGGTCATATACATGCTATGGGGTGGGGCCCTTCAACTTTGGGGGCACTGGGCGGCCGCCCCGGCAGCCCCCCCCCCCTCTGGGCCAGCCCTGAGGGGTGGAAACGGGAGGCGGCTCGGCTGCGGCGGCATTGCAGTAGAGGAACAGATGACGGCTGCACAACCATATATATATATATATATATATATATATATATATATATATATATATATATATATATATATAGACGGCGCAGGGGTGGACCGGTGGTTAGGGCGGAGGAGGCCGGCGGCGCACGGGAGCAGGCCGGGCAGCGCGGGCCTGGAGGCGTAGCGGCATCGGTGTGGGCCAGGCCGCGGCAGCTCGGCGCGGGTGCAGGCCGTGCCGGGGCGCAGGTGGAGGCCGCCTCCCTGCAGAAGGTAGAAGAAGGGGTGGAAGAGAAAAGGGAAGAAGGGCAGGGGCTGAGTGGAAAAAGGGAAAAGAAGAGGAAGGAAGGAAAAAAAAAGAAAAGGAAAATGGCAGGGGTTTTACGGAAAATTTTCGAATTCGGACCCTTTGAAATTGTTGGGATTATTTGCAGAGTTAGAAATGAACTTGGATCTTCGGGAAACTAGGAATTGTACGGATGTGAAAATTAGAGTATGGAATCAGGGAAAAAAATAAATTGGGAAATGAGCTCCACTTCCGAAATTCAAATAAACCCGATTAAGAAAGTGGCAACAAATCACACCGTAATTAATTATTTAATCATATTAAATCCTTTTTATTATGAAATTTTTCATTAAGCTGTTTGAGGAGAATAAATCAGAGGTGGATTCTCGCAATCGGACGAAAAGAACGAAAAACGAAAAAAAATCTGGACGTGACATTGTAATTTATAAAGTTATAATCTATTTTAAGAATAACAATGATGCATCTCAGCTTACTGTGGGCACCAGCAAAATTTTCTGGGATTGGTATTGGCATTACGGTTCGTGGAAGTTGGTTCACGCCGATCTCTTACGGCGTATCCTCTCTGATACTACTATAGATGGTGCCAGGACGAGACATTATGTATTTCAACTAAACAAGCCCTTAATCTGTTAGATGATGTTAGATATACATCTTGGATTGGGGCTTCTGCGATGCAATTTATAAAGTGAAATGTCTAATTACTGGGCGCTCTGATTGAAAAAACCATTAAGCAAAACTTTTACATTTTTAAGGACGTTTATAGTTTGAGAACTACTTATATAGCACAGATGACAAGGGCAGACGGCACTCTGACTGCATTTGAATACCACCCAGGACATGTTCGTTCCTCATGAATGGATTAAGGGGCATGCTTCCCGAACTCCTAATAGTTAATTAATTCGTTTGTACTCTTGAAGAATTAATCATTCAACTATTCAACCATTTAATACACTTGCAGTTTTCCTTGTTTAAAATGCTACGAAGAAAAAAAGAACTTGTGATGGATAGAACGGGAGATCTAGAAAGCACCAGAATTAGGATGGGAGAAGGTCAATGTTAATGGATTCTTGTGTGAGCGCACAGGGAATGCAGTGCAGGCGTGGGTGCGGTTGTTAGAAATTGCAAAGGGGAAGTTCCGCTCTCTTTGTGGTGGACCATCCACTACATCTGTTCACGTTAGGAGATAGAAATCATGGTGTGCGAGAGGACGGAAGCTCTCAGCAGAATGGATCAATATGCCTATATTCTTGAAACAAAACATACGAAATCTAATAAGTTTTTTTTATATTATGATTATAATTTTTAAGACAAATAAACCTTTCTTTAAATCAAACAGTTTGAGAAATCATTGATGGTCAAATTTTCAAAATATGATCAAATCTTATCTTAAATGTTAAATACTTATGGCCGGAGGGAGTAATTTTTTCAAAGCAAATCTATACATAACCATTTCTTTTGGTCTTAAACTAAGCATTTGAGATATTTTAAAATGGCCAATGTTTTCAAAAATTTAACCAAAATTTTGTCCTATACCTTAAGTCACCTCTTTGCTGCTGATTTCCACTTGATCTATACTACTAGTAGTTACACAAAGAATTAATGTGAACTAGATTAGATAAATGCTAATTCCGAATCAAAGTCGGGTGTTCAGCTGTCGGCGAAATGGGACTGGGGGTCCCACAGCCTGCGGGGACGCGTGGATCTCCGGCCTGGTCGGCTCCTCTGGGGGACAGATCCTGCACGACCGGCGGCCGGCAGGGAGGCCGCATCCCCCGCCGGTCGTTCATGCCCGGATGCGTCGCCTGCGGCCCCGGGTGCCCGTCCCCGCGCCCGGACGCGCCGCCTGTCGCCCGGGAGCGGGAGCGCCGCCTCCGGCCCCGGGCGAGTGCCGCCCGGGAGCGGGCCGTCCGGGAGCGCCCCCTCCGGCCCCGGGCGAGTGCCGCCCAGGAGTGAGCCGTCCGGGAGCGCCTCCTCCGGCCCCGGGCGAGTGTCGCCCGTGCCCGGAGGCGCCGCCTCCGGGCGTGTGTGGCAACCAGGCGACCAGACCAGCCGCCCGCAGCACCCGACAGGGGCTCCTCTAGGCGTGGCGCAACAGGCGGCTGTCGGCATGCAGGTGCTCCAGCCGCCCACAGCAGCAACAGCTCCGGCATAGGCGTCGTAGGCAGACGTGTGCACAGGAGAGCTCACCGGAAAAGCTCTCCCTCTCTATCTGTATTCTGGCACTGTGGACTCCCCTAATCTATAAAGGAGGATCCAAGCCACTGGACCGAGGGCAGGCAAGCAAGCTCCAGCAATAGACAACAAGGCTACCTTTACTGTTCTTCTTCCCCGAGTCTCCCGGTTACGATTCCGAGCTCCCCGGGTACACCTTGTAACACAACCATACACATTCTCCCACATAGCATACGCACAGGAGTAGGGTATTACGCTCCGGCGGCCCGAACCTGTATAAATCCTCCTGTCTTCTCTGTGTGCCACGGTTTTTCTCGTCTTCTCCAACGTCTCGTACACCTGAGAACAGCTCCCCTGGCCGAACCTCAAAAGGGGGGTCTCCCGACTTCCCGCCGTCGAGGCCTCGTCCTCCGACAGCTGGCGCGCCAGGTAGGGGGAGTTTCCTTCCTCAGGTGGGATGCCGACGTTCCCGACACCGACGCCCTTCATGGCTGGAGGCCATCGTCCGCGGGATTCCGACGAGGAGTCCGGCGACTACACCCTGCTAGGCAACATTAGCCCAGAGGCAAGCCCGCCACCTTCTCCCTCTTCGCCTTCCTGGGGGCGCACGGCGCGTACCCGGCGGGCAAAGCGCGCCCCGCGGCGGCCTGGTAGTGCGGCCTCGGCCCCTTCCCTCGCGGAGGGGGCTGGCAAGTGCCCCGCCGGGTCCGCCGCCGCCTCATCCATACGGCGCGAGCAAAGGCGCCGCCCCAAGGCACGTCGCGGCCTCCACTTCCATTCGGCGACACCGCAGGAAGCCCTCTTGGCGGCGGAAGCCCTCCTGCGCCACCCCCCGGCATTTGCCGGGGATGGAGGCTGGGGGCGGCGATGGATTAACGAGATCGCCGACTTGGTAGGCACCGCCCACCGCCGGGTCACCGCCGGCGGCCATACAAGCGCTGGGACCTCCGACCGCGCGACCTCTAGCGCGAGTCGGCCGACCGCCCCGGGCCAGAACAAATCCCGGGGCACGGGCGACCTCCGTAACCGGCTCGACCGGGCCCGGGCCCACGAGGACGCCCGGGTCACAATGGAGCGCCAGCACGAGCAGCGCAAGGACGCCGCCAGGCATTCCGAGGCCCCGGCCTCCAGCTCCGAACCACTAGTGGGAAACCGCTACTCGTCGCCAGAGCCCACCCAGTACGGCTGCTCGGGTTGCCTGGCGCTCTCCCCAGGCCTGCGGCAGGTTCGCTGGCCGGCTATGTTCCGGCCCAACTTGCCGGAGAAGTACGATGGCTCCGTGGATCCCACGGAGTTCTTGCAGATATACGCCACGGGCGGGGACGAGACAGTGATGGTAAACTATTTCCCCGTCGCCCTCAAGGCCCAGGCTCGCTCCTGGATGATGAGCCTCCCCGAGGGATCCATCCGCTCGTGGGAGAACCTTTGCCACCAGTTTGTGGCAAATTTCCAGGGCACCTTCCCGCGCCCTGGGACAGAAGCGGACCTCCACGCCCTACGTCAGAGTAGGGGCGAGGCGCTGAGGCACTTCCTACAGCGTTTCAGCCAGGTACGCAACACAATCCCTCACATCGCCCCCCACGCGGTTATCCACGCGTTTCGTTCGGGCGTGTGCGACCAGCGCATGCTCGAAAAGATGGGCACCCGCGACGTCCAAACCACGGCGGAACTGTTCAGTCTTGCCGACCACTGCGCCCGCAAGGAGGAAGCCCGGGCGTGGAACAAGCCGCGTCCTGAGATCCTCGCCGAGGGCCCGGCGGAAGAGGCCGAGGCCTCACGTTCCGCGGCGCGGCGGGACAGGCGGAAACGCCAGAAGGGCAAGGAGGTCGCCGAGAACTTCGCCTTGGCGGCGTCCGGCGGCCCCCGGGGCCGCGCCGCCCGCCAAGACGACTACGGCGGCAAGCGGCAAAAGGCTGAGCGTGCGCCACCGGCTGCGGGCCGGAAGTGGTGCTCCGTCCACGAGACAGACCGCCACGACCTCACCGAGTGCCGCGCCGTCCAGAACCTGGCCGAGCGCACTAAGAAGTTCCAATTGGAGCGGCAGCAGGACAAGCCCGCTCCCAATCCAGAGCAGCCTCTCGAGTTCCAAGAACCCGAGAATGTCATCGCCACCCTCGACGGCGGGGCACACGCTCACTCCTCGCGCCGTGGCTTCAAGGCCATGAAGCGCGAGCTGTTAGCCGCAACCCCGGGGCCAGCGGCGTCCCGGAGGCTGAAGTGGTCGGACAGTACGATCGCCTTCGGCCCCGCGGACCATCCAGCCCGAGTACCTGGGGAGGGACAGCTCGCCCTCGCGGTCTCCCCCACCATATGCAACGTGAAGGTGGGCCGCGTCCTCGTCGACGGGGGCGCCGCCCTCAACATCCTTTCCCCCGAGGTCTTTGAGAAGATCAAGGCCCCAGGGATGAATCTCTCGCCCTCGTCGCCCATCATCGGGATTACGAAGGGCCTCGCTTGGCCCCTCGGGCAGGTCTCTTTGCCCGTCACCTTCGGTGACCGTGGCAACTTCCGCACCGAGCACGTCATTTTCGACGTTGCCGAGTGCAACCTCCCGTACAACGCGGTCCTTGGACGCCCCGCGTTGGTGAAGTTTATGGCTGTTACGCACTACGCGTACCTAACCATGAAGCTCCCAGGCCCCTCGGGCCCGATCACAGTCCTTGGGGACGTGAAAGCCGCCCTCTCGTGCGCCGAGCAGCGTGCGGCCGACATCGCCCCCGCAGCTCCTGACGTGGCGGGGGGCGCGGGGCCTTCGCTACGCCGCGCCCCCAAGCCGCGCATCGTCGCCACCGATGCAGAGCTAGTCAAGGAGGTAGTCCTTGGTGACGACCCGTCCCGGACCGTCAAGGTTGGCGGTTCGCTGGACGACAAATAGGAAAGCGCGCTCATCGCCTTCCTCCGGGCAAACGCCGACGTCTTCGCCTGGCAACCGTCGGACATGCCCGGGGTCCCCAGGGGGGTGATTGAGCACCGCTTGGCCATCCGCGAGGGCTCGCGCCCGGTGCGGCAGAAGGTACGACGACAGGCCCCAGAGCGCCAGGCCTTCGTCCGTGAGGAGATCGACAAACTTCTCGCGGCCGGCTTCATCCGTGAGGTCGTCCACCCGGAATGGCTGGCCAACCCAGTCGTCGTCCCCAAATCCAACGGGAAGCTGCGAATGTGCATAGACTACACTGACCTCAACAAGGCTTGCCCCAAAGATCCCTTCCCTCTGCCTCGCATAGACCAGATAGTCGACTCCACCGCGGGGTGCGACCTCTTGTGCTTCCTTGACGCTTATGCAGGGTACCATCAGATCCGCATGGCAGAGGAGGATGAGGAAAAAACTTCTTTTATTACCCCCCAGGGGGCCTTTTGTTATATGTGCATGCCTTTCGGGTTAAAAAATGCTTGTTCCACTTTCCAGCGTGCTGTCCGTGTAACATTCGAATCGCAGCTAGGTCGCAACATGGAGGCTTACGTCGACGATTTGGTGTTGAAGTCGCGCGACCGCGCCACTCTACTCCATGATCTGGCCGAGACGTTTAGTAACCTTCGATGCACAAGGATGAAGCTGAACCCGGACAAGTGCGTCTTCGGGGTCCCGGCCGGCAAGCTCCTCGGGTTCCTCGTGTCCAGCCGCGGCATTGAGGTGAACCCGGAGAAGATAGCAGCAATCGATCGCATGCGCCCCCCGACGAGGCTGCGGGAGGCCCAGAAGCTGACCGGGTGCGTGGCCGCACTCGGTCGTTTCATCTCCAGGCTTGGGGAGCGTGCCCTCCCCCTATTCAAACTTCTCAAGAAATCCGGGCAGTTCACCTGGACGGATGAGGCGGATCAGGCCCTTGATGAGCTCAAGAGGTACCTGACTACGCCCCCAGTCCTCGTGGCACCGACACCAGACGAGCCCTTGTTGCTCTACATCGCGGCAACCCCGCAGGTGGTAGGCGCGGCGCTCGTCGTCGAGCGCCCCTTGCCAAGCAGGCGCGTGATCCGGGATTTACCTCCCGGGCCCGCCACCGCGGAGCCCGAGCCTAGGCAGCCTCGCCAAGGCGAGTGCGAGCCCGGGGACGCGGCGCCCGGGACCATCCCAACATTGCACCCTGGGCCCCAAGGTCCCAGCTCCATACCTGTTCCCATGGGCGAGAGCTCGCCCCCACCAGGGGGAGCAGAGCCCGGATCCCCGGCCCATGCCGGGCCGGCGTCGGGAAATACGCACCAGAAGCCGGTGTACTTCGTCAGCGAGGTACTCCGTGACGCCAAATCGCGCTATCCCCAGGCGCAAAAGATGCTCTACGCAGTTCTCATCGCATCCAGGAAACTTCGCCACTACTTCCAGGCGCACAAGGTGTCCGTAGTCACATCCTTCCCCCTCGGGCAGATATTGCATAACCGGGAGGGAACGGGCCGCGTCGCTAAATGGGCGGTCGAGCTCGCCGAGTTCGACCTCCACTTCCAAGCGCGCCACGCCATCAAAAGCCAAGTCCTGGCGGATTTTCTGGCGGAGTGGACGCCGGGGCCCGAGCCGGATCCTGTGCTGGACGCCGGATTCCCGGCCCCCGACCTGCCGCCCGACCTGCGCCTCCACTGGATAATGAACTTCGACGGCTCCTGCGCCCGGCGGGCTTGTCGCCCCTGCGCCGGGGCCGGGGTCGTCCTCGTATCGCCCGCCGGAGATGAGTTCCGCTTCGTCGTCCACCTCAACTTCGGAGCCACCAACAACATGGCCGAGTACGAGGGCCTTCTCGCCGGCCTCCGGGCCGCGATCGCCCTCGGGGTGCGACGGTTGTGCGCGCAAGGCGACTCCGAGCTCGTCATCAACCAGGTGTCTAGGGAGTACCAGACCCTGGACCCCCAGTTGGCCGCATATGTGGACGAAGTGCGGAGGCTTGAGCGCCGTTTCGACGACCTCACGCTTCGCCACGTCCCTCGCGGTTGCAACCGAGCCGCCGATGAGCTCTCAAGGCTGGCTTCCTCGCGGGCGTCAATCCCCTCGGGGATTTTCCAGGAAGCCCTCGAGACCCCCTCGGCGCGCTCACCCGGAACCTCGGGCTCAGCCCCTGAGCCCGGGTCCGAGTCTGACACGTGCTCCCGGCCCCAGGTTTTGGTCCTCGCGGCCGGACCCAGCGCGCCTTCCTGGATGGACGAAATCCGGGCATATCTTTTCCGAGCACATCTCCCCGAAGACGATGTGGAAGCAGAAAGGATCGCTCGCTTATCTAAGCGCTATGTCCTGGTAGAAGGGGACCTCTACCGGCGTGGCGCCAACAGCGTCCTTCTCAAGTGCGTTCCGCGCGGCTCCGGAGTCGAGATCCTCGCCGACATCCACGAAGGGGAGTGTGGCAGTCACGCCGCATTTCGATCGCTGGTCGGTAAGGCTTTCCGGCAGGGATTTTATTGGCCCACGGCCTTGCAGGACGCATTCGACCTCGTCCAGCGCTGCCGTGCGTGCCAGTTTCATGCCAAACAGAGCCACCAGCCGGCGCAAGCACTCCAGATGATCCCCCTGTCCTGGCCCTTCGCGGTCTGGGGACTCGATATCCTCGGCCCCTTTCCCCGGGCAGTCGGGGGTTATCGGCATCTCTATGTCGCCATCGACAAGTTCACGAAGTGGCCGGAGGCGTTCCCCGTAATCGACATCGACAAGCACTCAGCGCTCAAGTTCATCCGGGGAATCACCAGCCGCTTCGGGATCCCCAACCGCATTATCACCGACAACGGCACGCAGTTCACGAGCGAGCTCTTCGGCGAATACTGCTCCGACATCGGCATCAAGCTCTGCTTCGCCTCCCCTGCTCACCCTGCCAGCAATGGGCAGGCCGAGAGGGCAAACGCTGAGATCCTACGGGGCCTCAAGACAAGGTCCTACAACGACCTCAAGAAACACGGCGTCAAGTGGATCGACGAGCTCCCAGCGGTCTTGTGGGCCAATCGTACCACACCGAGCCGGGCGACCGGGGAGACCCCGTTCTTCCTGGTATACGGGGCCGAGGCCGTTCTGCCGTCAGAACTCACCTTCGGCTCCCCCCGAGTACAGCGCTACAGCGACAACATCGACCACGACGACATGCAGCTCGACAACCTCGACTTCCTCGAGGAGCGAAGACGACGCGCCTCGCTCCGAGTCGCCCGTTACCAGCAAAGCCTTAGACGCTATCACCAGCGCAAGGTTCGGGCCCGATCACTCCAGGTCGGGGACCTAGTCCTCCGCCGTGCCCTTACACGTGCCGGAAAGAATAAGCTTTCCCCCATGTGGGAAGGCCCCTTCCTGGTGATCGGTGTCTCCCGACCAGGCTCGGTAAGACTGGGCCAGGAGGATGGGACCCCACTTCCCAATCCCTGGAATATCGAACATCTTCGCAAGTTTTATCCATAAGCATATCCTGTAAGTTACGGCAGGCTTGGGCCAGCGCCGGTTTTCTTCCAATATCGGCGCTGGCCGGGGGCCCCATACGTATTCGCCTGCGTATATAGCTTTTTAATATCTTTCCCTTCGTACATAGCTTTTTAATATCCTTCCCGGTGTCGTCCTTTTTGTCTGATTCCATGTGTTGCGCTCGTGGCTGTCTCGTTCCTTTGGGGGCATAATCGGGCCGCGCCCGTGCGACAGTTGGGGTTCGCGCATTATCATCAGTTCCCTACTGACGAGTAACCGCATCCCGACGTGCTAGGTTCAAGACGTTGTCGAGCTCGCGGGGACCTAAGGGCGCCCTCCGGGAGGCGCCCCGGGTCCCGGCGACTCCGGCACCTTACCTGGCTAGCTTCGGGGTCGGTTCTTTCCGGAGGTAGGGGGTGAAATGGTTATACGTGATCTTTTCCTCCGCACGGTCGCGGCTCTAAGGGCCCGTTCGGGAGATGATCGACGCCACGATTCGTAGCATGGAGTGGGCAGGGGAGCGAGCCAAATACTCTCACAATTCATCGTGTGTAGATCACACCAATCCCCGGCAAGTTTTAGGCAGGCTTTCCGAATCTCGACGCGGGCTGCGGAGCCCGGCGAGGCACCAGACGCTTCGCTGCCTGACGACCCAGTCTCCGGCCAAAGCTCGTTCCCGCGGCCTCGCGGCGCTCCCAGGGCCACAGGCGCCCGGGGGCACGGAGGGCCCCCGGACCCGGAGGACAGGAGTCGAAACTACGCACTCGACCGTCCCGCCGGACTCGTCCCCGGGCCCTTCGCAGCCGTCACGGACCAAGCACCCGGGGCAGGCGGCTGCTCAAGGCCCCGCGAAGGGGACCCGGGCGCGACGACGGTTCACGGCGAGTCAGTCCGGTGCTCGACGTTCCCGGGGACGAGCGACGCTCCCGCCCCCGGGACCGTGTTCGCAGTGCCACGACGCCCTCCGCAATGTCCAGATACGTCACCTTATCCATCTTTACATATTGCTCAATTTGTATTCTTCCCCCGTTGTATGTGCAGCCTAGGTCCCAGGACCGGCCGCGGTGCCCGGACAGCACCGCCCCGGCAAGAATCCGTCTGGAACTCTGGAAGGTCGCCTCACATTCCATATTCAAGCCCGGGCCCCCGGAACCCGGCTTATATCAAAACCGTATTTCAGTCCGGGGCCCCCGGGTCCCGGATACATATCCTTAGCGCTAGCCGGGGCCCCCGGGTCCCGATCGCATGCCGTTTCCCGGCCTTGAGGCTCGCGAGGGAGGCGAGTCTGAGCTCCTCTCCCGAACACCAGCGACCTCCAAACAACACAATAAACCAAGGTACGAAAATATAAACATAATCATATACATATACAAATGTCTCCCTTGTACAAGACAGGTAAAACCAGAGCGCAAGCACGAGCGAGACCCGGACGACGACAGAAGAAAGGCGCCCGGGGGCATGGAGGGCCCCAGGGGCCCCGAAGGCGCCCACGCATGGCGTCAGAAGGAAACCGGCGTCTTCCTCAACCTCTTCGTCAAGCATTAGCTCTACGAGATGGTCGCCGCGGTCGAAGAACCCTGCCTCCGGGGCAGCGGACTCGACCACGGCCTCCCGCGTTTTCCTCGCGAACTACGGACAAGCATCCCTCGGTCCCGGGCGCCGGTCGCCCCGGACCTGGATGCTGAATCCCGACTAGACTGCTCCCGGGTGCCGATTGCTCCCGGGGGCTGATGCCCGGCCACGGGGCCGACTGCCGACGGCCCCGGAGCCGATGCCGACTGCTCCGGTGCCGATGCCGACTGCCGATGGCCCCGGAGCCGACGCCGACTGCTCCGGTGCCGGCTGCCCCGGCGCCGACTGCCGATGGCTCCGGAGCCAGTGCCGACTGCCGATGGCCTCGGAGCCGATGCCGACTGCCCGGGTGCCGGCTGCCCCGGTGCCGACTGCCGATGGCTCCGGAGCCAGTGCCGACTGCCGATGGCCTCGGAGCCGATGCCGACTGCTCGGGTGCCGGCTGCCCCGGTGCCGACTGCCCCCGATCGCCTTGGCCCCGAAGTGCGGCCCCGAGAGCCGATCGCCTCGGCTTGCCGGGCCGATCTACCCGAAGAACTCGGTGGCGACAATACGGGTGGCAAGCTGCCGCAGCGCCATCGCGACCGCTCCCGCCGGCCTTCCTCAACACTTCGTTCCATGTTTTCAGCCCGGGTGCCGGGTACGTATCGCATCTAAGTCAACAAATCGTCAAGCTACGTCGGTACATGGCGAACCAGGCGGACCCAGCGTCCCCTCATTTCTTCAAGACATGGCCCTGTTCCTGGCCGGAGTGGATCCCGGCCGAGCAACAGGGCCAGGGGCCACTGTCGGCGAAATGGGACTGGGGGTCCCACAGCCTGCGGGGACGCGTGGATCTCCGGCCTGGTCGGCTCCTCCGGGGGACAGATCCTGCACGACCGGCGGCCGGCAGGGAGGCCGCATCCCCCGCCGGTCGTTCATGCCCGGATGCGTCGCCTGCGGCCCCGGGTGCCCGTCCCCGCGCCCGGACGCGCCGCCTGTCGCCCGGGAGCGGGAGCGCCGCCTCCGGCCCCGGGCGAGTGCCGCCCGGGAGCGGGCCGTCCGGGAGCGCCCCCTCCGGCCCCGGGCGAGTGCCGCCCAGGAGCGAGCCGTCCGGGAGCGCCTCCTCCGGCCCCGGGCGAGTTTTGCCCGTGCCCGGAGGCGCCGCCTCCGGGCGTGTGTGGCAACCAGGCGACCAGACCAGCCGCCCGCAGCACCCGACAGGGGCTCCTCTAGGCGTGGCGCAACAGGCGGCTGTCGGCATGCAGGTGCTCCAGCCGCCCACAGCAGCAACAGCTCCGGCATAGGCGTCGTAGGCAGACGTGTGCACAGGAGAGCTCGCCGGAAAAGCTCTCCCTCTCTATCTGTATTCTGGCACTGTGGACTCCCCTAATCTATAAAGGAGGATCCAAGCCACTGGACCGAGGGCAGGCAAGCAAGCTCCAGCAATAGACAACAAGGCTACCTTTACTGTTCTTCTTCCCCGAGTCTCCCGGTTACGATTCCGAGCTCCCCGGGTACACCTTGTAACACAACCATACACATTCTCCCACATAGCATACGCACAGGAGTAGGGTATTACGCTCCGGCGGCCCGAACCTGTATAAATCCTCCTGTCTTCTCTGTGTGCCACGGTTTTTCTCGTCTTCTCCAACGTCTCGTACACCTGAGAACAGCTCCCCTGGCCTAACCTCAAAAGGGGGGTCTCCCGACTTCCCGCCGTCGAGGCCTCGTCCTCCGACATCAGCTAAGATAACAGTCGGAGTCAAGCGTTCAGCTCAAGAGAACGGTCGGAGTTGGTGTCCGACTCCGAACGCTGGAGTCGGCCATCGGTATAAAGGGACAGCCACCACAACGCACCACGCCACCAATCCAAGCAAGAAGCGTGTAACATCTCAGAAGAAAGTGCGAAGGCGAAGATGAAAGAAGTTTCATAGTGAGAAGAAGCAAAGCAAAGCATTCATGGGGGCTAATAACTTTCATCTCTAATTTTGAAACTTTCGATTCAATTTTCAAAACTTTCAACTCAAATTTAAAAACTATCAATTAAGAATTTAAAAAATCTACTCAAATTTTAAAATTTTCAACCCAAAATTTGAAACTTTTAATTAAATTTTTAAAACTTTCAACTTGAAATCTAAAACTTTTACTCTGCTTATTTATGTATTATATTATAATTAAAAATTATTAAGTACTAATGATAGTGTTTAGGAGGATGATTAGAGATAATAATCGTGCTTAGCGATTTTCCGTACGGCCGCAGCGCGCATGGGTTAGACAACCCACGCGTAATAGGCCTGCCCCTTTTACAAATATGAGTCAGGATTAGTGTCTTACTTTCGAGTCAGGATGGATGTCTCGCAACCTGTTACGCAAATAATCCCTAAGTAGTATGCTAAAAGCTTATTCCGAATCAGAGTGGGCGCTGACCAGCTCCAGATATCAATCGGACTCGGTGTCCGAAACTGGACGTGGCAACCATACCGGTATAAAGGCATAGGCACCGCACTTCCGCACCACCAATCCATGCTACAAGCGAAGAACATCTTAGGAGAAAACGTGAAAGCGAAGGGAAGGAATTCGATAGCTAGACGAAGCGAAGCAAAGCAAAGCAGAGCGATCATTCATGGGAGCCGTCCTCGGCACCGGCAGGGTGGGGACGCTCACTCGGGTGGCTTTGACAGTCGTCGTCCTGCTGCTGCTCTTGCCAACGCGCGCCCTCGCTGCGGTCGTCGCGGCGGACACCTCCGCCACATTGGTCGAGACGCTGCCGCTGCCCACGTCGCTGGTCGGGCCGGAGAGCGTCGCGTTCGACGAATACGGCGACGGCCCCTACAGCGGCGTCTCCGACGGCCGCATCCTCCGTTGGGATGGCGCCGACCGCGGGTGGACGACGTACTCCCACCCCCCGGGATACAGCGTCGCCAAGTGCATGGCCCCCAAGCTGCGCCCCGCCGAGCTCACCGAGAGCAAGTGCGGCCGGCCTCTCGGCCTACGTTTCCACAACGTCTCCGGGAACCTCTACATCGCCGACGCTTACAAGGGCCTCATGCGCGTCGGGCCACGCGGCGGGGAGGCGGCAGTGCTCGCCACGGAGGCCGACGGCGTGCCGTTCCGCTTCACCAACGGCGTCGACGTCGACCAGGTGACCGGGGAGGTCTACTTCACCGACAGCAGCACGCGTTTCCAGCGATCCCAGCATGAGAGGGTCACGGCCACCGGCGACTCCACGGGTCGCCTGATGAGTTACGACCCAACGACGGGCTACCTCTCCGTGCTTGAGTCCGGCATGGCGTACCCCAACGGCCTCTCCCTCAGCGCCGACCGGTCGCACCTCGTGGTGGCGCTGACCGGGCCGTGCAAGCTGGTGAGGCACTGGATCAAGGGCGCCAAGGCCGGCACGTCGGAGCCGTTCGCTGAGCTGCCGGGATACCCCGACAACGTGAGGCCCGATGGGAAGGGAGGGTACTGGGTGGCGCTGCACCGCGAGAAGACGGAGTCACCGTACGGCTCGGATAGCCACCTCCTCGCCGTGAGGGTCAGCCGCGACGGGAAGCTGGTGCAGGAGTTGAGGGGGCCCAAGGACGTCAGGCCGACGGAGGTGATGGAGAGGGACGGCGGCAAGCTCTACTTTGGTTCAGTTGAACTGAACCATGTCGCCGTTGTCAAGGCTTCAACTTAATAAGTTTACTTGTCTTTTGTTCAATGCACTTGTTTTGTTTCCTATAGATGCATGTATTTTGGCCTGAACTACCAATGTAATAATTTTTTCAGTACATTCCTGTCAGCCGAACCTTAATTCCTCTCTAAACATAGTCTCCGTCCTTCACTGTTGACCAAGATTCACAAAAGTAGTTTTTGCGGTCGGCCAAATTTGGTTTGTGTGGGCGGCATGTGAAAATCGATTTTTGCAGATAGCCTATGCAAATATTTTTTGACGCAAAAAAACAAATCAATTGTGATCTAGTAGCAAAGATCTTCCAGCCATTAAGACAAGCAAATCTAAGGCATAACCCTTATCCAAAAATTTGAAGCAATAGTGCCCCCAAGCTGAAGTCTCTGGTGCTATTGCATCAGATATTGAGAACTTGATGTTTATGGCTCGTCATGCCCAATAATAAAAGCAAACAAGCATCACACATCGCAATATGGGGCTCTTCAGCAAGAACACACGAAAGGAGCAACAACATGTTGATACCCAAAGTTGACACAAGATTGGATTTATAGCAAGCTCAAGCTAAATTTGAAAAAAATCCAGAGTTTTCTCATGGAGGCTGGTCTAACTGCCGTTGTGTGGCCGATCAGACCGAAGGATGAACTACGGTCAGACCACAAGTGTTCGATGGTCTGACCAGAGTTCCGAGTCTAAGTCCAATTAAGATAGTTCTTGTGTTTTCTTACTTGGCCCTAAGGTTTCTTTAGTCCTAATTGATCTCTAAACCTAATAGGATACAGAGAAGGCTCTATAGAGACAAGACCAACCCCTTTGATTCAATTGATCCCCCTAAAATGCCCGATAATCGATCAATCGAATCGTTCTAGTTTTTACTTTTTAGCCTTGTTTTCTATTCTACCTTTTACCTAGTATCTAGTTTGTCCATCTTTATCGATTTACGCCGTAAATCGTTCCTCTTTGCCGTGATAGTGCAAATTCTTTGTAAGTTTGTCTAGAAAACCTTCCGATTCGTCCATGAGACGGGTGTTTACCCCATATCGATCTAAATTGGCCTAGAGGCTGGTTTTGATCTCTAAATCGGCTTCGCTAGCCGGTTTTTGATTTCTAAACCATCTTGATCAGAAACCTCTCAAGATTAAGGTGGTTGACAACTCTATAATACCGTAAATCTTTAGATGACTACATATTAATCGGAAAAAAACGCTAACACAAATTAACGACTCTGCTAAGGACTTGAGTTTTTCGGCTATTTAATTCGGCCGAAACTCCTTGTTCTATTTTTCCGAACTATTGTTTCGCCGCCGCCGGTCGCCATTCTCTAGTGGTCAGGCAAATCCAATTCATCTACTGCTTGTCGCTCTTGTGTTCATTCCCATCTTCTCATGGTGCATGCATGTGCGCTTATCGAGGAGAGTACAAAGAAAAAAAAGGAAGCCACATGACGCCGAGGCAACAGCAGCAAATAATAACATCTTCTCTTGCTGCATGGAGGGATTGTCATACCGTTTGACAAGGTTATCATCTCCATGCTACGACGGTTACTGTGTTAATCGTTTAAAATCATACGAATTTCATCTCTAAAAATTTAAATTTAAAATTTTTAAATCACATAGTAAGATCGTGGTTACCGCGTACGGTAAAGCTGCGGTATGTTGAAGCTAAAAAAAATTATGAAAAAAATTATAAAATATAGTAAAAATTCAAAAAAATTATAGAAAATCCAGGAAAAAATTGTAGATATCTCTAGAAAAACAATGCAATATTGTATAATTTTTTTTTGCTTAACCTTGCTATATTTTTACACTTAAATAAAATAAAAATTATATCCCAACCCATCTCTTATTTTTACAATTTCGATGGAGGTCCAAAATATGAAGTAAACTTCATTATTTTCTCAAACTTTCTTTACTATAGTGATCCATAATTCAAGTACTACCTACTATAATTTTTTTGGATTTATTTTATTTTTCGTAAAAGTATAAATTCGGTTGAAATTTACTTTAACCAAACCATCGGTTACCCTAACCGTACCCGACGATTTGGACGGTTATCACAATAACCACACGATAACCGACGGTTTAGCAATCACTGGCTCCATATGGTTATCCAGGAACAAGCAAGCAGGCAGAAATCAAGATCGATCTGTCAGTGCATGCATGTGCGCTCACCTAGGAGAGTAAAAAGAAAAACAAAGAAGCCGCTTGCTACGTGTCAAGGAAAGCGACAAAGGTGGTGTTCCTTTTGGCCTGTGGCTTGTGGCCTGTGCCTCGGTTTCTGTTAGCACGTTTCTCGAAATGTAAAACGGTGTGTTTTTTTTGCAAAAACTTTCTATACGAAAGTATTTCTAAAAAATCAAATAGATCATTTTTTAATTTTTTTAATAGTTAATACTTAATTAATCATTTGCTAATGACGTTTTTTGTTTCATGCGCGGCTTATAAGCCATATCTATAAACTGATTCAAACACCCTCAAAGCTAATTTTTTGATAAAATTGGCTAAGTACACACGCAAGTGTACCAAAGGAGATTTCAAAACTAATCTATAAGTGTAAAATCATTGTCATGATTAATATTTTATGATGAATAATTGGCTTTGTAAATTATTTATTTAACGAAAATTTGTTAAAAAATATAAGTCGATGTTGGTGTGAGTGTATGTGGCTAATGCGAGTCAAGCTGGGAAAGAACTTGTGCTCAGATATGGTTTCTTTATTTTTGCATGTATAGGTGAGTCTTGAGGCCTTGGAAGTATTGTCGGTGATGGATCGGGAGTTGACTTGGGAGAAGTTGATGTCCGGATGATCGGGAGATCACGCGGGATACTAAAGGCTAGAGATTAATGCACGTGGAGGTGAAGATTCCATATGGCATACAAGAAGAATTGTGTGCGTATGGAAAGAGGAGTTGAGTCCTTGGATTAGGAGTGGAGTTCTATTAGCATTAGGAGTTCTCCTCCTACTTTGTGTAGGAGGTTTTAGGTATAAATAGATGAGGGATTGAGTCTCTAGAGTAATAACTTTTGAATGAGAGAAAAGTTAGGGTTTAGTTTTGAGAGAGATGAGTGCTTCTGCCATAAATAATACAGTTGAAATTAATCAAGCAATACCTTCGTCATCTTCATCAACCATAACAAACAGAGGCGAGATTGCTATGCTCACCGTGGTGGACTTGACCGAGGAGGAGCGGCATGAAATGGAGTAGCAGATTGTGGCGGTGGAGAAGACAATGCTTCCGCACTTCATCAAGACCCCTCAAGGTGTTATCAAGAGGGATATGCCGCTGCCAATGATCGTCTCGTCGTGTGAGGTAACCTCCAATCCGTCTGATCTATCCCATGCTATTGAAGAATGTGTTGCTCGTTGTACAGATGCATTAGCGCTCATAAGGATAAATTTGATGATGCTTTATGTCACGCTCGAAAAATACCCAAGAATACATTCATGCGTAAGTGTATAAATCCTCGTCCCAGGAGGCAAGGTACACGACAGAGTTGGTAAATAACAGAGTTTACAATAGCAGAAGCGTAAATGAATACTTTATTACAAGGGCAACCAAAAGCTCAACATTTAAAGAAAAACGAATAAAATGACTAAACGGGCTGGGGACCAAGCCTACAGGCACATGACGGCAGGAACGAGCTAATCTTTAAAGCCTTCATCTCCGAGGAACACCTCATCTGGATTGGAGGAAGTGGAGCAGGATTGAGTACAACCACAGTACTCAACAAATCATACTGGCAGATGCAAAATATAATGCAGGGGAGTCCAAGGAATATTTATAAGGTACATTTTTTAGGTAAACAAGTAGGTAGAAATACTTTTCATTATTAAGGCAATTTTAATAAAAAGGCATCCTATTTCTACTACAAGATTTATGAACAATACTGCGCACCTGCGCCAACATGCCTTTTTCCTGGCTACACCAAAAATCTAACCAGTTATGCCATTATGTCATCAAGTGAGGGAAAAAAACTCTAACTTGGGTACATTGCTAGGCTTGCCCATAACCGAGGGCGCGGCTATTTGAATAGTTTATACTCAGGCTAGAGGTGTACACTTTATCCACATGACATGCCTTACACGCGTTACCATGTGCCGTGCACCACCACGGTGCCTCGGAAGAGCACGTGACATAACCTTTCACTCAGTCCAACCATAAACAACAGACCGACCTAGACCCTTGTCCCTCGCCAGGTGACCTGGGTCGAGAAGACATGGTCTAAATCCCATGCATCTTTGCTATGCTGGCCTTCACTTGCGGAGATGTCGGACCTGTACTGGGCGTCATTTGCCCCACTGTGTCAAATCGTTTAAAGCTAGACTAAGCTTACGGATTAAGCCTTACCCATTAGACATGTGGTTGTACGATTTATGCTTTGCAACAGAGGCCCGAAGACCGGTCCTTATGACGGCCGAGGTAAAAATAGGATTTGGGGATTTTTAATGGAAATTCATTATAACTTGGCTAAACCACCATTATTCTAACATTTCATATTCAGATCATAGAGTTAATCCCAAGGTCTGCCATTATAGAAAAATTGCTAAGTTGTTTCTAATTTGCATGGCTAAGCATAAACCTAAAAGTTCTAGTAAGGACCACATATAGAGCTCTCACTACACAGTGTTGATGCTTAGGGTTGTCAAGGAAATAATACAACAATTATAAGGCCATAACAAGGAATATAGGAGAGGCTAAAAAAACAGTATTTATGCAGGAAATTTAATAAAGCAAAATCAATAATTTAAATAAACATAGATTTTCACATTAATAGGTACACAACATGATCGAAGGGATGATATGACTTGCCTTGCTTGCACACAATGTCTTCACAGTCGTTCGAGTCAGCAACGTCTACACGACCAGGCACAAATGAGGGGCAAAAGATAAGAAAACCATATAAACAGCAGAACCAAAGTGGGTAAATGGGTTCTTCATGATTTAAGGAAAATTTAGACACTTGAATGGGTCAATCCAGAGTTCAAACGACCAAGATAGGACCGTTTGAAGTTTAGGTTAAATTTAAATGAATATTTCTAATTTCTTGAATTAGTTTTACATTGAAAAAAGGTTTATGACGTCAGTGGCCGGGAGAGAGAGGGGGGTGGCGGCTGACAGGTGGGCCCCATATGTCGGTCTAGGGTGAGGCCGACAGGTGGGCCCCACGGGTGTGCGTGGGCGGGTGGCCACGCGGGATTGGCACGGATAGCCAGCACGGGCGCATGGGAGGCTGAGCAGGAAGGGGAGGGCTAGGGGAGAGAGAGGGAATGGGAAACTAGGTCGAGTTGAGAGAGGAAAAATGGGCCGGCCCAAGCCCGAGGGAGAGGGAACATGTTATTTTTTTAATTTCTGGATTTATAAATACAATGACAAAGGGTTTTGTGAAGTTAAAATTAGTTAGGATGCTGTGAAAATTCTAGTAAAATTTATTTAAGCCTTTTGATGCATGAGGAATTTAACAAAAATTTCCACCGAACAAAATGAGTTTCAACTTGGTGATTTTGAAAGGTTGTAGGCTATTTTCAACTTTTAAAATGTCTAGAAATGCATTAAAAGGGCAATTTAGACTTAAGGTGATTTTGGGGCGCGACACTTTACATGATACTTTTGATAATAGATTAAATAATATCATTGAGTAAATTGGCTGAACGATGGCCAATTCTCAATTATCTAATCCTATCCCTAGTTTTGCCACTGTACAACAATTTATAGCGAGATTGATAAATCAATGGGTATTGACATAGTTGATTACATAGGAATCGGTTTGCCTGAAAAATTGACTATCGGTCAGACCGTGCTTCCTATAGCTGGTCCGACCGCACCCGTAGCCGGTCAGACAGTGCCCTTTATGGCTGGTTAGACCGGGCTTCCCCACGGTCAGATCTTGACTTATATGGCCGATCCAACCACATCACTAACCACTGGTTAGCCCGAGCCCTAGGCCTGTCTGACTAGGTACTTGGCCTATCAGACCGGGCTGCCTATAGCCAGTTAGGCCGGCACCCAGGAACCTTTCCAAAACTTTTATGCCATGACTAACGGTACTGATTTTAATTATTATTTGCCTCCTATTAATACTTTTAGTCCTATCATTCCACTTACACTTCATATGGGCACCAATGGTTACTACGAGCCAATCCCAAACCATGGATATGATGGATTGGCACAAGACGTGCACTCTGGCCAGCAGAGGTTTACTCTCAAAACCCTTTTGCACCCATACCCTTTAGGCCACAAGTACAAGAGGATAATCAATTAAGGCCTGAAGCTTCTGAAGATTTGCATGAACGGGTACGTGCCATAGTTAGAGAAACTTTTAGAATTGAGCCAAAGAATGATGATAGTCAAAAGCCTTGTCCTAATTATTTTGATACAATCCAATACCCTTGTGGTTTCAAGGTGCCGGAATTTGTGAAATTCAGCGGCGGTGTGGAGAAGCAAGTAGTTCCGATGTATTTAAATTGAATTTGTTTCCTTTATCTCTATCCGGAACTGTGTTTACATGGTTTACTAGTTTGCCTACTAATTCTATTCATACTTGGGCACAATTAGTGCCGAAGTTTCAAGCTTTTTTTATACTAGACAAAGTAAACTTCAACTATTTAATTTAACATCGGTTAAACAACAATATGATGAGTATGTAAAGAATTATATTACGAGGTTTATGGACACTAAAGACCAATGTTCTACTTTCATTTTTACTGATAAACAATTAGTAGATCTTGCGTTTGATGGATTACTTGCCCTTTTAAAGAAAAAATGAATGGCCAAGTATTTTTTGATGTTAGTCAATTAGTACCAAAAGCTCTGGCTCAAGAAAGCCAAGTTGATGACAATAGCTCGCATACTAATTTGAATGATGATGCAAAAGCAAATATAGTCAAACCAAATGATGGTTCGGATTGCATTATAAATAATGGTGAAGTATCTTTGTCATCAAAGACTGAATCAAAGATTGGTCGTACGAGTATCGAAGAAGAGATTGATAGTGTCTTGTGAGGTATTGATGAGACAAAAATAGAGTCCAAAATAGCCATGCATACACAGGAAAGGTCGTATCCTAAACATATAGATTCGGTTCCATACCCGCAAGGATTTGAGGTAGTCGAGTCTGCAAAATTCACAGGTGAGGATAGTAGAACTAGAACTGAGCATATCGGCCAATTTATTCATCAATGTGGAGAGGCCAGTAGTAATGATATGTTGAAATTAAAATTTTTCCACTGTGTTTATCGGGTATTGCATCTACATGGTTTAGTTTACTTGCTCCAGATTCAATTTCGACTTGGTTGCAAATGGAGCACAAGTTTCATGATTATTTTGGAGATGCAAGTTTAATATAGCAAAGACCGAGTATTGATTTATCGGTCGCTTGCATAGACATTTCGGTTACACCTATGGACGAGACCGAATTGTCCATGATCGTCTTCCCAATGTTCTTATATTCTTCGATAATAAGAAAGTGTTGATTCGGCCAAGTCAAGCCGAATCCAAAAAAGGGAAGAATGCTATTATTGGGGATCTCGGCCTAAGATTATTAGGCTCAAGAATGACAAGGCCGAAGATCGCAAGGTTAGAAAAGATGAACCATCTAGTACCAATAAAACTAAGAAGCCAAAGCTCACATTTGAGATGCTTACGGCTAAGTAAAAGAAGGGATTGGCCGGTCAACGATTCAATGGTTGGTCTAATAATTCAAAAAGACCAAAATCACCTACTAGGGAAAGATTTGGTTGAACGCCAAAACAATCGAAGCCATCGACAATGCAAGCGTCGTATGAACCTCCGATTGTGACGCCATGGTATCTGTGTCCAATGCCACCATTCGGTTATCCTTTTATATATCACATGTTGCGGATGCTTCTATTACCGATGTCGTTTCTGTACTCACCACCTATACAATTTCATTAAGGATGGATGGAATCGCTTCGGTCAGTACCAAGTTCTCCATCAAACTCTAATAAATACCGTTTCCTTTCAAAGAATCGGTCTGGTGAGTCAAAGGTAAAAAAGGTAAAAAGGGTGTGGGTGAAGAAGAAAACCAAAAGTCCAGAGGTAGTTAATGTCAAAGCAGAGTCAAATGAGGTCCCAATACCCTCTGGATATACTGTAGAAGTCAACCAAACCAAAGAGGCCGAAGTCGGCAAAGCGAATGCCGCTTCTGACAGTCTGCCTGCAGTACATAGCTGGGGGGCATGAGCTCAAAAGGTGATCGAATAATCAAATTGATTGTTCAAAATTCGATTATTGCTTCAGGGATTCAAGTTAGCAATTGAAGGATTCCATTAGTTGAATAGTTAAGAGATCCAAGTAAGAGGGTTGATAAAAGAGCTTGGCGGTAAGCCTTTGAATACACTTAATAGAAAATTACATTACTGTCACACCCTAAAAATAAGTTAATGAATAATACCAGTGAAAATATAATTTTTAGAAAATAATTAAAAGCCTAAAGAAGTGGCTAATAAAAATCCTAAATAAATTTCAATGTAAAAATAGGCCAGAGAAAATTTTATTAAATATTTCTTTAATTCTTGTAGTCCTTGGATTTTTCTGGGAATTATTTGAGCAATGGAAGTATTTTTAATAAATAGAAAACCAAATCAGTGAAAAAAAATTGGAAAAAGGTTTTAATTTCCCTCCCAAGGCCGTGGGCCGATTTCGTCCCACGTCTCTCCTCCTCTCTCTCTCCCTCGCCTGCAGCCCAGGTCGGCCTGTTCGCTCTTTCTTTCCCCTCCCCGACAGGTGGACCCCACCTGTGAGGTCCTTCGTCCTCCTCGGGCCGAATCCGAGCCCGAGCCGACGCCGCCATCGCGTGCAAAATCCAGCCGCCCTTCATGTGATCTCCTCAAATTGGTTGAGGGGAAATCCTCCCTTCTATCCCCGTTGCCAATCCCCTCAAAACCCGGAGCAAAACGGGTAAGATTGGAGCTCGAACTCGAGTTTCTTTCGAAGACCTGCCACCGCATGAGTCCGCCGCTGCCATAGCGGCCTTATCCACCTCGGACTCCTCCAATTGGTGACCCTATAAGTACCACCATCCTCCCTCAGCCGCCGCTGCCCTTGCCCTAACCCTAAAAGCCCTGAAGAGCCCCAGCCACGGTAAGATCCCGCGCCGCCACCGCTGCCAAGTCCAGCCACACCGCGCTGCCGCTCGGTTCATCGCCGCCCTTCGCCGACAACCCAGACGTGCTCCCCTGGTAGAGCAGCACCTCGTTCGCCACTCGGCAGCCGGCCCTTCCCCGCCGGAGCGCCGTCGCCGCCGAGTACCCGAAGGTCGACGCTGCTTTTTCTCGTGGCCGGCGGTCAATTCATCGCTGTTCGTCGCTGAGTAACTGCGAGGTAATATCACCTCTCGCGCTCATCTTTTTGGCGCAAACCACAGCCGCCGCTGTGTCCGGGATCACCGGCGAGTTTTGTTATTTGCCTATAGTTTCGGACGTTCCGGAAGAGCCGATTTACACCGAGGAGGGTTCAAAAGGCTTTGCGGAGCAGCAAGGCAAGTCACACAGATCCACAACCCTTTGAGCATGTTGATCCTATGATTTAAATCTCTGTTTTGATTCAAAAGTGCATTTATTTTAGAATGACATCGGGAAGGGAAACCATGATCCTTGTTTACAGCCCGTTGTTTTGATACCCTACCTTTGTACCTATGGGATTAATATGACTAGCTAGCTGAAATATTGATTAGCTAGAATAATTCTGGGTTGCTTAGCTCAGCTTAGAAACTATAGAATCATATAAAGGTTGATAATCACATATGATTAGACATAAAATGATGATGGTTCTGTTCACGACAGTGGTCGTGTGAGGCTGATTCTTAATGGACAACTAAAACATGGATGAATGGTGGGTTGTGAGTACTAGGTTGGTTTTGTTGCTAGCGGTGCTCGTGACAGTTAAGGACCGGTTCACAAGCTACTGTTGTGAAGCATTTATCGTACTAACCACAAGCCAGCATGGGCAACGGCTGGACTTGTAGTGTAGCATGTCCTAGCAGGAGACAACATGGTGTGTTTAGTTGATAGGTGGTAGTGTCAATAAATCCACAATGACAGTGCCAATAAGACCATATGTTTGGGAGCCAAGAGTTTCTCTAGCCTGGAGGTTGGGCCACCTCTACTGGGGACTTGGCGGGTGCTCATTCTGTTCGGCATGTTATGCGAAGCGTCCTGTCACAACTCCTTTCTGAGGTATCGTGGTGGTGCCAAGGCGCATGGTGACAAGTTGTGGGGTTGTGTCTTGTGGATAAATTTGTACACCTCTAGCCAAAGTAAAACTGTTCAAATAGCTGTGCCCACGGTCATGGGCGAGCTGAATGATGTTTTTCGTGATTAGTCCCATTTATTAATTAATGTTTAAATGAGATATGAGACATCCATATTAGGATGGTTTGGGCCTGTGTAGCCAGGTGGGCTGTATAGTTGATTTAATACTGCTTAACTGTTCTACTGTTTTAATTCTCTCTTAACTGTTTAGTTAAATGTTGTTTATGCAAATTAGCCCTATATGCCATCCTTTGCTATCCTATGCACTTGCATATTTGCTGTGTGGCTTGTTGAGTATTCCATGTACTCACCTTGCAATATCAAATCATCAGTAGAAGAATACTACGGTGAAGGAGAAGATTTGGAGGACTAGCCTGGGTCCAAGTCAAGTTTGCCTATGCACTTTGGAGACATCGCTATCGCTAGTTAATTCCGTTGTTTAGACTTTTTATTTATTTGAGAGGTTCCATCTGCCTCTGTAATAATTATACATTCGTCACTTTATTCAATATAGATTCGTACTTTGTTATCAAATTTGTCCTTGTGTACCTCGGTTGATTCTTGGACGAGGATTTTAATACACATGTAAGTGTTTGGAATTTTGGAAGGAAATTCCGGGCGTGACAATTGCTGAACCATACATAGAGTGCTTTAAAATATTTAGATGCCGACCAATCTGAAATTTCTATGGATAGTGTGCTTGAAGGCATTTGTGGAATTTATCAGTCGACTTGGGGGATAATTTATTTTGAAGTTGACTTTCCTGTCTCGCCGCGCGTCGGTAATGTGCCATGGGCACGTGGGGTGTGCTAGCCTGGCCCCGGGCCACTAACAGGCCAGCCCTGCAGGCATACCCCTCCCTCTGACCGACATATGGGCCCATCGGTGATCTCCTCCTTGGTGTATGACATGTGGACCCAAATCTTAGGTTCCCAACCAATCTCGACCATTGGATCATCTTGATTAATCGGGAGCCGTTCAATCCTGGTAGAGACCCCAGGGCAATCCAGAGCCATCCGATCCTCTAGATCTAATCTGAGCCATCAGATTTCCTTAAATCATGCTGGTACCATGTCAGCCCTAGGCCGCCTTGTCATCAATCCATATCAGCCGCCACCTCACCCTTCTACTCACGTGGAATCCACGTGGCAGTCCTCTTCACCAGGAGTCCACCGGCCATCCACCCCTCTGTTCCATGGACTTGGTCCACCAATAGCCAAGCCTATGACAGCGGGCCCCTCCTCATTTATCCATTCAAAAATAATTCCTTTGGTAATTAATTTCCGAGGAAATATTCCCAAGAATATTCCTTTTCCATATCCTTTTCGGATTTTCTCTGAATCAATCTTCCGGAAGTCGTAACTTTTCCGTCCGAACTCTGATTTGACCCGTTCTTCTTCCTAAATTTACATAACATCATGATCTACTTGTTTATGTACTTTTTATGCACTATTTATTTGGAGTTTCTTAGGGTTTTTTCTCGTTTTACATGTAGTCACGTATTTCTACTGTTTCGGAGGAAGCGAAGTTCGAGGAAGAGTTTGGAAGATCAATCGAAGACTTTTCTATTGCAAGGCAAGTCACACAATAATCCCCTTGAGCATGTTGATCCCAGTAGTCAAAATTATTTTGTTTTAACGTTATTGCATGCAAAGCTTTTGAATGTCATTATTATGGGTAATAATTATTATTCCGATATTCCTTGATTATTGCCATTTTGCTATTGATACATTTACCTTGATACCCTAGGTAATAAACATTGACTAGCTGGATGTCTATTTAATGATCTAGTTAGATTATTTAGGCTTTGCTTAGCAATGCAAAGAAACTGTAGCGTCATTTTATATGGGATAACTATTGATTCACTCTTGATTATTGGCAATAGCTGCAAATAAGCCATACTATGCCTTTCCGTCGGAATCCTGTTGCATTATTTTGCATTTCAGGTGTGGCTTGTTGAGTACGGTGGGTGGTACACAGTCTTGCAATATTACCATCATCAGAGTGAAGATTTGCGTGGAAGGAGAAGTTTGGTGTTTGGCTTCTATCCCAGTTGAGCTGCCTATGGCTTGGTGCTGCTGCTTCACTAGGTTGCTGTTCCGCTGCTGGTTTTCTTCTGTGTGAGGGCTAAGTGCTCTTCTGTAAGTATTTATCATTATTATGTTTTGGTTGTGTTTATCAAATTATCGATTTGTGTATCTCGGCTGATTTCTAAACGAGAATTTAATGCACAAATTAGCTTTGGAAAATTGGGTGAATTTTCGGGCGTGATAGATGAGGTAGGATGAGTGGATCCACCGGTCCTATGCTCGCTGTCGTTGACCCGCCACTCCCGGGACCCATGGCTGCGTCGATCAACTGCTCGCCAGGCTGTGTCATCGATCCCCTGCTCCCGGGACCCATGGTTGCCATTGATCTGCCGCTCCCGTGCATGGAGGAGGGTGACATGGAGGATGAGGGAGGACCATGAGGAGGAAGGCTGGGTGGGAGAGCTGAGGGGAGGGAGGGAGGACTTAGCCACTCGTTCAGTCGCTACCTGTAGTATTATAGTTCGGTCTCACAATTTTTACAGGCATTGCTCGTAGGACCGCCGTCTGTGAAAATAGAGTTATTTTTATAGGCGATTCTCTTAGTGGTCCCTTAAGAGAGTCACATGTAAAAATAACCCTATTTTTGTAAACAGGTTCCTCTTAAGACGATCGCTTGTGAAACTGTTTCACAGGTGTTCTATGACCAATGACACCTCATGTAGTTTTATAGGTAGGTATTTTTATTGACCCCATATACAAATAAAGAGGTTGTCGTTGAAGATAGTCTTTTTTTATAGTGATGAACTTCAAACCACTTACACACCAATAGACTAAACAATTGTATCATGAACAAACTCTTCTTACTTGACCCACTTAGCCCATAAAAACACAACTCACACGACTACACGAAAGAACCCTGCTTCGCAGCTTCAGAACCAAACAACTATCATAGACACTCACAATTTTCTAGGGATGGATGCAGGTCGACCTACGGGTAATCCGTGGCCCGTTCTAGCTTAACTAAATAAATTTAGTATCTTAGTTTATTTAGTTGAGCTAGAATAGGCCACGGATTACCCATGGGTCGACCATGCCCACCACTGGCAATTTTTCACAACAATTCATAGACCATATATGGTCTTATAGCTATCAATTAAAACAAACAGAATCCTCTACTCCATTAACTGGTGAAAATGACAGGGTCAGATATCTTTAGATTGACTGGATATAAAGGATTGCATTCTTTACTCTCTTTACTGACGACTTCTACTGAATTGAAGAAAATAACCAACAGAGTCATTGCATTCCATTTTCTTTAGAGATGATGAGGGTGTTTGGATGATGGCTAAGTTTGCAAGCCAAATCTTAGTCAAGTTGTAGCTTGCCACAAGATTGGTGGCCAACAAAACTTGAGGTAAACTTAGTCATGAAAATATATCTGTTACATGTGAAGTCATACAAATGAAAAGTATGGCTAGCCATGATCGGAGAAACTCTTTTTTCTCTCGAGAGGACGTACACTTGTTTTCTACATGTCATCTAAATAGTTTTAAAATTTTAAAAAATGACAAGTAGATTGATATGTGATATATCACTCAATAAACATGCAAATTCAAATTCGACTTCTACGAGTTATAACAAAAATAACAAATATGACTGTTAGTATATGTGTTCTAGTTAGAGTTTAATTTATTATTTTTGTTATAACTTATAGAAGTCGATTTTGACCTTGCATATTTGTGGAGTGATATATCACCTATCAATCTATCTTATCAAGTTTTTTCAAAATTTTACATATAACTATTTAAGAATAACATGCAAGAAACGAATGTATATTCTCTCGGGGGCCAAAATCCAGCTCCGTCATGATTGTCACAAACAACCAAATATATGCCTTGTTTTCTTATTTGTTCATCGGATTATTGAAACGGATTATTTGCTTCACGGCCCTAAAAATACATTTTCTCATAAATTTTTCTTCTACTGTATTGTTGAAACCATTTATTTTAATCTTTTTCTTAAGTTTATTTCTTTAAATATTTAATTTATCCCTATATAGTTAACTAAATAGCCTGCGGTAATAATCTGCTTAATAACCAAATTAAACGGGCCCTAAACTTATAGCTTTAGCATGTTTAAAGTGTCATGGCAATGTGAGGTATCAAATCAAACATCCCGACATGTTAATGGCATACCATTTATACCTCTCTCATAACACGGTGGCTGCTATGTGCGCGCACGTCACCAGCGTGCGCGTAGTAGCGCACTGTACGGCGCACACTGTATGGAGCTACAGTAAAAATAATAAAAAATTTTTTAAAAAATGAGTAAACTTTACACCACTAATTTGAAACTTTCGATTCAAGTTTTGAAACTTTCAACTCAAATTTAAAAACTATCAACTAAGAATTTAAAAAAATCTACTCAAATTTTAAAATTTTCAACCCAAAATTTGAAACTTTTAATTAAAATTTTGAAACTTTCAACTTGAAATCTAAAACTTTTACTCTGCTTATTTATCTATTATGTTATAATTTAAAAGTATTAAGTACTTATGATGGTGTTTAGAAGGATGATTAAAGCTAATAACCGTGCTTAGCGATTTTCCGTACGGACACAGCGCGCCAACCCCGCGCGTAGTAGGCCTGCCCCTCTCACAAATATGAGTCAGGATCAGTGTCTCACTTCCGAGTCAGGATCGGTGTCTCACTACTCGTTACGCAAATAATCCCAAAGTAGACTGCTAAAAGCTTATTCCGAATCAGAGTGGGCGCTGACCAGCTCCAGATATCAATCGGACTCGGTGTCCGAAACTGGACGTGGCAACCATACCGGTATAAAGGCATAGGCACCGCACTTCCGCACCACCAATCCATGCTACAAGCGAAGAACATCTTAGGAGAAAACGTGAAAGCGAAGGGAAGGAATTCGATAGCTAGACGAAGCGAAGCAAAGCAAAGCAGAGCGATCATTCATGGGAGCCGTCCTCGGCACCGGCAGGGTGGGGACGCTCACTCGGGTGGCTTTGACAGTCGTCGTCCTGCTGCTGCTCTTGCCAACGCGCGCCTCGCTGCGGTCGTCGCGGCGGACACCTCCGCCACATTGGTCGAGACGCTGCCGCTGCCCACGTCGCTGGTCGGGCCGGAGAGCGTCGCGTTCGACGAATACGGCGACGGCCCCTACAGCGGCGTCTCCGACGGCCGCATCCTCCGTTGGGATGGCGCCGACCGCGGGTGGACGACGTACTCCACCCCCCGGGATACAGCGTCGCCAAGTGCATGGCCCCCAAGCTGCGCCCCGCCGAGCTCACCGAGAGCAAGTGCGGCCGGCCTCTCGGCCTACGTTTCCACAACGTCTCCGGAACCTCTACATCGCCGACGCTTACAAGGGCCTCATGCGCGTCGGGCCACGCGGCGGGGAGGCGGCAGTGCTCGCCACGGAGGCCGACGGCGTGCCGTTCCGCTTCACCAACGGCGTCGACGTCGACCAGGTGACCGGGGAGGTCTACTTCACGACAGCAGCACGCGTTTCCAGCGATCCCAGCATGAGAGGGTCACGGCCACCGGCGACTCCACGGGTCGCCTGATGAGTTACGACCCAACGACGGGCTACCTCTCCGTGCTTGAGTCCGGCATGGCGTACCCCAACGGCCTCTCCCTCAGCGCCGACCGGTCGCACCTCGTGGTGGCGCTGACCGGGCCGTGCAAGCTGGTGAGGCACTGGATCAAGGGCGCCAAGGCCGGCACGTCGGAGCCGTTCGCTGAGCTGCCGGGATACCCCGACAACGTGAGGCCCGATGGGAAGGGAGGGTACTGGGTGGCGCTGCACCGCGAGAAGACGGAGTCACCGTACGGCTCGGATAGCCACCTCCTCGCCGTGAGGGTCAGCCGCGACGGGAAGCTGGTGCAGGAGTTGAGGGGGGCCAAGAACGTCCGGCCGACGGAGGTGATGGAGAGGGACGGCGGCAAGCTCTACTTAGGTTCAGTCGAACTGAACCATGTCGCCGTTGTCAAGGCTACAACTTAGTTTATTTGCCTCTAATTAAGTTGTTCCGTGCTCTTGTTTTGTTTCTTTATAGATGCATGCATTTTTTTCCGGCTAAACAGGCAACGTAATGATTTGCACTTCATCTCTCCAGCAATGTAATGATCTGCACTTTCATCTCTACTTGGGATATATGATATATATTTTTTTTATTTGATCCAAATAACAATAACGATCTTACGTAAGTGAAGACGTATGGAGCAGGGGTGGCTAATTGGCTCGAGCCGCCAACTAGCATACTAGCGCACGTAATGGACCAAAACCATCCGACAGTAATCAGTAAAGGCCAAAGTGCTCAGAACTCAACCGGACTAAGGCCATCTCCGGTGTATGAATAACCTGTGCACACAAGATTTTTGTACACACTCTGTGCGTACCAACTAATAAATATTATTAAAAATTCTAGAAAAATTTATACATGTGCGTCCAATGGTATTTCACTTATGTATAAAGTCTTATATTTAAATTCATTATATTTTAGCCATAATAAAAAAAATCTGACAGTTTTATGAGTATAAATGAGTATAAATCTATTATAATTTTGTCATTTTTGTTGCTCTCTATGCATAATGAATTTGACGATGAGACTTTATATGTAGGTGTAATACTATTAGATGTATATGTATATTTTTTTTAGAATTTTCAACGACACTTGCTAGTTGGTGTCCATGGAATGTGCACGAAAAGCTTTGTGTACATAAGATACGTTCCCATGAAATAAATCGAACCATTGCATTTAAAATCGATTTGGTTTGTGCAGATGGCGTGCAAAAATCAATTTTCATATACGGCCTATGCAAATGTTTTTTGGCGCAAAAAAAATAAATTGTGGTCTAGCAAAGATCTTCCAGCCATTAAGACAAGTAAATCCGATGCATATACCTTAGTCCAAAAATTCGAAGCAATAGTGCCCCCAAGCTGAAGTCTCTGGAGCTATTGCATCAGATATTCAAAACTTGATGTCTATGGCTCGACATGAACAGCAAGAAAACGGAACAAGCATCACACATCACAATATGGGACTCTTCAGCGAGACCACACAAAAGGAGCAACAGTCTGTTCACACCCAAATTTGGTACAAGATTAGATTTATAGAAAGTTTAAACCAAATTTGAAATAAAAAACCGGAGTTTCCTCAAAGAGGCCGGTCTGACTACCATTGTGTGGCCGGTCAGACCGGAGGATGAACTGCGGTCAGACTGCAGGTGTCCGATGGTCTGACCAGCAGCTCTAAGTCCAAGTGCAATTAAGACAGTTCTTGTGTTTCCTTACTTGGTCCCGAGGTTTCGTTAGTCCTAATTGATCTCTAAACCTAATAGTGTGGGCACTCCGGTTTTCTGCACTATAAGAGGTAATTACTATGACAACGCGAAATATCTAGATGGATGGGATCTCGAATAAAAACCAAATAAGTGCAGTAACCATCCAACCTTATCGCAGCCTTGTCATATAAACCAGCAATTATAATGCAAAACAACCGAAACGGCAGACTAAGAACACGAGAGATATTTGGAAGAATAGTTACACTAGTCCGCACGGCGAGTTATGCCCGTCAAACCACACGAAGGTGGCAACCAAACACGATACATATCTCTGAGGACATGGTCTACGGTTGAACTACTCTTCATGTATCTCAACTGTTCTAAGCCTATACTCATGCAGACTAGCCCCAGGATAATTGCTAGTCCACACTTTCATCTCTAGCAATGGTATTCAATAAATGGTTGTACAAGTAAGTAAACTAAATTTACTACATCAGAGTTATATAGGTCAAATGACCGAATAATATGATTCAGCGGAAGCTTGTCTACCCATACCACAGGCAATCCGACTAGGGGTAGACCCCTTAAAGAATCAATCCTGAAGAAGTAACGAATTCCCGTGGCACTCAACCTACAGCAAAGAGTTATAATCATACAAGCAAGAGTCAGTACATCACCGAAATAATGTACTGGCAAAGACAATCCTATATCGCTACATGTGAGCTCTAAAATCAAGGAGATGGCTATTTGTGGGTTCAGTTTTGCATAAAGCTAATTTTAGTTCACAATCATTTGCAACGGTATTTAATAAAACATTAGAAACATGTATAACAAGTAGGGAAGTGATCAACATAATAATTTTCCTGCTTGCTGCCCTCCACGGCAAGAAGCCACCATAAGCCTTGTAATAAGCATAATAATTCTCATAAGTCATCAATCCTCATCCTAATTTCATAAACACATTTAAAAGCATAAATCTATACTCAATGGACACAACCATGCCGCTCATGACAGTGAGCCCGGCTAACCGATTAGTTTTAACTCTGCAGAGTTTGTACAACTTTACCCATATGATGTGATCGCTTTAGTTTGTCCGGTACCTGTCGGTACGACCACACTCTACACATTGAATGCGGTCTAGAGGTCACAACACAGCTTTTACATTACCTAACATTTAGCCTTGCACCAACATGAGGTGTGTTACTCCACATCGAGGTGCTACCCCGATGCCGTGGGTGGTGGGCCCACGCCTTAACCCAGTGCCGTGGCGGTAGCCTACCCGGCTCCCCACCAGGCACACAACGTTGTATTGGACAGACTTAGATGCCTATTCCGTTACGGGATATAGGTAGCTCCTCTGAACAGCCCTACGGTCCGTTTGTAGGCACTGCCCATACTACTCTGCCTACCAAAGTGCAAGGCTAAACATTAAGCAACTTAATCCACTATGACTATCCCATACTAGCACATGTAGTTGTACTGTTTAACATGAGAATATGACACTGAGTTCAGTCCTTAATCGACTCAGGCGAACACTCCCCCTATCGGTGTGCAACTACTCCATATACACACCACTTGCCGCCCAAGTCTAAAATCAGGTTTTTCATCATTTTAGTCCACAAATAACCAGAGGCTTCACCTCTATCCAGAAGTTATAAAATTCCTATTTTCAAAGGTATATAGTGATCACTGTAATATTTAGAACGTTACTAAGCATGGCTAAGGATAAGCGAGTGTATTAACTTAACATAGATTCCCATGAGTACAAATCAAGTACTCTAACCAAGCCTAAGGTTACAAACAGCAAGGAGTACAATGTTTTAAAGTGGATCATGCAACTAATAGGTTATAACTACCATTTACCACAATTCAAATACCGTTATTCACAAATACGCATGCAATTTTACAAACAACACATTTCATTCCCCAAATCATAGGATTCAATTTGTTCAAGGAGGAGGGGAGAATACTTGCCTTACTCTTGAATACTCGGATACCAACTATCTTACTTCTTCACCGATATCGAATTTGTTCTCTAGAAAGAAAATAACATACGACCGAATAAATAGCAAATAATGCGAAAAATACAAAATGCTCTAATATGCATGAGGTTTATACAATAGGTTGCTACTGATCTAAGGTGAATTTAGGTGAAGGAATTTCTATTTTATCATTTACGGTTTGGGAGTTATGAATTTTACATCTTCTATGTATGCAATACGGTATTTGTACTTTATATAGATTTTAGGGATACTCTATGAGATGTTTTGCTAAGTGTGAACTTTAGATAGTGGGTAGGTATTGGTTTTGGATGAGTTTTAGTGAAGGAAGTTCTATTTTATTATTTTGCATTTCGGAGATATAAATTCTAGAAGACTTATACACAAATATGTCTAGTTATAAAATAATATTAAATGTCCAAATTACTTTAAAATGTGTGGAACCTATGCAGTTGGTTGGTACTGGTTCTTGATGTGTTTTGGTGAAGAATTTTCTATTTTATCAACTTCCAATTTGGAGATATTAATTTATAAGCTTTAAGATTCTATATGGTATCTATACATATAATTTAATATAGATGTGTTTTAGGACTATGTTTCTATGAAATATAACTTTATATATTTAGAGAAGGATGTGCTGTGAACTTATTGCCATTTGGGTGTAACTCATTTAGAGTTAAAATAAAGTTTCTATGATTTTTAGAAATTATTCTCCCTTTTATATCCTATACAAAACACTTACCTTTTGTAAAAATCGTAAAGGTGTTTTTCGTACAAGTTTTAGTTATCCCTCTGTTTTTAAATTTAAAGAGTAAAACATTCTAAAGTTAACAAAATTGGTTTCATCATTTTTGAAGCTCACATGAATTGTCTATAGATTTTCGAAGGTAATCACTATTTTTATGTACTAATAAAGTATTTACTTATGCTCTAATTATAAAAGCTGTCTTTAGTATAAATTTACGGCAAGATTTTTTTTTTTTTTTTTTTTTTTTTTTTTTTTTTTTTTTTTTTTTTTTTTTAGTATTTTCCCACGGACGTCCCATATTTTGTGCGATTGTGTCAAATCTTGGTTTACGAAAGTTGAGATTAATATGAAGTGTGCCAAATTGATAGAGTTTTCATGTACTTTAATTTTATATTATTTTTGAGGTTTTTAGTACTAGTTTTTTCCAATTTTACTCTACAGAAATAAGTACTATTTTGTGATTCAACAAATCTTTGTTTCATCATTTTGGAGTTACAATGAAGATTAGTTATGGATTTTGAAGTTTGCCACAATTTTCAGTGGAGCAACATAATGCAATTTAAATTTCCTTTAATTTGTTTCCAGTTCGTAAATACTCGGGTCATGGTCGTGAGAGCCAATATGCAAAAAGGCCCTCGGAAGTTTTCCAGGAATCAACCGCAGTCCAAACCGTGTGAGACCGTGATTTTTGTAGAGTACGGGGTTTTCTGTTTTGCGTATAGGTCCTTGGGGTCACATGTCACAGAGCTGGCTTTTGGCTATTGATCTTACAAGTTTTAACATTTCTTTTTACTTCGGTCTCACCCGCTCACTCGGCGCTAACGGGTCGGTTCCGCATGCCAGTGAGACAGAACAGAGGAGGGGCGAGGCCGAGTGGGCCGGCGAGTTTCTCGGTGGCGGCGACGGCGAAGGTGGCTCGGCTTGGGTTGTGGCCAAAAGAAAATGTGGAGGGCATCCAAGGTAAGCTTATCGGTGGTGGTGGTAGTGCTATGGTGGCCAGAGCTGGCACAGCGGCGGGCAGGCGGAGAGCGCTTTTGGGGTCGATGAGGCAAATCGTCCCTACGGGCTTAACTGGCAAGCCAATGCATAGATGGGTCTATCTAGGTGTCTAAGTCCTCAGCCCGCGGGTCTGAAGCAGTCGCGGGTCTGAGCGAGCGAGCACGTCGGAACGCTCGGGCGGCGGGGAATCCCATGGTTTCACGGCGGCGGATTGTCCGGTTGAAAACTGCGGCCACTGGAAGGTGTCTACAATGTTAGGAGGTGTAGGCATGCAGGCATGCAAGAATCAGGTGGGGCTCACACACGAAGTTCGACGACGGCGGCAGCCGGCCGGCTTGGGGACGACGATGCGATCTCCGTGGCTGCTCTGCTCCGGTTGAGGTTCTTGGGCTTTTGCAGCTAGTTTGGGACGGGGCTCGGCGGCGAATGGCTTGGTGAGCTGGTCTACGGTGGCTGAAACGGCGGCGATGTCCTGGCAATGGTGCATGGTCGTACTCTAGAGCGGCGGTGGTGAGGCGGCGTTCCGGCGCTCCGCTGCCCAGAAATGGCTTCGGGGTTAGCGAAAATGAAGATGGCTGCGACAGGTGAGTAAAGGAAAGAGAAGAGAAGGGGAGCGGGGATGGCCTGGACGGTGATTGCTAACGGCGTCCTTCCTGGCGGCGCGGAGAGAACAGGCGAAAGAGGAGCTAGGAGGCTAGATTGTTTTGTCCCAATGGTTGGGACACGTAGGGAATGTCAGGCGACGATGCAAGGAGGAGAAGATTGAGGTCGAACGGCGGTGTTGACAATTAGTCATGGGAGGTGCGGCGTCCTACGCGTGTTTCCTTTGCGGTGCAGACAACGTCCTAGCTGCATTTTTGTCGGTGGCTGAGGCTGGCAGGTGGGCCTTAAGGTCTGTGGCTGCTGAGGTGTGTCTGCTTTACAGTGGCATGGTGGTCCCACTTTGCAAGGAAATATTTTGTTACACACTTGAGCTAGGTTAGGCTATGTCTAGTGGTCATGTTACGTGGAAACCTAGGAAGAAGAGATGGAGTATGGGTCGAATTGGTGGCAACGCACTGTCCCATAGCGTGCTGAGACTACAAGTGCGGCCATGGTTTTTGGGGTCCACATGGAAGTGAATTGAGACGAAGAACTCTCTCGAGACTAAGTCCTGTGGGCTTGTCAACATGCATCTTCTCAGGTTTTTGCCAGTTACCAAGGGTATAAATCTGGGAAAACTTACTGGAGGTAGAGGGGGACATGCCTTAGCCTGCTGACAAATTTCAGGGTTAGAAGTGGTCTGGTTATCTTTGGTGAAATTGCAGTAGGCTAATGATCAGTTTTTCTGCAGTGTAATTTATGTCCCTAGGGCGTTTGCTCTTATTTATTTTATGTGATTTATTTCGAATTAAATTGATCCAAAATTACTGGTGGTGGGGTTCTTGTTGACACACTGTTGGTTAGACTAATTGCACTGCCTAATTAATCTTCATTTTTATTTGGTGAATTTAGAAGTATACCCATTCCTCTTTTAGCTAGCTTAGTCTACGCTGACTTGAGGGATTTTATTGAGTACTTACTGAAGTGATAAAATAATGTAAATTTACAGTGGAGTTAATCATGTGGCATAGTGTTTACAGGAATTTTTTTTCATAATCTTACTGTTTGACCAATCATTTTTTAGCAAATTCCTTTAGGCTATACAAATGCATATGCATCCTATTATGAAAGTGCTTTAAGATCCAAAAACAATTCAAAAGAAAGCCTGCACATGAAATGGTAATTAATTTATTTATCTTATATTTTTTATGTCAAACTTTTATCTATACATATTTAGTCATATTTACAATTTTCTGTTTTGTCAATTAACCTCCTAAAATCTTTATGCACCAACCCTAAGCTATTTTAATTGGTCAAACTCTTATACCGCATTTGGATGAATTACTTCGCTTCCCATTTTGCCCAGAAAGGTTTTAGAAATTTGATTTATTGGATTCCAGAGTTGTGCTTTATATTCTTTTATTATTGTATATTGTGACCTAGGGTAAGTCTTTAAAATAAAAATTTTAACTATGAAAGTTTAGCGTTTCCCCCTTTTTAAGATTTACTTTAGTAAATCTACCTCTCATTTTACTCCTTTGTATAGAAAGTATAAGATTTTACTTTCGAGGGCTTTTTGTTAATTTGTTTTGGTTAAAATTTCAAAATTCAAAATTTTGGTATATGTTACACAATACGGGGATGCGGAGAAGGATCTATAGAGATAAGACCAACCCCTTTGATTCAATTGATCCCCCGAAACGCCCCGATAATCGATCAATCGAAAAAATCGGTTCTAAGATTTTTACATTTCAGCTTGTCTTTTATTCTACCTTTTACCTAGTATCTAGTTTGTCCATCTTTATCGATTTACGCCATAAATCGTTTCTCTTTGCTGTGATAGTGCAAATTCTTTGTAAGTTTATACTGGAAAACCTTCCCGATATGCGTCCACGAGACGGGTGTTTTACCCAAATATCGATCTAAATGCGGCCTAGAGGTGGTTTTTGATCTCTAAATCGGCCTTTGCTAGCCTTTTTTGATTTCTAAACCATCTTGATCAGAAACCTCTCAAGATTAAGGTGGTTGACCACTCTATACACCGTAAATTTTAGATGACTATATAATCGAAAAAACGCTAACAAAATTAACGACTCTGCAAGGGATTGATTTTTCGGAATTTAATTCGGCCGAACTCCTTGTTTTTTTCCAGAACTATTGTTTTTTTGCTGCGCTGGTCGCTCATTCTCTGGTGATCTGTTAAGATGGTTCCACGCGGCACGGGTAAGCTGTGGTATGTTGAAGCAAAAAATTATATACGTAGTAAAAATTCTAAAAATTATAGAAATTCCAGGAAAAATTGTGGATATCTCTAAAAAACAATGCAATATTGTATATTTTTTTTGCTTAACCTTGCTATGTTTTCTACATTTTAATCGTAACAAATATTATATCACAACTAGTCTCTATTTTTATAATTTGCGATGGAGGTCGCAAAATATGAAGTAAAAACTTCATTATTTTCCTAAACTCTTCCACCATAGTAATCCATAATTCAAGTACTATCTATCTATAATTTTTTGGATTTTTTTATTTTTCTTGATGCAAATAAAGTTGATCTACTTTCAATAGTTCATCAAGTTGTGTTCTTGTTCATGGAGCGGTTAATCGGTGGCATCAATGCAATGGACCGGCGGTATAACGCAGTGCATTGCAACTTCAATTCAGGTCAGAGGTTTCTTTTTATTTTCGCTAAAAGATTTGGTTGGATGGTTTTCCCTACATTCACTAGCACCTTCTAGTAGGCTAGCTCTTGTGTTCTGATCCTATAATCAGGTCGAAAGTGTTTTGCCAAAATAATACGGCTTGAAATTAATCAGGCAATACACTTCATCATCTTCATCAACATATTATTCTATATACAGAAGCGAGATTTGCTATGCTCACTGTGGGTGACTTGACCGAGGAGGAGCGGCATGAATGGAGTAGCAGTTGTGGCGGTGGAGAAGACCTGCCTTCCGCGCTTCATCAAGACCCTCAAGGCGTTATCAAGAGGGACATGCGCTGCCATGATGTCACCTCGTCGTGGGTGAGGTAACCTCCATCCGTGCTGATCTATCCCATGCTATTCAAGAATGTGTTGCTCATTGTACAGATGCATTAGCGCTCATAAGGATAAATTTGATGATGCTTTATGTCACACCCGGAAAATACCCAAGAATACATTCATGCGTAAGTGTATAAATCCTTGTCCCAGGAGGCGAGGTACACAACAGAGTTGGTAAATAACAGAGTTTACAATAGCAGAAGCGTAAATGAATAGTTTATTACAGGGGCGACCAAAAGCTCAACATTTAAAGAAAAACAAATAAAATGACTAAACGGGCTAGGGACCAAGCCTACAGGCACGTGACGGCAGGAACGAGCTAATCTTTAAAGCCTTCATCTCCTGGGAACACCTCATCTGGTTGGAGGAAGTGGAGCAAGATTGAGTACAACCACAGTACTCAACAAATCATATCGGCAGATGCAAAATATAATGCAGGGGAGTCCAAGGAATATTTATAAGGTACATTTTTCAGGTAAACAAGCAGGTAGAAATACTTTTCATTATTAAGGCAATTTTAATAAAAAGGCGTCCTATTTCTACTACAAGATTTATGAACAATACTGTGCACCTGTGCCAACATGCCTTTTCCCTGGCTACACCAAAAATCCAACCAGTTATGCCATTTTGTCATCAAGAGAGGGAAAAAAAACTCTAACTTGGGTATATTGCTAGGCTTGTCCATAACCGAGGACGCGGCTATTCGAATACTTTATACTCAGGCTAGACGTGTACACTTTACCCACATGACATGCCTCACATGCGTTACCATGTGCCGTGCATTGCCGCGGTGCCTCGGAAGAGCACGTGACATAACCTTTCACTCAGTCCAACCCTAAACAATAGACCGACCTAGACCCTTGTCCCTCGCCAGGTGACCTGGGTCGAGAAGACATGGTCTAAATCCCATGCATCTTTGCTGTGCTGGCCTTCACTTGCGGAGACGTCGGACCCGTACTGGGCATCATTTGCCCCACCGTGTCAAATCGTTTAAAGTTGGACTAAGCTTACGGATTAAGCCTTACCCATTAGACATGTGGTTGTACGATTTATGCTTTGCAATAGAGGCCCGAAGACCGGTCCTTACGACGGCCGAGGTACTACTATGAAAACCACGTAGCTCGAGTCCAGCGAAAAATAGGATTTGGGGATTTTGAATGGAAATTCATTATAACTTGGCTAAACCGCCATTATTCTAACATTTCATATTCAGATCATAGAGTTAATCCCATGGTTTGCCATTATAGAAATTTTGCTAAGTTGTTTCTAATTTGCATGGCTAAGCATAAACCTAAAAGTTCTAGTAAGGACCACATATAGAGCTCTCACTACACAGTTCTGATACTTAGGGTTGTCAAGGAAATAATACAATAATTATAAGGCCATAAATAGGAATATAGAAAAGGTTAAAAAACAGTATTTATGCGGGAAATTAAAAAAAGCAAAATCAATAATTTAAATAAACATAGATTTTCACATTAATAGGTACACAACATGATCGAAGGGATGATGTGACTTGCCTTGCTCGCACACATTGTCTTCACAGTCATTCGAGTCAGCAACGTCTACACGACCAAACACAAACGAGGGGCAAAAGATAAGAAAACCATATAAACAGCAGAACCAAAGTGGGTAAAAGGGTTCTTGATGATTTAAGGAAAATTTAGAGACTTGAACGGGTCAATCCAGAGTTCGAACAACCAAGATATGACCGTTTGAAGTTTAGGTTAAATTTAAATGAATATTCCCAATTTCTTGAATTAGTTTTACATTGAAAAAAAGGTTTATGACGTCAGTGGCTTGGAGAGAGAGAGGGGTGAGGCCGACAGGCGGGCCCCACGGGTGCATGTGGGTGGGTGGCCTTGTGGGACAGGCACGGATAGCCGGCGCGGGCGCACAGGAGGCGGGGCTTGCCGGTGGCGAGGTGGCGTGGCGGAGCGGCAGGCTCGTGGAAACGGGAGGGCAGAGGCAGGTGAAGCTCACTGGGGAAGGCGCAACAACAGAGGGCGTCGGGAGCGGCCAGAGACGAGAAAATGGCGGCGGCAGGGTTTGGATCGACAGCGAGGATGGCACTCTGGTGGTTGTTGGGCTTCGGGGAGTCGACGCTGAGGTGCGGACGGGGACAGCGAAGCTGGAGAAAGGGTCCCCGAGGACAGGCGAGGTCACGGTCGCTGACGGAGGGCGGCCGGAGCAACGGTGACGTCGGTAGAGCTCAGAGGGGCGGTGCGATGGCGTTAGGGATGGCGGGGAGCAACAGTGGTGAGAGAAAAGGGGAAAGGAGGTCTAGGGCTCCATTTTATAGACGATTGGGAAGGGGGAATGGCGCCGTGGAAGCTGGCGGCCGGAATCAATGGCGGAGGGCTCACCGGGGAAAAACGGCTGGCTATTTAGAGCGAGATTCTTCATGGTTTTTGAGGGAAATGAAGAGGGGTTAATGGGGAGTAAAAACCCTCAATCAATTTGAGAAACGGTCGGGCGGATTGATGGAATTGAGCGGAGGAAGGGGAGAGTTTCTCGGCCGGGAGAGAGAGAGAGAGAAAAAAGCGGCGGGAGGGAGGGGACGACTAACCAGTGGGGCCCACTCGTTAGTGAGCCGCGGTGGGCGTGCGGCCACGGGCTTGCTAGGCCAGGGGGAGGCCGAGTGGGCGGGTGAGGCAAGCAGGCAGGTCAAGCGAGGCTAGCGGGCTGGAGCAGTCGGGGCAGGCTGTGCCAGAGGCCGAGCTGGGAAGGGGGGAGGGCGAGGGGAGAGAGAGGGGAGGGGAAACCAGGCCAAGCCGAGAGAGGAAAAACGGGCCGGCCCAGGCCCGAGGCAGAGGGAACATGTTATTTTTTTAATTTCTGGATTTATAAATACAATGACAAAGGTTTTTCTGAACTTAAAATTAGTTAGGATGCTGTGAAAATTCCAGTAAAATTGATTTAAGCATTTTGATGCATGAGGAATTTAACAAAATTTTCCACATACCAAAATGAGTTTCAACTTGGTGATTTTTAAAGGTTGTAGGCTATTTTCAACTTTTAAAATTTCTAGAAATGCATTAAAAGGGCAATTTAGACTTAAGGTGATTTTGGGGCGCGACACTTTACATGATGCTTTTGATAATTGTAAGACCGAAAAAGCGACCAGAGGGGGGGGCTGAATGGGAGCCTCATGAAAATTCACGAAAGTAATTCGAGAAAATTTCAGATAAAAACCAATTGGGAGAAGGAAGAACAGAACCAATAGCCAACCAAACAATGAAAAATTGTGAGAAGAATTTAACGAGCAGTAAAACCACAGCAGCAGGTACCCTTCTCCTTATGCAATCTGGGCGACCAATGAGATGGCTGCAGGCCATACATCAGCGGGACCCGCGAGGATTGAAGCCCCCTCCTGCTCCCTGCACGTCGCACAGAAGAGCGGCAGCAGCACCCTCGCGCACCCCCTGGCAAGGTTACCTAGATTGATTTGTTCCCTGCCAGCAGAAAACAGAAACAAGACGAGATGCACACATAGAAACAATTCACGAATACGAATGATTAAACCGAGTGAATGTTCTACAAGATTGCATCTAGCCTCCGCCCAATCGTCCTCCCTCTCTTGATTGGAGAGATCAATAAAAATCTCTCCCTAGACTTGAAGACCTAGGCTAGATCGAGAGAGAAGGTGTGTTCCCTGGAACCCTAGGCACGGGTACTGTTCACGTGAACAGTATCTCGCCCCAAAAATCCCAAAAGCCCCCACCCTATCTCAACCCTAGGTGCCACATATTTATATCTCCAAAAAGGTGGCCCACCTAAATTACAAGACTGTCATTACGTGACGTAAACGACACGTAATGGCATGATAATCATATCCAATCAATCACGTCCTCCATGGCAAATTCCGCGATGTTCGCGATCCCTCCATCTCCACGATGTGATCCTCGCGATGTCGCCGCACGACCATCCGAAATCATATCGCGATCGCCGGAAATTTCCATCTCCGGCCACGCCCGCCGCACGAGCGTCCCGATACGTCCTTGGTTTTGTGGCTCAACCAAGAAACCGTCCACCGACGTCCTCCCGCCGTGTAGCCAGATACAGTAGACGTACACCACACAATCTCTGTCCCTCGAACGCGAGCGTCGAACCACCCTTCACCGCCCCGCGGTTCATCAGCATGGCATCCTATCCCCGTTCTTCACAGATCGCCGTATGATTAGTCTCCACCTGTCACCTGCAACCACAGCCTGCCAAGAGACACGTCACACGCACACCGTGTTGTCAATCGCTCATCACAAGGCACTAGCCCCACGGGCATCTCAATCTCCCCCTTGATGAGTGCATTGACAACACCACACCTCACAAATTCATAGAACTATAAAATCAAAACAGAAGAAGAAAGAAAAAGAAACAATCTTGATCCCCAAAGACATGGGCTAGGCTCGACACGATCAAGACAAATAAAAGAGCAACTCGAACAGCTCCAAAAACTGATTCCCTCCCTTTCTCCCTCAAAATCAGCAATTCCATTTGCAAAAATCTGGCCACAACTCAACCTCCCCCTGAAATCAAGCATTATCCCAAAAGCAATTCAGGAAAAAAATAGCTCCCCCTGCAAAAGTGAATTTGTGCCACTCATTCTCCCCCTTGTTGACAAGGCACTCTATCAAGTAAAAATGCAAGAATCCATTCTGAGATACATGAGAAGGCGGCACATGTAGAAGCTTCAGAAACATATATCAAATACTTATAAAAGCTAACCAGTGACACTCGCCATCCAAAAAAGGAGCAACACAATGCAATGACCAATACGAATTTAAAGTCTGAAATCTTTTGAAAACCAAATGGCCAGGCAAAAACATGCAAGTTCCAAACTCAGTACCAAGCTGAAGGCAAAACATATAGCAAGCTCACACGACGGTTCACAAAAAAAAATCAAGCAAAGTTCACTACAAACGCTTCAGTCAGGTCTATGCCATGAGAGACAAACCCGTGGCACACACGTCACCTGCATCTCGGGCAAGCTGTGAGTAACCAACTTAGGCTGCCAATCCAAAAGCACCAGTCCTTTATATAAATATATCCCAATTTTCAGCATCTCATTTTTTGAAAATTAATATCCCAATTTTTACATGCTGAATATAACCCATTTTTCTTTTGGTGTCCCTGCTGATCCGGGATCTTTTGACAGCCCCTGGACTATAGAGTGCCCGGTTCATGTGTGTCTTTGCGACACGAAGGAACTTTGCCCTTCCATAGGCCCAAAAGAAGCTACATTTGCAGTGATAAAGTCTTTGACTCATTGCAAGAAAGTCAGCAAACTGAACCATGAGCAAGATATACGTCAAGAATTCAACAAGACACTAAATCCAGAAAAAAAATGCAGTGCCTAACATAAGTATTAAGTGAATATATGTGCTGTTTTGAAAACAAAAATTGGTCAAGCAAAGCATTACAACTTCTCCAAAAGCATCGGTCACAAACTAGCAAACACAAGTATAAAGCATATGGAACCGAAGCAACTTACAATGATACTAGAATGGATAACACACCCCGAACTCACCACGCAAGCGTGCAAACGTGGTTTGATCGAGAGGTTTAGTCAGAATATCAGCAAGTTGCTGACTAGTATCAATGTATTTAAGCTCAATGTCACCCTTCTCAACATGATCCCTCAGAAAATGATGACGAACCTCAATGTGTTTTGTCTTAGAATGAAGGACAGGATTCTTTGCAACACTAATAGCGCTAGTGCTGTCACACAAGAGAGGAACGCGAGGAAACGACAAACCAAAATCGCGAAGGGTAGCTATCATCCATAAAAGCTGAGAACAACAACTAGCAGCAGCAACATACTCGGCCTCTGTAGTAGATTGAGCAACATTGGATTGTTTTCTAGAGGACCAAGAAACAAGCGAAGAACCCAAAAACTGGCAAGTACCCGAGGTAGACTTTCTATCCAAACGACACGCAGCAAAATCAGCATCCGAATAACCACACAAACTGAGAGTCGAAGCAGCAGAGTACCAAAGACCAAATTCAGGAGTAAATCGAAGATACCTCATTATGCGCTTCACCGCCTGACGATGAGAAGTCCTGGGGGACGCCTGAAAACGAGCGCACAGACACACAGCAAGGTGTATATCCGGCCTCGTCGCAGTCAAGTACAACAGTGACCTGATCATGCTTCGATATTGTGGGTGCCATGGGCCCCGGGTACCTCATGACAAGCATATGGGCCACTCGGACAGAGGATGGGCCTAGCCTTGTAATTAGAGATATAGCTAGATTCGGCAGACTTCGCCTTGTATAGAAAGGAATATACAGTCCTAGTCGGGTGCGTTATATCTCTAAGGGGAGATCTCCTAGTCGTAATCCGATGGGGACTCCTACCTTGTAACCCTGTCCCCCAGTATATAAGGGGAGGCAGGGCGCCCCATGAGGGCAGAGGTTGAGTTGGTTCACCAGAATCACCACCACAAATCCTCAAAGGAATAACACCACAACTGGACGTAGGGTATTACCTCACACCAAGGGCCTGAACCAGTATAAAATCTCCTTGTGTTCCTTTGCAATCCACCGAGTTTCCATCCGCCGACTAGCCCCATATATTTATTGCCGGTGTAAAACATCGACAGTTGGCGCGCCAGGTAGGGGCCTCGGCGCGATCTACATCTACAAGCTCGATGGATCCAGCAACCGAAGTCGACGGCGGCAAACTCTCCCCCGGAGATACAATCGCATTCGGAAGCCTCGACTTCGTCGCCGACCAGATCGGCAATCTCACCTTGGCCGACTCGGACTCGATCCGATCTGCTGGGGAACCAGCCGACTCCGCGCCAGTCGGCCTACACGATGCTGCGGCGATCTTTCACGACATGCTGCGGCGATCTCCCATACGCCCAAGTCCAGGGACAACTCTTTCTTTCGGTGTTCGACTCGGACTCGGTTTTGAGCCGGCCGAGATCGGGCCGAAAAAGGAAGAGATCGTCAATTTCCCGTTCGGACTCGGCGACGCCGCGGATATCTACAATCTACATCCAACGCGGCAAACCCGATCCTCTGGAGTTCGACTCGGATACGACCCAGAGCCGCTCGAGATTGGATCTAGGGAGGTTGGAGTTATAATCACCCCTATCAACTATTCCGACTACGACTCTCAGTCGGACTCCGACTTCCAGTCGGACTACGACTCTAAGTTGGATACCAGCTCGGCAAGCTTCACTCCGCCGCGAGAAATTTTCATGGCATCCAGAGGCTCGACTCCTATTCAGGAATCATGCCGACGACACGAGCAACAAGAGGAGGAGGCCTGCCGACTGCGAGAACAACAGGAGGAAGAAGCAAGACGCCTGCATGCCCGCAACGATGGCCTACGCAGGGCTGGGCGAACCGCTCAGCAACAAACCCTCCAAACAAAAGTCGGCGACCACGACGTCTTCGTCACGCCACAACAGAACATCGTGGCCGCCGCAACCCTACTGGACACGCTCCAACTTGGGCCTGATCACCAGGCCACCCCGACGATCGCAAGGATAAAAGCCATGCTTACCGCTGTTGCATGTCAGCAGCACCAACAGTCGGGAGATACCCTCATACCGACCAACCGGTCGGCATCCCCAATGGCAGTCTCGTCTACCTCAAAGCGACGCCGAGTGGCCGGCTCTAGTCGGCTGCACACGGAGTCACGCCAAACGTCACTCGGCAACCCAAACAACAACCGGCAACGTCGAAGTGACCGTCGGGACAACCGGGATCTCTGAGGCCAACTATGGCATGATCTTCGACAGGACACCAATGCTCGGCGCCGCGAACGAGAAGAAGACGAGCAACGCCAACTGGAAGACGAGAACGAGCATTTCGGCCTCCACCAAGAGCGGTTTCGCCGCCGTAGTCGGGGTCGGAGTCCACATGAAGACAGAGGCATACCAGCCTTCACCCAGGAGCTACAACAGGTCGACTGGCCGCCGGGTTTCAAGCCTACAGGCATCGACAAATACGACGGCAAGACCAATCCCGAGTCCTGGCTCACGGTCTACACTCTGGCGATCCGAGCAGCTGGAGGAAATCACAAAGTCATGGCTAACTACCTCCCAGTCGCTTTAGCCGACTCAGCGAGGACATGGCTAACAGGACTCCCAAAGCGATCAATCGGCTCTTGGGGAGAACTCCGGGAACGATTCATCACCAACTTCCAGGGAACATACGAGAGGCCATCTTCCGAGTACGACCTATATCAGTTGCGCCAAAGGAAGAGCGAGTCTCTTCGTGACTTCATCAAGAGGTTTTCTGAGAGGAGGAACTCAATCCCGAAGATCAAGGACGAGGTCATCATCGCAGCCTTTCGAAAAGGAGTCAGAGACACCTCGTTCATCGACAAATTCACGCGGAAGCCTCCCAACTCTGTCAAGGCCCTATTCGACATGGCAAACAAGTACGCCGACTCGGCCCACGCTGTTGCCGAGGCCCTCGATGATAACAAGTCACCCTGACAGAAGAAGCGGGACGACACCGACGACGCGGTCCCGACTAAAGCTGGGGATCGCAAACGCAAGTTAGACAGCTCTATTGTGGCAGTCGGTCACAATCGTCTTCGACTTTCAACAACTGAAGACTATCAGGACAACAAGTGACATGCTCGGGGGCTCACAAGCTCAAACGCAAGGATGGCATCCCCACTTCGAAATACTGAACAGCTAAGTCGCTTCCTGATAAATATTTCTTCACTCGGCTTTACCAATGCCGCAGCCGCTTACACCTAAATAGGTGCACAAGCCGCACTCTTATCTGTTTTTGCTCTTAAATGATTGCAAAAGTACTCAAGTAGCATAAATCCTAATCCGTGAAACTTTGCTCCATGAAAGACGAACTCAAGTCACCCAAAACGCGTGTCTGGGAAAGACCATGAGCCAACTCCCGACGCTAGGGGCTATGACCTAGTCGGGCAGAGTGCTTAAACGTAAGGATCAACTACTCGGGGAAATTAATATCAATAAGAGGAAGAACATGAATTTACATATATTGTAAAATACATTTAATTCGGATGATTGTTTTCATCATCAGATGCTACTCATCCGATATCTTTATATTGCAGGCCCAGCTCCGAATACGCGTGACAGGAACTCAGGGCTGCGAGCCATCTCCTACGCTCGGGGGCTGGACAAGTCTGCCAAATTACACTCGGGATGCTCCATGAGGGCTACTCACCGAGTACTTGCGCCAGTCGGGACGTCATCTTCCCCGACTACGCTCCATGCGAGCCAACAATCGCCCCCGCGCCAGTCGGGCTGTATACCACTCGGCTAAATAGGGTATGCCCATGAGGGTCGCCAGCCGAATCCTACGCTAATGCTAGGTTCGGGTACCTTATTTGGTCACGGTTCTGTCAGGTTGGGTACGCCCCATGAGGGTCGCTAGCCGAATCCTATGCTAATGCAAGGTTCGGGTGCCTAGCTTGGCTATAATTCTGTTGGATAGGGTACGCCCCATGAGGGTCGCCAGCCGAACCCTCTGCTAATGCAAGGTTCGGGTACCTTGTTCGCTTTACCCAAGTCAGAGAAGACTTATATCGTCAAAGTGCATCCGGAGTTCTCATGCACTGTGTCACACCTGAGGAGGGCAAGCAGATCCTGCATTATACCCACTCAGGCTTACGTGGCAACCAGTTGCATCCAGAACGTAAGTCGGAAAGGCTTGCGAATAAGGATTTCTCTGGCTGATTGCGGTTACCAACACCAAAAAACTCATCCTGACATGCGATGGATGATACTTCTCTAGAGCTATGCTGGATAGGTCGCTCAGGCCGGCTTATTTGGTAGCAGCCACCAAGATATGAGTTCCTACAAGTAGCATGCTCCATGTGGGCCGCCCGCAGGCTGAGTTGAAATTATAGCGCTGGTGCTACCCACAGGAACCGATGAGGTAAACAGATATGCTTCATGAGAGCCTTATTGCTAAAACATATATTTTGGGTATCTGTCTATCCACCAGGTCTCGAGGATACATCCTTACAAGGATCACAAGCTGGTCTTGATTAAAATTGGAGATGCAGGTATCTCTCTCGAGTACACCTAACCACGTAATGGATTTATTTTTCATACAGTGGTACTCGGCTACATGCGTGGCACCAGTTGCCATGAGCAGCATTATTCCGCTGACATGCCGCGGATGAGTCTAACTTTCGAGTAGTACACTACTCGGAGAGACTATAAAATTCTCATTCCCGCTGAATGACGCGGATGAGTCTAACCTTCGAGTAGTGCACTACTCGGGAAAGACTATAAACAATCTTCCAGCTGACGAGCTGAAGAGTCTAACTTCCGAATGGGACGCCACTCGGGAAAGACTATAAACACCTTTTCCAGCTGACATGAAGCTGATGAGTCCGATTTTCGAGTAGTATACTACTCGGGAAAGACTATAAACCTCTCTTTCCAGCTGACATGACGCTGAAGAGTCCCATATACGAGTAGCATCCTACTCGGCAAGACTATAAACACACATTCCGACTGACATGAAGTCGAAGAGTCCTATATACGAGTAACATCTTACTCGGCAAGACTATAAATCATATTCCGGTTGACATGATACCGAAGAGTCTCATATACCAGTAGTAATCTACTCGGGAAAGACTACCAGGTTAAAGATCTTTGACTTTATGATTAATTGTCTTCACAATTAAGCACAAAGTCGGGGGCTACACCTAATAGGTGCGCCTATTCGGCGCACACTATTCCAACATCTACATGGAGCCCTTCATAGCCTCGCTGCCAGCTGACATGAAGTAGGACTCGGGAGAAGCAGCACTCAGACAAAGAGCACTCGGGAGCAATGCACTCGGGAAGACTTCACCGTGGAGGATGAGCACTTGGCATCAGCTGTGACTCAACTATGAAGGTCTCGGGGGCTACTGTGGGTGCCATGGGCCCCGGGTACCTCATGACAAGCATATGGGCCACTCGGACAGAGGATGGGCCTAGCCTTGTAATTAGAGATATAGCTAGATTCGGCAGACTTCGCCTTGTATAGAAAGGAATATACAGTCCTAGTCGGGTGCGTTATATCTCTAAGGGGAGATCTCCTAGTCGTAATCCGATGGGGACTCCTACCTTGTAACCCTGTCCCCCAGTATATAAGGGGAGGCAGGGCGCCCCATGAGGGCAGAGGTTGAGTTGGTTCACCAGAATCACCACCACAAATCCTCAAAGGAATAACACCACAACTGGACGTAGGGTATTACCTCACACCGAGGGCCTGAACCAGTATAAAATCTCCTTGTGTTCCTTTGCAATCCACCGAGTTTCCATCCGCCGACTAGCCCCATATATTTATTGCCGGTGTAAAACATCGACAGATATTCCTTCTGATCCACGGGCTCTCCATCCTCATCAGCATCCAACGCTGCACACGTCGGCATGGGCGTAGAGATTGGCTTTGCATCATCCATACCAAACTTCTTTAGGACATCCTTTGTATACTTTCCCTGATGCACAAATGTACCTTCCGAAGTTTGTTTTATTTGTAAGCCCAGAAAGAACTTCAGCTCGCCCATCATAGACATCTCAAATTCTTTGCTCATCACATCTGCAAATTTCTTAACAAGAGCAGGAGAAGAACCACCAAAAATGATATCCCCACGTATATCTGTACTATTAAAGTGTCATTGCCTTGCCTGAGGAGAAATAAGTTTTATCAACAGAACCCATTTTGAACCCATTCTTAAGCAGGAGAAATTTTTCAATTAGCATACCCAAGCACGAGTGCTTGTTTCAAACCAATATAAAGCCTTTTGCAACTTAAAAAACACGATCAGGATAATTTGGAAGCTCGAAACCAGGAGTTGTTTAACATAAAACTTCTTCTTCTATGTACCCGTTCAGAAAAGCACTTTTCACGTCCATTTGATAAAGCTTATAACCACGTGAAGCAGCAAATGCAAGCAAAATACGAATAGCTTCTAAACGAGCAACAGGAGCAAAAGTTTCACCATAGTCAATACCCTCCTTTTGACAGAAACCCTGAGCCACCAATCTGGCTTTGTTTCTGACAACAAGACCATCTTCCCCTAGTTTGTTCTTAAAAACCCATTTGGTTCCAATTGGTTTACAAGAAAGAGGTGGATCAACCAAAACCCAAACCTGATTACGTTCAAAATTTTCTAACTCCTCATGCATGGCATTGACCCAGTTAGAATCAGATAATGCGTGTCCAACATCATGGGGTTCAAAGAGGCAACAAATGCAGAATGCACAAAAACACAGTGATGACGAGATTTATACCTTTGTCGTGCGCTCATGCAAATTACCTATCATCTGTTGAGGTGGATGGTGACGCTGGATATGTCGTGGGCAGTCTTCTGTGAAATTTCCTCCCCTCAACTGCAGGTGTATCATCAACAGTAGACGAAGCTGCAGGCTCAGCGGTAGACGTATGTGTCGGCGACGGTCCATCCTCCAGTGTAGTGGAGGGCACCTCCTCAGGCTGTGGGGTAGGCGCGGCCTGCACCTTTAGCTCATCTTCGTCGTCGTCGTCACATCCATCTGCCTCTTCCTCATCCTCAAAAAATGTCCTGCCCAATCTCATCATCACCTGCACACTCAAAAGCAGAAGAGAGACAAGGCATCGTCTCGTCGAAGGTGACCTCACATGTCTCCTCGATGCGGTTAGTGTCCAAATTAAGCACACGGTACGCTCGCCCTTGCAATGCATACCCCAAAAATAACCATCAGAAGAACGCGATTCAAATTTATCCAAATTTCCCTTTTTCAGAATAAAACACTTGCAACCAAAAACTCGAAAGTGGGAAACTCTGGGAGGTCTACCAAATCTCAACTCATAAGATGTTTTCCCCAAATACACTCTCAGAAAGATGCGATTTGCCACATAGCAAGCGGTGTTGATTGCTTTAGCCCAAAAACATCTAGGAGTTCTATGTTCATCAAGCATTGTCCTAGCCATCTCAACAAGCGTACGATTTTTGCGTTCAACAACACCGTTTTGGGGAGGAACATAAGGTGAGGAAAACTGATGATCAAGACCATGTTCCGAACAAAAAGCCTTCATACGAGCATTCTTGAATTCCTTACCGTTGTCACTGCGAATCGCTCTAACGGCATTATTTGATAACTCGTTTTTCAGCTTTAGAACAAGATCATGAATATGCGAAAAAGCCTCATCCTTAGATTCTAAAAAGAACACCCATGAGAATCGAGAAAATCGTCCACAACAACGAGCACATACCACTTCCACCAGCAGACCGAACACGGGCTGGACCAACAGTGTCCATATGTAACAGCTCACCTGGACGTTCTGTCATCACCTGAGTCACAGGTGCATGAGGAGCAGCAACCATTTTTCCATGTTTGCAGGGAGCACAAATCAAATCCTTTTCAAACTTGAGTTTTGGCAAACCATCAATCAAATCCATCGAACTCAAGCGGCAAAGCAAATCAAAGCTCAAGTGGCCCAAGCGATGATGCCATTTCCAAATCAGGAGAGAACCATGAGCAACTAAACAGCGAGTCTTACCAAAAGATTTTGAAAAATCAACCATGAAAATCCGTCTAAAGGGAGAAATCTTGCAAACAAGGTTACCAGCAGAATCAAGAACTCGCGAATTCCTTTTCTTAAAACGCACCTCAAAATCATCCTCAAGAAGTTGTGAGACAGAAAGCAAATTATAATGCAAATTTTTTACCAACGCAACGTCCTTTAGCGTGAATTTCTCGGTTACCTTGATACTGCCATGCGCCACGACTTACTTTACTATTATCCCCAAATGTAATGTTTTCTTTTACGCTCGCGGGGGTGAGACTAGAGAACCATCTGTCATCTCCGGTCATGTGGCGCGAACAACCGGAGTCCATTATCCATATGTTCTCCTCGCCTCCGACCTGCAGTCAACAACGAGAGCAAGAGTGAGCTAATGACTCAACACTGGGGTTAGGATAGTGCAATAAAAACCAGTGCTGAGCCACTTGCTCAAAAGAAGCATTAGCGAAATCAAAGCTCTCAAAAGAACGATGAGAACTACGAGGGGGAAAACGTGGCCTGTCATCCCTATGATGTGCAGGAGCACGAGTACGTGAACGAAAATCAGAATAGCGAGAAATAGGTTCACGTCTCAAATTACGACGATCATGGACACCACGTGCAGGGTACCACTCACGTCGTTCAGCACGCATCCTCCGAAAACAAAACTCATAAAGATGACCATCACGATCGCAAAACTCACAATGGTAAAGATTACGTGCAGGAGCAAAAGATGTTTTAGCCTTAAAGCCAGAAGAACCAAAATCAGGCTTAGTCATAGTGGAATGATCACATGAAGAAATCAGTTGGCTTAGCACCAAACCTGCTTTTAGGGCAGATCTGGACGTCTCAACCAAAACCCATCAGAGGTGACACCTGAACCCTTCCTAGGAGGTGGTCCAGTATATTTAGCCAAAGGTGGATTCTTTTCATCAACAGGTGGTCCACTTTTCTCACCAAAAACATGTTTCAAATCATAACCAAGACCAAAACGCTCACCCCGTTTAATTTGAGCAATAGACATACCAATCTGGGGTTCACGAATCGAACACCAACCAAGAATAATTCTCAAATGCTTATTTTCCTCTCCCAAATCAGCAAATTTAGCCCTTAAATCATTAAGTTCAGCAACAAAAGTCGGGCAAGTTTAAGCATGATTGCAAAACCGGACAAGTATGTTTTTCAACTTAAACAAACACATGATTTAGCAATATTTAATTCAGATTGTAAAGCTGGACAGTTCGAGCAATCCGACAGATCAGGACAAGTGTGTTTTTCAAGATCTTTAACCCCGGCATAAGGCATTATCCAACTCAATTTTCAAGAAGCGGGCAAGAAACACAAGAACCAAGCAAAATTGAATGAGAACGAGTTTCTTCTAATTCAGCATTAAGTTTATCTCGCTCATCAACAATAGAAGCATATTTGGTTTTGCAACTCTGAAATCGAAATCATATGAATTGAGCATTCTTCACATTCAGCAGGTTCAGCAGGAGTAATGTAGCATTTTTAAAAGCAGCTAACTCAGCAAAAGTTTATCATATTCAGTCTTAAGTTTTGCCGAAACTTTATTATGCTTATGAACAATTTTAGTAATTCTGCAATTTTTTGTTCTGCGGGAGTTTCTACCTCATCATCAGAAGATTTGTCATTGTTGTGTTGTCAGTCGCTGCATCATCCTCCAAAGCCATCGTGCAAATCCACCATCAACAATCAGCGTCGGCGATTGAAGCAAAGTCCGTCCGTCTTCTTCTTGGGCGCCTCGTCCTCAGCGTCTGAATCGCTGGAGTCCGACGAGCCCTCTGAAACAAAATTACCAAGAGAAGAGAAAAAACATGTGCCGCCTTAGCAACCTGCTTGTCAAAGTGTTTTTGACTGCCTTTCTTCCAACGCTTGTCCTTCTTCTTCTTCTTTTCCTTGTACTGCTCCTGACGCCTGGAACTGTTGCCCTGCTCAAAAAGATCTCACTTTGTTTGGGCAGTCAGCAGCGAAGTGGCCCTCGCTCACCACAGTTGAAGCATCCATCGGCCCGTCTTCTATTTCGCCTGTTCTCGTATACGCGCTTGAACTTGTTGGAGAGCAGTACAAGCTGATCATCGTCCAGCACCTCCAACTCCTCATCTGCAACATGGCACAAAGAAGACAACGCAAAACTGGGAACATTTGGATTAGCATTAGTGTTAGTCTTATTCCCAGAAATCAAAGCCATCGGAATATCAGAAGAAGAGGCAGCTGTGGGATTTTTCAATTTGCGTTTAGAGATGATTTCAATTTCCTTTGATTTGAGTTTACTGTAAAGCTGATCAGTAGTAAGAGTATCGTAACCAGCAGATTCAGTGATCGCTTCAACTTTCATCTCCCACTCGTCAGTAAGTGAATGCAACAATCTGAGAGCCCTCGTATGATCATCATAAGGCATATTATTATTCAAAGCTCTCATCTTATTCACAATCACTTGAAATCGAGCAAACATGTCATCGACGGACTCACCAGGCAACTGGCAAAAGGCATCAAACTCTTTTCGATAAATCTCAAATTTTTGGTTTTCACAGTGTTGGAGCCCTCATGATATTTTTTAAGAAATTTATCCCAAATCTTGTAAGCGAGCTCTTCACTGGAAACCCGATCATATTCAGATTTGCAAATTGAAGACTGCAAAATAGCAACAGCGCGATGATTTGTTTCTGTAGCGCCTCCCGCCCTGGCACCACCTGCAGCGATACCAGAGGGCAAGCGCCGTGGAAGATTGGCTGTGAACCAAACTCCCACGGAACCGCAGATGCCGTACCAGTCCCGGAACAAGCTGGTACCCGCGGTCAACTGAGATTGTACCACAGCCAAATTAACTATTTTTTTTTTTATATACGATATATATATACTATACCTTTATTAAGTTGCGACTTCGGGCAAGCCCTGAGCAGCAAACCGGCAAACAGAAACCACAGCAGCCGAACGACAGTGCAGCGAGAACCCAAATCCACAAGCATACGGCTTGGACACTAGGAAAGAAACCCTTAATCTTCACTCAACTTCACTCTTCCTGCAATAGGCGGAGAAAAGGAATGGGAGTACTTACGTACTTCAGCAAGTCACAGGAAATGTGAGTTATGCAGGCTACACAAGATAGGCTGGGTTTATTTTGGCCAAACCATTTATAATTTGAAAACACTTCGAAAAACCTAAGTGTGAGTGTCTCAAAAGTGACTGAAGAGAGGCCTCTCGCCTCGATCCTGCCAGCGGAATTGCTTTTCAACAACTTCAAGCGACGAAGCAAATTTTAATTTTGATCTCAAGTATTCTTATACCGCTTTGTCGGATCACACGTCTCAGGGATCCTGCCTACAAGCAGCCTTCCACTGGTATCAACAATCTATTACTTTATTTTCAATTTCTCCCTCACTAGGACGATAATCTCTATCTCTTCACTTAGTCCATCTGGGACCATCATCTTCATCTCATCTCATAAACTATTACGATGACTCCTCCAAGCCATCCTTAATCTCAACTCAAAACTGTTCCACTACGGGCAGCCTACTATATGCAATCGAACATCCGGTCACACATGCCCCGTTTCGACCACCTCAGGTCATCCATCAGCCACAAAAAGGCCAATTCTGGTAACGATTCCCATACCACAAATCTCTTTCCGCAAACACTGCAAACAAATCTACGCTAGAGAATCACCTCACATTGCCCGTAAACCGTGGGGCACGGCGTTCGAACAGTTCTTCATTGATCTTTGCAAAGATTGTACGCTTTACCACACGACGCGAGCTTTACTCCCACACTAATCAGGTGTGGGAGGTTCGCCGACAAAAGCCTTTCCAGAAGCCTTCCAGGATAGCACGCGCCTATAAATGGGTGCTCCACACTCAACAAGTACCCAGGAACTCACTTTCCTGTACTCAGGGACGGGGTATATCGCCCTCTTGGCACCCAGCCAGTCCCACATTTATTAGCAAACCGAACCATTACTGCGGGAACACTGATTACTCAGCCTAGGGTGTCCCATACACCCGTGTGGTCGCACCTGTGACATGCTCAGTTTGCCAATTCCTCAAAGGAATCGCGTCCTTATATGCGAATACGAAGTGCACCACCAGGCGAATCACTTTGCACCGCGAAAAACTTCGCAAATAGATTTGTTTCCAAATCTCGCCGACATCGCATGTCGGCGTTTTTTAAATCGCGTTGGAAACCCATTTTTCCCAAACGACAAGGAGCAATTGGTATTGTGAAGTGAAATCATCGGATCCATGCTCAGCGCGGTCACCGAGGTACCACGGGTGGAGCGACAAGAATAGGGTATCAAAGAACCTACAGGGTTTAGCAACTACGGGCAGGTCCGTCGGTTCGACACCAAACCGAGGCCAAATCAATTTATCTCCACACTAACTAGATGCAATTTTTGCAAAAAAATATTTTAAATATAGGAGCAGATATTGGCAAGAGTGACTTGCCTCAGACTTCGTTCTTCAGGCCGTCACGAAATCCGACGTGTCCGACGAAATTTCCCGAAGCGTCGACTACGCGCAAAACGAGAGAAAAAACACATACAAAAACCCTAGAAATAAATTATTACTATTATTAATAACTAATAGTGCATAAGCTGTAATCTATTTTTAGAAAAGTTTAGATGACTTGAACGGCTCAATCGGGGTTACGGTTTATAAGATGATGATTTTGGGAGTTTTAGGATTTTTTGGGAATAAGAAAAGGGATTATTTGGAATTATGGAAAGGAATTAATTCTTGGAAATTGGCTGACAGGTGGGACCCTGGGATCAGTGGCCTGGAGAGTGGACTCGAAGGATGTTGGCCCACTTGTTCAGTGGGCCTAGAGAGAGAAGATGTAGGACCCACATGTAAGGGCCAGAGAAAGAGGGAGGGCATGGCTCACTTGTAGAGGACACAGAGAAGAGACAGAGAGAGAAGGCCGGGGAAGAGATCGACGGCTACGGCGGCCGGGAGGATTTCGGCGAAAAGCGGCGCGCGCCGGGAAAAAAGACAGGGCGCCGGGGAGCGAAAGGATGAGGAAAGAGGTGGCCGGCTCGGATTGGAATTAACGCGAGTCGGACGGCGGCCGGCGACACGCACGACAGGAGCGGGGACGAAGAGAGAGAAAGGAGGGCCAGGCTGGCCGGCGGTATGCGCCGGTGGTGAGTGAGGTCGGGAGCTTGGGGATGGACACGGTGGGCAGTGCTCTTGCGGGGAGCGAGAACGGACGGGAGAAAGATGTCATCTACCTTGTGCGACGGTAGAACTCCGAAGCTTCGGATAATGGCGGCCGGCGGCGCCAAATTGGCTTCCTCTCGGTGCCAATTGGCGCCGGCGAGAGATGAGGAGGCGTCGCTAGCACGCCGGGGAACACAACGGCTGGCGGCGCGTTGGCATGCATTGGTGGCTCGGAGTGACTAAATTGGAGGCGCGTACAGAGAGCTCTAATGGCGGCGGAGAGGAGAAATAGAGGGAGCTCGGCTCGGGTTGGGCTTGTTGCTTCGCGTATATTCCGAACGAATGGGACGGGCGCTCTATTTATAGAAGAGACTCGGCGCTAGCGGACAAGAGGGCGGATGGCCGGAAGATAAGCTTGAGCTCGCAATCTTGGCGCGGCGCACATGCGCGGCGCTGTGGCCTGCGTCATCACAGCGGCTGAGGGAAGATAATGGAGCGGGAAAGATCTCTCTCT